>JASVEL010008966.1:0-152390 GCA_032618575.1 Nicotiana noctiflora | reverse complement strand
ATCCAGGTACATCACAGCCGAGTTGATTCTATAGCTGCTCATGAGATTGAACTTGGACAGTCGAGGTAGCTGCCAGCGTCCGCAGGACCTGACTCTCCAGTTTATTCTCATTTTGTTTAGTCTATTCCGCACTTGTGCACAATTGTATACACTATCACACTTATAAATTCTGGTAGAGGCTCATGACTTGTGACTCCTGTTCTGTTGGGATGTCGTACTTATTTGGGATATCTAATCCCGGTGTTTGGATATTTCTTTATTATCGTTCTATCATTGTTTATGCTTAAAAAGGGTTAAATGTGAGCTGATAGCTCCGTGTTTCTGTTGATTGGTCGGGCTGGCCTAGCAGTGTGCTGGGTGCCATCACGACCGGGTTTGGGGTCATGACAAAATCTTTCCAACCACAAGCAATATTGACATTGGTGTTCCTCTGAGGAGATCTCAAAGAGGCTCTAAGGAACCTTCTGCTAGCTTAATTTTGTATCCTATTGAAGACTCTGTCAACTATGATAGGTTATCATCACTCGTCACACATATCTTTGAGCTTTTTCAGCAAGTACATAACCTAAGAACCTCCAGTATGCCTCCAAAGATAAAAGTGGGTAGAAGCAATGCATGCGGAAATTCAGGCATTACAGGAGAATAATACCTGAAAATTGGTTAAACTACCACCGAAAAAGAGACTTATAAGATGCAAGTGGGTGTACAAAGTGATACTCAATGATAATAGGAAGGTACAAAGATTTACTGTTAGGCTAGCAGCTAAAACCTATAACCAGATAGAATGATTAGATTATAATGAGACATTCTCACTAGTGGTTAAGATAACTATTGTCAGGACAATTCTTTCAATTGCCGACGTTCATAATTGGTTTGTTCATCAACTAGATATGTACAATACTTTCTTGCAAGGAGACCTTTATGATGAGGTGTATATGGAACTTTTACAGGATTTTACAAGTTAAGGGGAGCAAAGTGTGGTCTAGAAACTTGTAAAGTTCCTCTATGGTCTTAAACAAGCTAGTAGCGAGTAGAATTTGAAATTAACAGAAGCACTATTGCATTCTGGTTTTCATCAGATCAGCCTAGATCATTCCCTATTCATCAAACAGTAGGAATCAGACATTGCTGTGATTCAATTCTATGTGGATGATATACTAGCGACAAGAAGCAACTTACAACTAATTGGATGTGTTATTTAGTTACCAAATGTAAATGAAGCTGGTTGAACAACACGTTCATATGGCAATGATCTATAGATAATTATTGATCATTAATCACGACGACAATGGAACTAGTGGCGTAAAAGTACAATATATTAAAAGACCGTAAATCGCACCTCCCCTCCCCCCCCCCCAAAAAAAACTCACATAATATTGAGACAAAAAAAAGTCTACATAGTTTTAGTCTAGTGGTGAGATAGCAACATATAATAATAATATGTGAGTTAGGCGCCCCGTCATATTGAACCTTCCCCTATACAAAATATATCGTTTAGTGAAAATGATAAAAGGGTGAGCCTATTATCCATCGTGTTTTGAACCTTATGACACTTGTGGGAATTTCTTAGTTAAAAAGGATGAGATACAAAAAAAATTGATTTCTGATAGGTTGATCAATCAAATGTGTCAAAAAGAAATACCTAATATAGAGAATCTAAGTTGAAATTAGAAAGTAAAATAGTAAAAAAATATAAAAAAACTATACATAAAGAAATAGAGAAATAAAATGAATTGACGAGAAGGTAAATATATTATTTAATTTAGTGAGAATTTTTCCTTGGCTTGAATCAGTTCTAGTCATGAGATGACTTTTCCCTTACTCTTTTCGGTCACAATCTTCGTGTGCTCACCGCTCTCCTTATTGGTTGAATTTCCTTTTTAGTTGCCCTCTATAACTATGCCAGTTGAGCTCTTTCGACCTTTCCTTATGAATGTTTTATCCCATTAACTCATTCAATCCTTCCTCTACCAAATTTAACGAAAATATTAAAATTTAAAATATTTTTCAATAATTATATAAATATATGTTTACATCTATTATATAATAAAATATAGTAATATTTAATATTTTTCGTGCCTTAATTGTTTGGGGCCTAAGGCAAGTGAATGTTGCCTTAGCCTAGAGCCTCTTTTGGATATGAACCAAAGCCTAACCTTATTCAAACTTCAGAATTCAGGCTTCACCAGAGCCAAACCAGACCCCTAGGTCTGAATTTGAAAACCTGAGACTCGCGATTGTCATCATCAAAGTGATTTTGAAGCGGCTAAACTTTAAATTCTTTGTAAAAATTGGCTACTCTTTAATATAGGTCCTAAAAACGGCTACTTGTGCACTTCTCCAAGTTGGTATAGAGAAAAAGTTCAATCCCGCAGTTGGTTTCTTTTGCAATCTTTGATATGTATAAGAAACTGAAGATAAGACAATCAATAGGTGTGTTATAAACTCTCGGTTTCTTGTTCTTTACAACATACTTGCTGAGTTTCTGCATGTTTATGTTTTTGTGTTGGAAATGAGGTGGAATTAATACGTGTATTGTTTGTAGCAGACAGGAAGTAAATTTTTTCCATATCTATGTTTTAAGGGATATTTAAGAGAATCACCAGTAGCAAGTTTGCGGCTGCTGTAAGCCTGTTAGTTTAATCGATTGCTAGGTGTTTGTTAAAATGTCTAGATGGCCGATGGGTGTTAGAACAAGAAAAACATATTTTCCTGTTATTAGTTTTTTTTGGTTCCATGATGAACAAGTTATAGCTTAAGTTACCATGTGTGGATTCCCAGGCAATTGCCTATTTGTGTTTAGAATTATAGTTAATCATTCATTAATATTGTTCCCTTAACTGTTTTTGACTGCCAGGCCGAGTATGCTCTCCTTATTAGCTACATTTGCAAAGATGTGTGGACAAACCAGTCGACTTACATTACAAGAATTAGCACGACACTTGCAGTTAGTATACATTAGTATGAACTTCTCTGCTATGGTGGTGGTGCAGTAGAATGTCTGTAAGTGTAACAAATAACACGTACTAGCAAATCTGGTATAGCCATTAAGGGCTTTGCACCATTATCCCAAGGAATCTCAGACAAATGATCAGTATTTCATAGATAGCTGTGATCAATGGCGAAGCTAAATGGTGTTAAGGGTGGTCTCCTGACCACCCTTCGTTGAAAAATTGTATTGTGTACATGGGTAAAATATTATGTTTCAGAAATATATAATACATATTGAACACCCTTTATCAAAAATAAAATGCTACTTCTTTTAAATTTGAACACCCTTAAAAAAATTCCTAGCTTCGCCATTGGCTGTGATTATGATTTCTATGCTGGTTTGAAAGGAATGGTCATGTGTTGGAGAAGTCTTAGGACTTGTTTCTGAGATGAGGAATGGACAAAAATGATCTGCCATTTTCACCATTCTAAATGATCCAAATAGCAGTTAGCGAAACTCACTCTGCCTTAATGCCCTTCACACAAAAGTGCAGAACTCTCAACCACCTAAAAGAACTCCATTGCCAACTCCTCAAACACTACCTCCCTGAAACTCCATCAGCCATTGCCCCACTTCTTTCGTTTGCTGTCAATTCTAGGAATCCTTCTTTCTTTAATTATTTGCGTATTGTGTTTCAAAATCTTGGCTACCAAAGTACTTTTCTGTACAATACCATGATCAGAGGATACATGCAATCAGATTTGCCGATACCAGCAGTTCTATGCTACAAAGATATGCTAAGAGATAAGCTTATTGTAAATAATTATACGTTTCCGCCATTGATAAAGGCTTGTTCAATGATTTTAAATGAGTTTGGTCAACGTGGTTTTTCAGTGCATGTCCATTTGCTGAAATTGGGATTACAACATGACCGGTTTATTGTTGCATCATTGATTGAATTTTATTCCCTAAATCACGAGATGGACAGAGCACGTATGTTGTTTGATGAAATTCCCAACAGAGATGTGGTTATGTGGACCACCATGATTGATGGATATGGGAAAATAGGGGAGGTGGGGAAAGCTAGATTGTTATTTGAAGAAATGCCAGAGAAAAATGTGATTTCTTGGAGTGCAATGATGGCAGCATATTCACGGGCTAGTGATTTTAAGGAGGTGCTTTGCTTGTATCGGAGGATGGAAGAAGACGGTCTCAAGCCGAATGAGTCTGTTCTTGTGAGTGTTCTCACAGCTTGTGCTCATCTAGGTGCACTGGCACAAGGTCTTTTGGTACATTCATTTGCTAAGCATTATAATTACAAGTCAAACCCAATATTGGCTACTGCATTAGTTGACATGTACTCTAAATGTGGTAGAATGGAGTCGGCTTCATCAGTTTTTGAAACGATGACTTATAAGGATACTGGAGCATGGAATGCCATCATATCAGGCTTTGCAATGAATGGAAATGCAGTGAAATCGGTTCAATTGTTCGATAGGATGATAGCAAGTGGGAATCTGCCAAATGAAACCACTTTTGTTGCTCTGCTCTCTGCTTGCACTCATGCAGAAATGGTCGACGTAGGTCTTTCACTGTTTGCAAGAATGGGCAGTGTTTATGGGGTTGAACCCAGGTTTGAACATTGCGCCTGTGTGGTAGACCTGTTAGCAAGAGCTGGTAAGCTCGAGGATGCTGAGAAGTTCATTGAGGAGAACATGGGAGGGATAGAGAAAGGGGATGCTAATGTGTGGGGAGCTTTACTTGGTGCTTGTAGGGTATATGGTAATGTTGAAGTAGGTGATAGGATATGGAGAAAGCTGTCTAACATGAAGGTAGCTGACCATGGTACTTGTGTACTTGCATACAAGATATACAAGGAAGCTGGTCGAGATATAGAAGCTAAGTGTGTTAGGGAATTGATCGAGGAGATGAGGATAAAGAAGCAGCCTGGATGTAGCGTCGTAGAGGTAAATAATATAGATGAGAAATCCTTTGCAAGTGATTTATTACATCCTAAGTGACAACAAGTCTGTAACTTGCTTAGTCGTTGGCTTATATAATGTATCTTATTGATTGAATATGATACTAAATGGTCAGATTATAGACAAAAGTAATGTGTTTCTCTTTGTTTGTCTTTCTTCTGAAACTAAGTTGCTCCATATTATGTACTTGACCTGTGGAAATTGGTAATCAGATCAGAGGGTTCTTATGCTAAGCTATGTGGTTTCTAAGATTGTTGCCGACCAGATTGATTAATTACTTGAACAACCTGTGCTATCATTTGATTCATTGCTATCTTGCCGTTTTATGCTTTGTGGCCCATTCTTACAATTTCAACAGCGTGTATCTGTGATGAAAGTGTTCATAGTAATTGAGCATCACAGTATGGTTGATTTGTTTTCGATTCACCCCCACCCCTCGCCCCTTATCTTTCTTTTTGTCTTTTCTTGTTTTACTTTTGACTTGTGTCACCCATCTTTTGATGCTCTAGGTCTTTGAGCATGCGTTGCATGTGGATTGTAATGAAAATACTGTCAAAACCTCTTTATACCAGTATCGTTTGTATTGATATATTTTGATTTTTATAGTGAATGACTGTTATACACCTATAACAATATTTGACGTTTAAATTTTTTGGTTGTTATAAACAAAAATTATTCAAGAATCAATTATCTCGAAAATTATTCAAATTTAAGTATTCAAAAGATATGCATATTTAACTAATTAAATATTAAGAAAGTTAATACATTATTAATAAATTTATAATTAAACGTACAAAGATTTAAATTTTGAGGCACACATTTTAAAGCTACAAGAAGATTATTCTTTCAAGGTTGATGGAAGATCTCTATAATTGTAGCTTGTTCTGTAGATTCTAGTCTCTTACTAACAATATAACGTTTGAATTGGCGAAGATTTGTGTCCAAATTTTCAGCAAAAAGGTGTCTGATAACTTTCCCTTGAAGATAATCCAATAGCTTAACAATTAGAATTTTTTTTATCTTAGTTCAAGTAGTAGTGGGTTGACGTCAATATCTTTAAACTCATTATTGGTGTTCTTAGAGATTCTACATGGCTGTTATAAATGAGTAAATTCACAAAGAGCGTAGCACTATAAAGATGGATATTGCTTTACATGTAAAAAGTTGTTATAGAGAGGTGAATATAACTTAAAAAATCGGTTCTGAGAAAAATCTTACCTTTTATAGTGAATGATTGTTATAGATGTTGTTATAGAGAGGTCTGACAATATAATAAAACAGTCAGCCTATCCATAACAACATCCCTATATAACAACAATTCGCTACAAAAGCCAAGTTTTCTTCAGAACCGATTTTTAATTTATATTTTACCTCTATAACAATTTTTTAGCTATAACAATAACAATCATATTTATAGCAGAATACTCTTTGTAAAATTACCCCTATATAACAACCATATAAAATCTATAAAATTACTAATAATAATTCTAAAAACATGCACACAATCTTTTCCATTAAATAAAGTGTATATTGCATAAGATATAAGATTTGAAGATATGCATATGATATCTATTTCATTGGACAAGTGTCAAAAAATAATTAGATAGAAAAGTTAACTTTTAACTTCTTAGATTCTCTTCAAGCGAATATTATTGGATACCTTTTTGCTGAAAATTTGGACACGAATCTTCGCCAATTCAAACGTTATATGACTAGTAAGAGAGTCAAATATATGAAACAAGCTATAATTACAATGTTCTTCCATCAATCTTGAAAAATTTTATTTTTTTGGTAGCTTTAATATGTCACCTTAAGTTTAACTCTTTATAATTTTAGTTATGAATTTATTAATAATATATTAGCTTTCTTCAATATTTAACGAGTGAATTATGTATATCATGTGAGATTTTATATTAGAATAATTTTTATATCTTTTACTCCGTAACATTAAAAAAGGAAATTTTTTGGATATTTTTATTTATAACAATCAAAAAATATTTAAATGTTAAATGTAGTTATAAGTGTATAACAATCATTCACTATAAAAGTAAAATATATTAGAACAAACGAGATAATTATAGAAGGCTTGACAGTGTATGTTTATGAAATGTGGCCAAGTATGGTAAGTTTAAATTTGACATAAAGTGTACGGTTTAAATTGCAAAGTTTACAGGGCACACTTTTCTTTTTAGTCTATTTAAAAAGAATGACACTTTTATATATAGAAACAATTTGATTTTAAAATTTTTATCTTATTCTTGATGAAATGATTTATAGCCATAAAAATATCTATTAAGGGTGGGCATCGGTCGGTTCGGTTCGGTTTTGAAAATTATCGGTTTTGTATATCGGTTATCGGTTTACAAATATCATAACCCGATAACCAAACCGATAAGATATTAGTTATCGGTTATCATCTTATCGGTTATTGATCCTTATCGGTTCGGTTATCGGTTTACCCGATAAGATAAAACTAAAATTAAAAGTGCTCGATTACTCAAACTGAATATCAAAAAATTGCTACTCCTCTAACCATAAATTTCACATGAGTAGAGAAGACACCAAAACTGGCGGTTAGTGTTATACCCCATTTTAACACGGGTCAAACTAGAGTATAACATATTGGTAATTCTGCAGGTTTAATTAGTTAAAAGAGTCGCCACCTAATTATTTTAACGGTGAATTAGGACACCAATTTTAGCTAAGTAATGTTTAAAATTAACTCTGTTTTATGGTCTGCTTAACCTTAAGATTATGGGCAAGGGTTCTAATTAATCCTATAGGGAAGGTTATTAAGGCACCCTATATGATTCGTTAATTACGATTAACCGGCCAAACTTAGATTAATTCGAAAATATAAGTGTAGCAATCTTTTAGTATTTGAGAAAACAACCAAGTATTTAAAAAAAAAAAAAACTAAAATGGATGTATTACGTATATGCAAGCTACTTAAAAATGATTTGTTTTAAATTGAATTGTAAAATACAAGTCTTGCTATCTGTTAATGTCACTTTGATTTTGGCAAGTAAGATTCAAAGAAAATGGCTTGAAATAAACTATTCTTGTATAGTACAAAACTTAACAAACTTGGGCAAAACATATTAAAAGGACAACTTCTTGTTCGAAATGTAGTAAAGCTCCTTAGCAAATTCTTTTTTTACCTTTTTCAAATATAAAACAAGAATCTAAAATTCCTTTTTTAAGAAAACAGTCAATGAGATTTAAGTAAAGATATACACAAGTTACGATTTTGGTTTAAAGTTCATCTATAAAATTCCTAAAGCTGTAAGTGGAATTATTTTATCAATTCAAAGTAAACCAATAATTTTACGCATGTGGTATAACTCATGTAACAACATTATTTGATTTTTAAAGCAGAATGATGACTCCTAAATTCAACCTTGAGGTAAAACTCGAATACATAAAGAAATCAACAATCTTAAAAATTAGACAAAAAAAGAATGAATGGTAGAAGGAAAAGAAGTAAGAAAGACGCCATAGGCGCCCCCAAGTGTTTCACTTGTTTTCTTGCTATCCAATATATTTAGGGAAGACATGTAATGTGATGGCTCCATATTCGGGGTATGGTGGTGAGTCTTGTGTTAAAACTCCATGTTTTGCTCCAAAGTGTACATGTAAAGAAAGAAAGAAAATAAACTAAAATTAGCTAGAGAGGAGCAAATTTACCTTTATCGCGTATTAAAGACGGTGTAAAACTATAAACAGGATTTTAATTATCATTCATTTCTTATGAATGATGTATTTCATATAATACTAGAGGATAGAACTCAAGCAGGCCGCAAGTTAACTTATTATAGATCCTAAGTGCATGCTTAACTAAGAAATAGGATTGTCTTTACTCTTCCTAAATAAACTCCATGCTAGATTGTCTAAATCTGATAGAAGAGAAACAAATAGAGATTAATCATTCTCCAATATTTTATAACGGACATGTCTATATTCCAACTAGTCAAAATGGATTTGTAAATCAACTTTGTTTATCTCATATGAAGTTCTAAAACCATGATATTAGCAAGTCATTTAAGGACCCCAAATACACAGTTCATTTATGCTCTGAGTTCATGTCAAAAGAGTGACATAACTTATTTTTAGTTTAATTGTAATTGTTGGTTCATACAAGATAAGTACTAATTTTTAACAAGAGAAATAAAACGAATAGAAAATAACACTTATCCCTAAACAAGCATTTTCTTTACTTATCAGGCTAACCCGTCACATAACGAACCTAGCTTTTATCTTCAGATACAGATTATGTAGGTAGTCAAGATTAAGACATTTGCATTACTTGTTCAATTACATCCTAACATGCTCTTTGTGATTTAACCAAACTCATCCTTAACACATGAATAGTCAAAGACGTATTTTACCCCTTTAATTCTTAGGTAAAGCAACAATCTCAATACTTATAAAAGGATCTACAATCATATACCAATATTTCACAATGATATTTGTGAACATCCATAAATTCACAAATGGTAATATAAACATGGGTTTCTGTTAGCTAAAGTCTATATCACGATGAAAAGTTCTAAATTTTATAGGCATGGCTTCTTATTAGCCAAACAGTTAGACTTAATCTAATATCCATATATAATACCGTATAGCTCCCAAATGATAATATAAATGCTGATTTGAAAATAAATACTCCAATGAACTAGGCACTATTCTGATCATGTAGGAAGAATTATTAAAAGAGAGCAACTAATATACTAATATATTCATATGACCACCAGCTTCTTAGTTTGCTTAATTAAGAGATAGTTTATACAAATAGTCTTTCATGATTTCATATATGAATAGATATTAAATCACACTTTTTACAATGGAAAATAAACTGAAGATGAGATCTTTTAAACAAATAAAATATTTTAGATCTGCAAGAAATTAAGAAGAAAGATTTAGAGGTTACTGACCTTTTTGTGAGCAGTGAACGGGGTGGCGTCAAGGTCTGCTCTTCCGGCCTCTACTCCGTAACTTTGAACGAGCGTTAAACTTCGAAATAAATTTGGCAATGCCTTTGTTATGATTAATCAAACAAACAGAGGCTAAAAGAAAACGATCCTTCAAATTATGATTATTAGGAGTAAAAATGAGGGAAGAATAACAAGTGCAAGAGTATTAAAGCGGCCAGAAAAAAAAAAGATCCCCCAAATCTTCACCAAAATCTGGTATTTATAGGTGAAACAACTAGGGTTTTGATTTGAAATTCAAATCCAAAATCAGAGAAGTCACGGGTTGTGATTTTTTTCTTCAAAAGAGCCGTTTGAGAATTAAATCTCTGCCTAAGAAAATCAAAATCTAAAAGTACTTTGGCCTCTTGTGTTGACAAAATCTCGATGCCAAATAGAGAGAGATGAGGAGTCACGGGTTTTAAAGAAAGACAAAAAGACTTACTCAGAATGGGGGAGGCAAGCTTCTGCCATGGATGAGATGAAAGCTGAAATTACACTAGAAAAGCAAAGAGGTGGAGGGTGACGTGCGGCGCTTGAGATATGCTAGGGTTGGGATTTTTGTTACGTTGTAATTAGGCAAGTTGGGTCATGCCTTGGGCTGAATTTTGTGGGGTAAAGAGCTGATTTAAAGAATGGTTTAAGCCATCTTGACAGAGAAATTAATTGGCCAAGTGGGTCAAATTAAGCAAAGGACTTGAACCTTGGTTGAGTTAAAAAAATAGAAGTCTTCTCCTTCTTTTAAATATTTACTTGGGCTTCTCTTTTAGGTAAATTATTCTAATATACACATTATATATTCACATATTAATATTAAGTAATGAATTATTCGACATGCCTTAAAATATCACAACTACTAATATTTAACGAATATAGACATTGATGAGATACTATAAGGTAACTATTATCCTTATTGTAATAAAATAATATAATATCATTAGAGTAAATATTTGTAAGGAATAAGATTGAAGTAATATTACTATTTGATTAAACATATAACGTGATATCCTATTAGCAAACGACAATATAAATATTTTTTAGGATCATAATGATAAATAATAGTAATATCTAATGCTAATATAATAATAATAATAATAATAATAATAATAATAATAATAATAATTAGGTTTATCTTGGGATAGCAATTGTAAATAATTATTCTTAAATAATTAGTAATATTAGAAGATCAAGAAAATAATCTAGAAGAACGGAGGGACAAAATTGGATGTCAACAGTTAGCAAACAGGAAACATAAATCAAAAGCAAACAGAGGCAAAAATGAGAAGCAAACAGAGGCAAAATTCTTGAGCAAACAGAGGCAATTAACAAGAAGCAAACAAAAAATCTTGATCCAAAACTTACATGATGCGATTGACGAGTCAGGCGTTTGGCGTTACAAGATGCGATTGACTGTTTGGAGTTGGGGGCTGCGGCGGAAATAGAATGAGAGAGACAAAGACTGAGTGAACTAAAGAGGGAAGGGAATTAATAAAATAAAACCCTAGTATATACTTAAGGGTAGATTAATAAATTACTTCATTCTTATTGGGTTATCGGTTTTTACCCAATAACAAAAATGCAAACCGAGACCGATAACCCAATAATTTTTTTTTTACCCCGTTACCGAACCGTTAACCCAATAACCCAATATCGATAACCCAATAAAGAATTAACGGTTCGGGTTATCGGTTTTACCTGATATATGCCCACCCCTAATATCTACCATGACTTATTTTAGACTGTAAATTATTTTTAAAAAAAATTATTTCTTTGTCCGTCAAATTAGGTGCCCAATCAAAACAAGACCACATAAAAAGAGACGGAGGAAGTACTACTATTCTTATAGTCGACATAACCCTTATGACTGCTTAATTAGTTCTTACCCTAAACATTCAGAAGTTTGTATTAATGAAAAACATAGATATTTTGTCGGACCTGGGATATCGGAAACAACTTCTTTGTATTCAACAACTAGGGATTCTGTGTATCCATTACCTTCACCCCACTTATGAAATTATAGTGAGGTTTTTATTGTTGTTGTTTTTGCAATTACAAATGCAAAAATAAATTAAAAACAAACTTTAAAGACTTAAGCACAAGAAGCAAATTCTCAATTAATTGCAAGAACAACAACAATTAAAAACTCAGAATAATTTCATAAGTGGGGTGAATGTAGGTACACAGACCTTATTCCTACTTGTTTAAGACAAAGAAATTATTTCCGATAGATTCCTAGTTCACTAAAAAGGTGAAACAGAAGAGAATTACGAAGAAGAATTATTGAAACAATGATTAAAAGATGACTAAAAGTAGAAAACATCAATATTACAAATAGTTCATTCAACATAATTCAAAGTAGCAAATTCTCAATTAATCCAAAATAATCTAAACAAGATCGACGTAACACTAATTATTCTCAACGATTAAATGGGCCATTTGGATGGAGTTGTTTGCACAAAGTCAAGTAGGTTAAATAAAGGACACGATCCTTAGCACCTGTGCGATGATTCTTAGTATGTTCACAGAAATACTTAAGATCGTCAAGAGTACAACATCCAAGCATTTTCCCAAGTAGCAAAAACAACCAATTTATGGTACTTTTGTCCTCTGAGATTATTGGTTTCACACTGTTTTCTTGTTTACAAAATTGACAAGTTGGAAGCAAAGGATTCATCCAAATATCAGGAGCACGATCATGCATGACTGCTTTGTTTTCAACAATATAAGTTCCAATTTCTAAGAACTTTTCTCTCAGATCATACTCCATTTGGTATTTTCTCTCACATCTCTTACATTGAACGTCACCGCTTATGGTGAAAAGTTGCTTAGATACCAAGTAATCTGACGTATGGACTGTGGCTTGACGGTTTGTGGCCCAAGGAAATGGAGGTGGGATAGTGTCACTTTTTCCATCTTTCGCTGCCGTTGAAGGGTTACGTCGTTTGCGCATTGGACCACCGGCTACTATTGGTGCTGACGACGCTAAAACTGCAACTGGTGGGAGGTAGAAAGAGCCTGATGGTAGAGGCAATGGCGGTGGGAGATTTGGTTGATTTTTTGGAGGAGATTGTTTTCGAGGTCTGTTAGTAGGAGGAAAGGACAATGAAAGTGTAAGCAAATCATTGTCGTCTTTTTCTTCTGCTTTTTCTCCAACTCTTAGAATATTTTCAGTTGAAAATTTACTAAAATTACTAGCATTATTTTGATCATACAAGTTGTTGTTCTTCCTTTTTCTGTTGATTTCTTGCTGATCATTTTGGTTGTTCATTGGAATTAAAAATAATTTGAAACAGACACAAATGATTAAATTAGTGACGCCTAGGGCTGTGTTAGAAGCAAAAGAAGAAACTAAAAAGATACAAAGAAGAGAATAAAAAGGAGAGTTTTGGGGAGGAGGTTTAAGAGATATACATGCATATAATTATTAATTATATAGAGATAACGTTGACGCTTAGAATTTCAATTAGATTAGAACTCTTTCAAATTCAAAAGAAGATAGACATGCATGCATGTGATTATTTACTAGGTTTAATGGTAAAAAAAAAAACTTTACCACGTTTGTAGGACATAAATTTAGTAAATTTTCCTTTTTTTGGTTCCCCTTTTGTCTAGTATATTAGTATGTTATTGAAAATTATTTATCAAAATTCCTGTTTTTTTTTTTTTTGTTGTTGCTCTATTTTGTCAATTATTCCGCAAAAGTGTATTTAAACTATGCAAAAAAGGAGCAGCAAAAAATATGTTATTTTATTACTCATCCTTGAGAGTTACCTTATAATGAGGATAAAACACAAAAAACAAAAAAAGCTTTCAAATACCCAAGAAGTGGAATATTCCTATTTTTAAACGCGAAGGCTATTAGGTGTAATTTTTAAATTTTGTTTCCTTTGCAACCAAGACATGCTTTTACTTTCTCACTAAATATTTTCCAAATTCTTTTCGTCTTTTAAAAAAAAAAAAAATACCAACTTCGCATTTTCACTATAGGAGATAAAAGGTTTTTATGGTCAAGCTGCAAAAATTAGCTTATTTTGAGAACTGTCTTTTCTTTTTCAAAAGCGCTTTTCTCAAAAGTAATTTTGGTGAGAAGCAGTTTGTGTTTGACTAATTAGTTTGAAAATGACTTTTGAGTAGCAATTAGTGTTTGGTCAAGCTTTAAAGAACTGATTCTAAGTGTATTTTTGTCAAAAGTGTTTCTTTAAAAAATGCTTTTGGAGAAAAACTATTTTTTTTCTGCTTCTGCTTTTCTTTAAAAGTACTTTTTTTTCCTTCGAGAAGCTTGTCCAAATACTTCATCTTTGACCAAAAATGCTTTGAAAAAAAATACTTTTAGCCAAAATAAGCTTGGCCAAACAAGCTATTAGTGACGATCTTCTGCCAAAAATAATATTTCGCTAGTTGCAGCAGCGACCTATATTTAAATTAAAATTATTTGTGGCGCAATTGCTTACTTTTTGCAACGAACTTTCTCGCCACAAATCTGAATCGTTTTATTTTAAGATTTTATGGCGATTGAACTCGCCACAAAAGTAAACATATGCGTCAGAAGAGAGGTTTAACATGGTCGTTGCTCCAACCGGCGATATTCTTTTAGTGGCGACTAAACTAGTAGCCAAAGAGGGAGAGGGTGTGTTTAGTTTTCTTGTAAAACAAGTATTAATCTTACTCATTTTCTAGTATTTGGTACGCAAATTTAGAAAAATAACTTCAGAAGAGTATTCATAAATAATTTTGATACAATAACATGAAGCCATAAACTTTTGAACCAACGACCTTACGAACCCACAAATTCCATAAACTTTCGAACCACTAAACTTTCAAACACGTAAACTCTATATTTTCTAAACCTATAACTTTCCAACACATACACCTCTGAATTCATAACTTTGGAGCACGTAAAATTTCAAACGTGTAAATTGAAAAATAAAAAAATTAGACATGAAAATATAAAAAAGAAAACATTGGGGGAGGGGGAGGGGGAGGGGGAGGGGTGGATGGTGCAGAAAAGCAATAAAACAGAAAATTTAAAATACAAAAACTAAAAGTAAAAAAAAAATAAAGTGAGGGAGGGGTTAGCAGCGTGAGTGGTGACGGAAAAGAAAAAAATAAAATATAAAAAAAAGTTTTGAGAGAAAGGGGGTATATTAAGGGACAGAAGGGGAAAGAGGTCGGGGTTAGATGGGAGGGTAGGTGGAATTTTTGGAAAATGTATTCTTAACTTCTTCTTGGTGAAGGAACATGTTAATCTAAACACATTAGAAAGCGCGTAAATCGTAAAACGAGAACTTACTTGTTCTTCGTGAAGCGAAAGAGAAAATGGATGAACAGTGGCTGGAATTACTGGTCGGTTGTGGTTGTCATGGTGTGTTGGAGCAATCCCAATTTCACAGTTTAAACCCTAACCGAAATTAAGAGAGAAGAGCGTAGAAAAATACTGCAAAGTCTATCTTTTTAATATACACACTAAGTGTACATATGAAATATTAGGGTTAATTAATAATTCTATTGCGCTTTAAAGTACCCCTTATGGATGAACCCAATTATTTTACATCTCCCACTCACACATAATGGGAGTGCTCATCTAATGTGAGAAATATATTCTTATTTACTCAATCATTCATACATGGAAGTAGATCGTGCGACCATCATACTGTGAGAGCTAAGTGCTATATATTTGTTAGGAGTATATAGCTTCTCATCGAATGCAAACCTGCAAGTAGATCATAATGTATGCAGTATCCTAGATCATGTAAATTACATTTGATATAGTCTCAAAATCTCATATATCATTATTTTTTATATTCACAATCATAACTCATAAGTCATAATTGGTGCACCAGCGAATACAAATAAATGAGATTTCATCAATGACTTTCCTCTTCTCACGATTCCCTTAACATTAGTATGACTGTTTCTCTAGTTATGCTCCGCTAGATCATATATGTGTTCACGGTCTTTTGAAAATACACTAAGATAGCTAACATCATGCTAAGTCTCAACTATTTGATCAGAGTCTCTAAGGGTATAAAATCTTGAGCTGTCAAAAAAGCTCTTGGTCTCACACAACAATAAGTTGAGAATGGACTTATGTTAACTCAATTGGTCAACATTAGCATACGTGGTATGAAACATGTGCTACAATATTTTCTCCCCTTTTCCAAGGAGCGTATGTCTTTAACCCATAAAGAATATTGTACATATAATATTTAGATATCATAAGTATCTAAATTTGAGTCCTTTGATTTACAATATCATTTTTAACTCGCATCTGGCTCATAAAGTAGACTAGGTGAATATTTTTCACCCTAATGACCCTATGTCATTATTTAAGCGATATTCTGACTTTAAGCGAATAGCTCTCAAATTATCCTTATGATAATTTTGCTTAAAATCATGTCTCATCTCCTCACATCACTAATATAAGGAGGCGGTTTCATGTGAGAGAAGGCCAACCTCATGTCTACGAGACATACTTATATAAAAAAAATGAACAAAGAATGTACATAACATTCAACAATAAAAATATGTATACATGTAAATCAACTTTATTGATAATCAAAGAATATCAGTTCGATAACATGGAAAATAAATAATAAAATAAAGTGTCTCAAAATCTACGCAAGCCTTGAGACCTAGTGTATCTCACAAATGCATCTTTAGACAAAGGCTTGGTCAATGGATTTGCTAGCATATCTTTTGTAGATACATACTTCACATTAACTACCTTACTTCTAACCATGTCTCTCGCATAGTTATCCTTGATATCTATATTTTTGGTTTTACAATGAAACTTTGGATCCTTGGCGGAGAATATTGCAGCCTCACTGTCACAGTAGACTAATATTGGTTCAGTATTTTCAGCAATATCCAACAAGTGCTCCAAGAACTTTTTCAACCAAACAACTTCTTGTGTTGCTGATGCGAGAGTCACACATTCGGCTTCCATCGTAGATAGTGATACATATGATTGTTTCTTACTACTCCATGATATTGCCTCATCACCGAGTAAGAATACATATCCTGAGGTAGACTTCCTCTTGTCTAGATCTCCTCTATGATCAGCATCACCGTATCCAACTAATCGCAGATCCTTGCCGCCTTGATAACAAAGGGCATAATCAATAGTTCACTTCAGATATCTCATGATCCTCTTTACTACTTGCAAATGTGCTAAATCTGGGTCGGTTTGATATCTACTTACCAAGCCAACTACTTGACAGATATCAGGTCTAGTGCATACCATAGCATACATTAGACTTCCGACTGTGCTCCTATAAGGAACTCGGCTCATTCTTTCTATCTCTTCAGGAGTTTTAGGACACATCCGACTTCCCAAGGTATGGCCTTTACTGATAGGAGTTTCAATTAGGCTACTATTTTGCATATTAAAATCATTCAAGAACATTTCTAATGTAATTCTCTTGTGAGAGATATAATTGTTTATTTGGACGATCTCTTGAAATTTTAACTCCAAGAATATATGCAGCTTCACCCATATCATTCATCTCAATTGGGATAATAACCATGACTTTATCTCAGTTATAAACTCCTTATCATTTCCAGCTATAAGTATGTCATCTACATACAATGTTAAAATCACAAGCTTTTTTTCTTGATCTCTTAGTATAAACACAATGGTCTCCATCCCTCATGGTAAAACCATTGGAGACAAGAACATTTTGAAAGCGTATATACCACTGCCTTGAAGATTGTTTGAGGCCATAAATAAACTTCAAAAGTATACAAACCTTTTGTTCGTGGCCCTTTTCAATGAAACACTTAAGTTATTCCATATATATTTCTTCATCTAGTTCTCCTTTGAGAAATGCAGTCTTTTCATCTATTTGTTGTAATTCAAGATCCAGGCTTGCAACAATAGCTAGAACCAGGCGAACCAAGGTAAATCGTATAGCAGGCGAGAAAGTCTCTTCGTAGTCTATTCCTTTCTGCTATGTAAACCATTTTTCCACCAGTCGAACCTTATATCTCTCAACCGTTCCGTCAGCTTTGAGCTTAATTTTGAGAATCAATTTACTCCCAATTGCTCTGCATCCTTCAGGGAGGTCAGCTAGTTCCCAAACTTTGTTGACTCTCATAGACTCAAATTCATCTTCTATTGCTTTTGTCCACTTATCCTTAAAAGGGAATGAGAGAGACTCTATTACATTTTTCGGCTCGTTTTCTTCTTGTAGGAGTATCATAAATAGTTCTCCACCTTCAACATCAGATCATCGGCAGGGAATCATTTTATGAGAACCACGTCTTACTTGTGATTCATCACTGTTCCCATTTGGATCAGTGTTGCTCCCACTCGGATCAAGATCATTTATCCTGCTCCCACTTGGAACAAGATCTGTGACCATCTTGCTCCCACTTGGAACAAGACCCATTTGTTTACTTCCACTAAAAGTACAAGGATTACTCTCATTCGCATTTGATGATGAAGGAGGTCTTTGATGAGAAACTAATTCACTATCTGCTAAAATTCTCCTACTCGAATTAAATGATCCTTGTACTTCTTGATCCATTATCTCAAATAAGGTTAGGTCTTGACCTACCTCTCTGATAGCAACACGATAGGGATTCAAGAATTACTAAAGAAAAACAAGAAAGGTGTGAAAACTAAAAGAAAATAAAGAAACAAAACTAGACAAAAATTAAAGATAGGTTGAGTTCAAGAAAGAGTTTCTTGAATTCAAGAATTCTATTCTTGAAGTTGAATCCTAACAACAACAATTAGCTAACAAAGAACTAATCGCCTTTGGTAGAGAATTAAAAAATAAGAAATAGATTGTGAAACCCGACCCTTTAGAATAACAAGAATAACAATAAGCCTAAACTTATCACCTTTCTTGAATACCTAGAAGTGATCTAAGATTTCGAAAAGAGTTTAATCTTACCACCTTAAGTTGAGTCTTGAAGGTTGAAGAATAAATTCAAAAGTAGTCACACACAATAGTGCAAGAAAATATCACAATTTTTCTTGATAATAATCTGAATAATCTACCAAAAAACAAAGAATATACCTCTTTATATAGAGGGGGTCACGAAATTATACTTAAAAATAAGGAAATAAAGTCCTAAACTAGTTTGGACAACAAGTCCAACTAACATAGGAAAAGGTAAAACTCTAGGAAACAAATACCAAGTCAATCTTGGAAATTAATTCTATCAATCTTAGGAAAAGGAAGCTATTAACCTTAACTAACTAGGAAAGCAATAAATATGTCGTAACAAACTAGGAAAATTTAGGCGCCTAGTTTAGGTGCCTTTATGGCTAGTGCTTGGACCCCAATCAACCTCCTCTTGGACTTGGACTTGGACCACGAAATGAGTGTAGCACTTAGCTAAATCCTCTCCATAATTTTATAGACCTTGTTCCACCATTAGCGCCTTCTTGATCTCTCATTGAAGCCCAACAACTTTGTCTTGCTTCTCCTTAGCTTGAGACCTCGTGAATGGCCTTCTTGGTGCTTCTACAGCTTTATCCTTGTCCATGAAGCTATCATTCCCCTCCTCTTGAAAAGAATTCGTCCTCGAATTTGAACCTACATCGAACAAGGATAACTCAGCAACATTGAAGTAGCCTTGCAGGTACATCGAGTACATCGCCGGGATAGGCCAGGCAGTTACCAGCACATGGGGTCGGTTGTGCTGATGCTACACTTTGCGCTCTTTTTGCGCAGATACAGGTTTCAGACTGCAATAGTAGCAGTGGCACGAGAGTTGGTACTTCGACCATCGAGACATTGAGGTAGCCTTGCAGGCGTCCGCAGGACCCGTTGTCTCCTCTATCTTTATTTTCAGCCTGTTATCTCATGTATTCGAGACAAACAATTTTATATTTCTTTCAGACAGTTATGTGTAGTACTCTTAGCAGTTCGTGAGCTAGTGACACCAGGTTTTGGGTAGTGATATGTTTCAAACTTCCGCATCGTTATATTATTTGGTTAAGCTTAAAAGTATTCCGCATTTAATTAATTGTTGATAGTATTTCATTGATGATGTTGATAGAGGATGTGTAATATTTGGCTGGCCTAGCTCCGTTAGTAGGCGCCATCACGACGCCCGATGGTGGGATAAATCCGGTTCGTGACAAATTAATAAAAGAATCAAAGATAGAAAAAGGCTTAAAGAATCTATTGCTACTGTATCATTCTAAGATATCTTCGATTGTCTCTCATATGTTGGCATTTATAACAGATATGTGGTCTGATTTGGGAAAATGTTTTAAAATACAAAATAGCTTCACTTTGTGTTCTTGTTTGATTGGGGAAAAGGTTTTAAAATACAAAATAGCTTCACTCTGTGTTCTTGTTTTTCAGTGAGAGATTTGTTTGGGCTCGAAATTGTAAATTCTTATTGATATGTGAGACTGGAGTTTGATTAAAATTGTGATGGAACTGATTGAAGTTACATTTGTGATGCTGGTGTGAAAATGATCTGAGGTGGTGTATATTTGTGTATCTTTCGTGTCAGTGCGAAGCCAGAAATTTTCTTAAGGGTGTTCAAACTTGAAATATGTGCAAAAATAATCCGACAAAGTGTGTTCAATATATGTTATTTACCTCTAAAATCTAATATTTTACTTATATAAACAGTGTAATTTCTTGACAAAGGGTGCCTTCGGCCCTGTTTCATGTCTTGGCCCTTCAGGGTCTTTGAATTCATCTGCACATGGTCTATTTCTTTGAGCATTTGGTGACCTCTGCTGCTTTGATTGCTAATTGGCATTGCTTTCGACCAGACTACTTGCGAGGGCCACCGAGTCCATCTCCCGCTATTAGATGGGAACTTCAATACCTGATGCGGTGCCTACATATTCTTGGCTGGATCATCTTAACAACAACAACGACATACCTGGTATAGTCCCAACATGTGAGATCTTTGGAAGTTAATATATACGCAGACCTTACCCCTAGCTACCCTGTGAGGGCAGAAAGACCGTTTCCGGAGACACTCGGCTCAAGGGCGCTTGGCTGGATCATCTTGTAGGCATAAAACGCCTAGAGGAAGCCCATTTACAATGATGGCCAGGGTCATTTTAGCTGCCTTAAGGAAATGGAAGGTTACAGTCCCTACTGACCCAAAAGATTTATATTAGCTTGATTTTGGAGAATACACCAAGAATGGAAAATCAGAATTGACTCCACATCTACATTGAGGTTTGTAATAATTCTGAAAAGAATTTAGTTATACACACTATATTGTCAAGAATATTTATATGAGAATCACAGAGAATGGATCTTAAACAACTTGAATGCCTCTCATCTTGTTTATTACTATGCATTCTTCGCGGTATTCAACTTGTTGAACTTCATCTTTTTCCTGTTTGTGAGCAAGTTTTATGTATATAAAGCTGAAGTCTCAGATTCACTGGCTGTGCTAAGGCAAGAATTGGAGATTTGATCAAAACATAGGGTGACTAATAGCCAAGAAGCTTCAAGCAAAACACAGATTGATGGTACCACATTAGGATTTTAACTAACATATATAGTTTACTCTGAATCTCCTTTCTTTTTTAGCTACATAGTGTACTATATGGCTATGGCTTAAATCCTCTAAAATTTCCGCAGAACCATGTCCGATCCTCCAAAAATGCATCCGAAAATATTACCCACCTATGTCGATCCTCCAAATATTATGCATTCTTGGAGGATCTGACACGAGTGCTGCAACATTTTTGGAGAATTCGACCAATATAGCTATATGGTCCAATAGTTTTCTTCATCGTTCCCTCTTTTCTCTTTGTTATGATTTTCACACGACTATCATGATAATCAGTTAAATATAGTTGTTTCAAGATATGAAATGTTTGTATTTTCTTGATCAACATTTTTAATTCCATATCTGATAAGAAATGGTTCATAATATGAGTAGAATATGATGGTCTATTCAATCTACCTTCAATAGGAATTTCCTGTCCAACTCATAAGCTAATATAATAATACTCCTTCACTATATACAATAATATGTGATCAAAATAATAATCTCTTAGTACAAAAGATATCAAAAGAATTATACATATAGCACATTCCACCACAACTGATAATGTCTAGTCCAACGCACGTGTCCGGGAACTAGTTTTTCGGTGCTTGATAATGTCTAGTCCAATGCACGTGTCCATAACTAGTTTTTGTAATTTCTTTTAAAATACATTTTGACCCCTTTTCTCAATATGGCCTCCTCTTTGCTAATTGGAATGTTTTTTTCAAGAATTGATTAGCAACTTTATCATTTCTATGACAAATTACCCTCAAGATTGTATTAGGATCTGATCTGTTCCATCTTCCTGTTGTTGGAGGCATAGGTAGTTTCTGTCCTGATCCCACAACTCCCATTCCACTAGCTTCACATGCTACAATGCTGAAATCTTCAACTAATTGTTCAGTTGATTGTCCCATTAAAGCTATTACTCCTTCTACTGTCTCAGCTTCTGTGTCCACAACATCTTCTACTATCAATCCTTCACCACAAGTACAAAACACCCTCTTTAAGCTCTCAAAATCTTCCTCTATTATCTGATGATCGCCCCTCGAAAAGATTCTTTTGCTTCCTCCTGCTAGTAAAACCATAAGATATGCCTCAAATGATGCCTTCATCACTTCTTTTAAGGCCAATGGTTGAGCCCTGTCAGTGAGAATCGCGCATAAAAGAGTGAGGTTTTGCTTAAGTGCCCTTAAAGCTGGACGAATACGTGTGTTCTCAACGTCCCTGATGTAGAGGCTACCGTAGAATACAGAGTGAGAATCAAAGAAAATGAGACGATAAGCTGCAACTTCTGATACATGTTGTACAGCTACTTGGATGGCTGAACGAGTGTGATCAAAGTAGGAATAGCTTCCAATTTGTCGATTCTTGCTGTGACGACTTCTTGGAGAAGGCACAATTTTAGAGGTGAGTGATAGTGTTTTGTCAAGTGAATGGAGTTGCACAAGAAAGTAATGTAATGTGTTAAGCCTGATATATAGGCGTTGTGTCCCACGACTTGTTGAAAGGCGGGGATGATTGCCTTCATCATTTAAATGCTGGTTTTGATCTTCTGCTCCTACACTGCAAATTGCCATCTTCCACAGTTTGGAAAACCTTGAATCTTGACTACATCTTGTTAGAGGAGGAAGTGTAGGAATATAACTTTGTTTTGACCCTACAAAATAATACCAAAGTCAAAAAGAACAGAAACTATTTGAGCATCAAAAACAGCTTTTGGTCAAACAAAATACTTCTTTTGGTCTCATGGTTATAGAGAAGGGCCGGACCACAAAGAGTCTATTGTACACAGCTTTACCCTGCATTTCTGCAAGAGGCTGTTTTCTCGGCTCAAACTTGTAACCTCCTGGTCATATGGCAGCAACTTTACTAGTTACGCCAAGACTGCTCTTCAAAAATACTTCTTTTGGTATGAAATGAAATCTGTTTCATGAGTTGGCTCTTACCACATGATGTGACAAAGGTAACATATTCTTTGAATAGATGTTCAAATCCATCAGCAAGATCACCTACCAAATCCTCTGAAATGACCATTGGTATTTCAAAGAAATTGTCAACAGCTTCTTTTGCATGTCTCATTAAATCAACTGCTGATTGTGCATATGGCTCACTTTTGGATTTTGGATTCCATGTCTACATATCATAAGTTTCAACTTTTAGTAAAAGTAGTAACAACAACAACAACAATTACAAAACTAAATGGGATCCCACAAATGGAGTTTGGAGAGGATAGTGTATACGCAGACCTTATCTCTATCCTTGGAGGGTAGAGTAAGGGCAGCTTAGTGCACTAAGCTCCCGAGGAATGGTCGGACCACTAGGGTCTATTATACATAGCCTTACCTTGCATTTCTGCACGAAACTCGTGACCTTCTGGTCACATACATGGACGAAAGGTAGAGTAAGAAGTATGAAATTTCAAAAAAAAAGTCCTATAATAATAGACTTACTTCAGTTTCTTTTGCTCTCATAATAATCTCTTTCCCTTTCTTCAACCTTTCTTGAATCCATTTTCTCAATAAATTCATTATAATTGAATCAACTTCGTAAGGATCCATTTCCCTAACTATAGCTTTGCCTCCATCTTCACATTCATCAGAATCTTCAACAACCATTTGGATCAAAAACTTTTCAAGTTTTCCAGCCCTTTGCAATACCAAGACAGTCTCTTTAGTGAGCAAAGTTGCGCCGGTGAGATATTGCTTTAACAAAGTTCCATAGCAAGAATGTAATGCCACAGCTGCTATTCCTGCTGCAATAGGATGCCATTTCTTAAGGACAGGACTAAATATTTCCTTCTCCTTTGCTGCTAATTCTTCAGTTTCATTGGCTAACTTAATCAGTGTTTGACTCACTTCTTGCAATTCAAAACTTGCACCATCTATGCTCATTTCTTCCAACATCTATTTGAACATAAAAAAAAGGGGAAATAAAGAAACATATGAAAATAAGAGCTAAAATACTAAAGTTTAACTTCTATACACTGATTACAACACGCAAAAGTCAACTTGAAGCATGAGGCGGACACAGGATTTGAGCACCGTAGTAAAAAAAAGGAAAAAAGGAGCAGCAGTGCTGATGTTGGGTTTCGTCATTTCGATCTTGGGTCAAAAAGGCAAGGGAAAGGAGCTTATGTTCCATGCTAAACCAAGGCAGCCATGCTAAAAAGAGTAATTCTTGTGCATATACGGATTTTTGCTGAGGTTAACAGGTTCTAGTGACCCCTACAAACTTAGGTCCGCCTCTGACTTCAAGTAACTGTCTATAACAAGTGAAACTTGTAACATGAAAAATAAGACAGACAACTTGTTATATACAACAGGTTAAAATATAGTGATAGTGTAAAAATTCTTTAAATCGTTAGTGTATATAAGTTGAATCGAATATACTAACCTTAGCGAATGCATTCCTCATAGATGAACGGATAAAGTTACCAACTTTATTTCCAGCTGAATCATCAGTAAGTTGTTCTCCTTTCTCAAAACCAGGAGATGAATATCCTGGAACATCTTCCTCTAATATTTTCGTGGCCGAAAACAAGAGAGGAAGATTATTTTCCATTAATCCAACACTACCTCTGTTAAAATTCTCATGGTAATTAATCAATCTTTTCTCTGACCATTGTCTCATTGACGTCAAAACACTTGCCAGCATCTTAACATAAATAGGCTCTCTGTCCACTTTCTTAGCATCATTAGCAACTTCAGTACTTAACATAATCATTGATGCACCAAGAAGATCAGGTTCAGCTTGCCCCGTTACGATATATTGTTCGAATAAAACCCAAGTAAAACACAAGTTATGAATTGATTTATTAATACCTAAAATTGTCCATGTTTTTTTCATCAATTCAAGAAGCTCATCAACTTCATCGAGGACCATAGTATCGTCTTTTAGATCGAAAACGGAGGTTAAAAGAGCTGTATAAATGTGGATATTTAAAGGAAATCCATCAGCCCAATGACAAATATCAGTAGGGGAATTATCAATTGTTCTCCATGCTAAAGATACTACTGAATTACATAGTGCTCTCATTGTCTCTGAATTTTTGCCAGTGTCAATTGCCTTTGTATCAGCAGCTTTAATAATTTCTCTGAAACGTTTTGCGGATGGGTTTGATCTTTCTATTGGGATAGAAGGGTGAAGAAGAAGGCCTGCTTCTAGAATTCTGAGTTGACGTTTTTGCCATTGATGGTACTCGTGAGAATCGTTGAATTCGGATGGTTTAAGGTGGCGTAATAACTCTAATGGCAAGATAATTGTCTCTGCTCGTCTCCCCATCTGTCCAATTTTTCACAGCATAGATCAATTATATTATTCAGTATTTAATAGTAGGTAAACAAAATAGAGATGGAGAAGAAGCTTATGCATTTTCTTTTTTGCTTATTTATGCATGCAAAACATATAAAACATGCACAATATATGAGACACAATTATATACTTACTTGGCCTACAAGAGTTCTCATAAGAGTTTTACGTAGCCTACTATCGCTTTGTTCCGATACCCTCATCTGCCGCCTCATAATCTCTGCGGATGTCATCGGCCTTCGCGCCCTCGCCTGTGGTACCGTGAATGCCACCTTTGGGCTCGCACCGCCACCAGGCGATGACGGTGTGCCGCCATAAGAACTAGCTCTCCGTGATCGTGACCGTTTTAACATCTTCAACCCTAATGCCGTTTTCACCTTGCTGGTCACGGCCATCCCAACCCCGGATGGCTTCACCGGTGATCCGGGACTGGTAGATCCAGCCCCGGACCCGCTTCCATCTCCTCCTTCCGACGGATTATGATACGAGACCGCTGTCCTACCTCCAAACCCTGGCGACGACCGACATGCGGTGAAGAATATCTCATAAGCCGCATCACGAAAATCATCACGGTGAAGACCATCAAGATTTTCGAATGGCCAGACGAGGTCAATGTCAACGGACACCACATCCTCGCCAATTGTATTTGCATAGCGAGGATGTTGTATCATGGTGGTCGTAGTAGGTGCCATTGTGGGCTAGCTGCTACGACAATTTCCGACAACGGATATGTGGCGTGGTCAGATATCCGGTGGGAGAGGGGGGAGAGAGAAGCCGGTGAGCATTAGACTTCTGTTTTTTTGAGGCAATGAATGAAAGAAGATAGACCAAGAGAAGAAAAGCAAGAGAGAGAGAAAGCAAGGAGATATTGGTGGAGAAAAAGAAAGAAAGAATAGATGGTTAAGGGAAGCTAACTCTATTATTTTTGCGAAGAAAACGAATAACCAAAGGTGGTGAAAGAAGATAGAAGCAGCTACGCTCCTAATAATTTTGAAAAAAAGAAAATAATTAAAATCACGCTTATCTTATTTATTTTAAAAAATTGACCATTTATTTCTTTTCTAGAAGAAAATTATACATATTTATTCCACTTGGTAATAAAATCTTTAATTACTAAAAAAAATACAAATTCATGTTTGGCACGTTCTGTAATCATTGTCCCTACCCTTAGTTGAGTCATAACACTACGCGCAACTCCATATTTTATATTGTTTCTGTTAGTGATAGAGTAGTTATACTTTATATGTATGTTTGGCCCATTCAGCCAACCCTGCAGGTTTGACTATGGGGTTTATAATTCATAATATAATATAATTTATTTTTTATTTTTTTTTACAATTGAAATATCTCTTTCGCTCCGAATCAAACATCTTAATTACGTGGATGACGTGTATATGTATATATTTGCATATTATATATGTTTGTATGTGTCTGTATTGTATGATTGAGCAATAAAGTACAATTAAAAATAATATCTGGGGATTGGCAAATCTTGAATTTGTCTTTCTAATGATGTGAACAAAATCATGGGAATATACAAAAAAAATTGATACGTTCAGTTTGAAGTTGTTACTGTTATCAGAAATAATGATCATTATTACGCCTCAATTCCAAATAAGTAATTAACTATATGAATTCTCTATACGAAATAAAAAAAATATTAGAAGTTTCTTTATATTTTTTTCTGACATGTACATATAAACACGTGCATGCGTGAGAGTTACTAACAAAGCTAATGAACAAAATTTATTTCTAAAACGACCAAAAGACTTTCTTCATAGCTCTTTATGTTCTGAATATATAATCGTAGAAAAGTTATTTTCAACTTCTTCATCAATTTCGTGCTTATAAAATCAGATTAAAAAAAATTACTTTAAAATAGCAGGCAGAAGAGTAAAAACTAGAGAAGTGCCTCATATATATTTTCAGGCATTATCTATATATAATTAAAAGCCAAAGACAAAAGTCCTTCATGAAGCCAAGTGGAAATCTAGAAAAATGCCACATGGCGTAATTGGTTACTAATTAGTTATTTAGTTTATAGTTAGTTATTGGTTACTTATTTTTGAATTTAAATATATATAAAAAAGAAAAACTATAAAATATAATAAAATATATATTAATTGATTACTTTATTTGGATTAATAAATATAGATATTTTATAATTTAATATAATTTAAAAATAAAAAACAAACATATAATAAATAACTACTCATTCAAATTGGGCGCGAGCAGTTTCAAGTTTGAGTTTTTAAATTATTTAAAAATATAAAGCAAAAATAAATTACCTATAAAAAAATGAATAAAGAGAAGAAAAAATACCCATTCAAATCCGTAAGTAGTTTCACGTTGGCATTTTAATGAAGCCAAGTGGCAATCTAGAAAAATGCCACATGGCGTAATTGGTTACTAATTAGTTATTTAGTTTATAGTTAGTTATTGGTTACTTATTTTTGAATTTAAATATATATAAAAAAGAAAAACAATAAAATATAATAAAATATATATTAATTGATTACTTTATTTGGATTAATAAATATAGATATTTTATAATTTAATATAATTTAAAAATAAAAAACAAACATATAATAAATAACTACCCATTCAAATTGGGCGCGAGCAGTTTCAAGTTTGAGTTTTTAAATTATTTAAAAATATAAAGCAAAAATAAATTACCTATAAAAAAATGAATAAAGAGAAGAAAAAATACCCATTCAAATCCGTAAGTAGTTTCACGTTGGCATTTTAATGAAGCCAAGTGGCAATCTAGAAAAATGCCACATGGCGTAATTGGTTACTAATTAGTTATTTAGTTTATAGTTAGTTATTGGTTACTTATTTTTGAATTTAAATATATATAAAAAAGAAAAACAATAAAATATAATAAAATATATATTAATTGATTACTTTATTTGGATTAATAAATATAGATATTTTATAATTTAATATAATTTAAAAATAGAAAATAAATATATAATAAATAACTACCCATTCAAATTGGGCGGAAGCAGTTTCAAGTTTGAGTTTTTAAATTATTTAAAAATATAAAGAAAAATAAATTACCTATAAAAAAATAAATAAAGAGAAGAAAAACTACCCATTCAAATCCGGAAGTAGTTTCACGTTGGCATTTTAAAATAATTTTAAGATAAAAAACTAAATTAAAAAATAATAATGAATTAGGACATCAAATTGGGGAGTAGTTTCAAGTTAGTGTTTTAAAATTATTTTAAAATAACAAATGAAACATTTATTTATATATACATATAAAAATGAAAATAATAATCTTCTATATATTATTAAAAGGAGAGGAAAAAGCACTCTCCTTAAGCCAAGTGGCAATTTAAAAAAATGCCACATGGCGTAATTGGTTACTAATTAGTTATTTAGTTTATAGTTAGTTATTGGTTACTTAATTTTGAATTTAAATACATATAAAAGAGGAAAATAATAAAATATAATAAAAAACTAACATATATATTAATTGGTTATTTTATTTGGATTAATAATATAGATATCTTATAATTTAATATAATTTAAAAATAAAAAATAAATAGATAGAAAATAACTACCCATTCAAATTGGGTGGGAGTAGTTTCAAGTTTTAGTTTTTAAATTATTTAAAAATATAAAGCAAAAATAAATTACCTATAAAAAATGAATAAAGAGAAGAAAACTACCCATTCAAATCGAGAAATAGTTTCACGTTGGCGTTTTAAAATAATTTTAAAATAAAAAACTAAATTAAAAAAATAATGAATTACGAATTTAAATTGGGGAGTAGTTTCAAGTTGGTGTTTTAAAATTACTTTTAAATAAAAACACCAAAAATCTATTTATATATACATATAAAAAATAAAAATAATAAAATAATATAAAAAACTATCATATATATATATATATATATATATATATATATATATATATATATATATATATCAATTGATTACTTTATTTGGATTAATAAATATAGATATCTTATAATTAAATATATTAATAAAATAATGAAAAATAAATATATAAAAAATAAATACCTATTTAAATTTTGTGGGAGTAGTTTTAAGTTTGAGTTTTTAAATTAATTTAAAATAAAAAGAAGAAAAAATTACCTATAAAAAACAAAAAAAGAGAACAAAAATTACCCATTCAGGTTGGGAAGTAGTTTCAAGTTGGAGTTTTAAAATAAAAAATAAAATTTAAAAAAATAATGAATTACCAATTCAAATTGGGGAGTAGTTTTAAATTGTAGTTTTAAAATTATTTAAATAAAAATTGATAAATCTATTTATATATAATATACATATAAAATACAAAAATAATAAATAAATATATATATATATATATATATATATATATATATATATATATATATATATATATATATATATATATATATATATATATATATATATATATATATATTGATTACTTTATTTGGATTAATAAATATAGATATCGTATAATTAAATATGATAAAAAAAATGAAAAATCAATATATAAAAAATAACTACCCGTTCAAATTGGGTGGGAGTAGTTTCAAGTTTGAGTTTTTAAATTATTTTAAAATAAAAAGCAAAAAAAAAAAATTATCAACAAAAAAAATGAAAAAAGAGAAGAAAAACTACCCATTCAAATCGGGAAGTAGTTTCAAGTTATAATATTATAAAATAAAATAATAAATTACTAATTCAAATTGGGGAGTAGTTTCAAATTGAAATTTTAATATTATTTTAAAATAAAATAAAATAAAAGTATATATATATATATATATATGAGAGTCAAAGAAATCTATATCTATTTATATATAATATGGAGAGGCAAAGAAATGTTATAATGACAAGTGTCATAATTTCTATTAACAATATAACTACACTAAATATTGGATAATATAATAAATAAAAATACATAACGAAAAAATTATTTGATGATTGTATAAGTCCTTTTAATTTAATGGAGATTGGATTTTATTAAAATTTAGACAATATCTATTCTATTTATGTAGAATATGATAATCAAATAATTGTGATAATTCCAAATCGAACATCGAAAAATTAATAAAGTGATAAATATTTTTTAATATTGACCGCACATGGCGAGTACGATTACTAGTAAAATTTAAACGCAAAACAAATACTATAAATCAACCGTTGGTGCCACACAATTTTTTTCTTCCTCAATGATATCTTTTGTTTCTTTCTCTTCTTTTGAGGATAATTAAGTACTCCCTCCGTCTAAAAAAATGATATTTTTCAGTCCTGGAGAGTCAAAACTTCTTATCTTTAATCATGAATTTGGGCATAAAATAGTTAAGTTGTTTTGAATAAAATTTATATATTTGAAAACTTCACAAAAAGTATTATAGGTCACAATGATTCAAAGTATTTAAAGGTTATATAAAAAAATTAACTCGTCTGACTTTCAAAATCCGAAAAGTATACTCCATTTGTTCCAATGTGAACTTATTTCCTTCTTGGTCTGTTCCAAAAAGAAAGAATCCTTATTAAATTTGGTAATAATTTAACTTAAACTTATAACTATATCCTTAATGAGAAACTTTTATACACAAATACTTTGTGCCCCATTTGGACTTGTTTAGAACCACAAATTCCTGAAGTCTTTCATTTTTTTATTAAACTTCATGACCTGTCAAACATGTTCACTTAAATTGGAAATGAACTGGGAGTAGTATTTTTTTTGGGATAGAGGGAGTAACTATCATGGAACACGTGTTTTGGTGATGAAGATGCTTGGCTTGATTAATTAATATTATCATGAGTTAATGAATGACTTTATATATTACAACCATGAGATGGCTTTTATCTGCTAAAGATTTTCCATAAAATAAGAGAGAAGACTCTACTCTATCATCTCCTTTCTTCCTGCATTTTTTTGGTCTCTTTAGCTCCAAAACTCCAATAATATCCTTGATGTAAGTTTCTCATATATCCTCAACACCAAAAACTATATGTCATGCACATGAACATATCTAATGTGTGTACGTAGCTTTTGAACATGTTGCTATCTATCAAAATTCAAAAGGTTACTTTTTAACCAACATCCCCCCCCCCCAAACCCCCCAAGTACCTGGTATTTCAATATATGTGACGCACTTTTTTGTTGAATAGTCGGAACGAATGATACATATATACTTAACTTTAAATTTATTATTTTATCATTAATGATATAATTTTTTTGTTATAGAAATGTCCGTGGCATATTTAGATCACAAGTTTCAGAACTATTTCTTTATTTCTTAAACTTCAGGACCAATAAGTCAAATAGATGGAGTACTATCTTTTCTTAACTTCTTCTCATTTTACCTCAATTCTCATCTTAATTGTTATTGCAGTTGTGAGAGTTTGAAGCCTCAGTTTCAAAATGAAAGTAGCAGTGGTTGGGGCAGGAATAATTGGACTGGTTTCTGCATATGAATTGGCAAAATCTGGAGTGAAAGTTGTGATTTATGAGAAGGAAGATTATCTCGGTGGCCATGCCAAGACTGTTACCGTCGATGGCGTCCATCTTGACCTTGGTTTTATGTTCTTCTTCACTCGGGTAAGTCCAGTTTGAGGGTGTTTGAGTAAATGGTCAAACCAGTTTATAAGTATTTTTTAACTTTTTTTACGCGTTAAGTAATTAATTATCGTAGTTGCTGATGTTTACATCGATCGATCATAGAAAAAAATTGATTATTTATTCTAATTAAGCTTCCTTTTTATTAATCTAGAAGTTCTTCTCAGATTCAAAGAAAAAAATATATTCCAAAGCTAAAGATTATAGTTCTCGAACGAGAGCAATCGAAAGATTGCGGAGCATCCCACCTTGAAATAACTTTCGTCAACAAAATAAGTTATTATTCAGTAACATTAAAGTCCTTATAATTTAAGTGTAAGTAATAATAACAACCCAGTATATTTTTATAAAGTGAGGTCTGTGGAAGGTAATATATTGACAGGCCTTACCCCTACCCGAAAGGACATAGAAACGGTTTCCAATTAAGTGCAAGTAAGTACGTGTAATAAAGTGTTTGTTGACGAGCATGACCTCTATAATTCATACCTTAATATTTCTAAATAAAGTAACTGTGGCGTACAATCAATTGGTTGATGGTAATTGTATGACTATATTAATTAGGTTTGGCAATCAATTGTTTAACTATAAATGTGGGCCAATTGTCGGAGAGTTCCGTCTCTAGCTATTATGAGACTTTAAGGTGACTCAAATATTTAAGTAATTTTATTAGTTGTATTATCTTATCTTCTAAATAATTGTGAACAACATAATGTGTATTTCCATAGTGTGACATCAGGAAGAATAGGGTGTGTGAAGACTGAAGACATTATCTTTTATCCTGTAAAAATAGAAAAGTTATTCTCGGATTAGCTCAAGAAAAATATTTTTCAATAATTTTGGAAAAGAAAGACAATAGTGGAAACTTTTAATTGATAAGAGCCAAAGTCAAGTAATATTAGGAATTGGCATAAGAAATGTTTATATAATAATATCATTATCTGGTAGTTTCCTTGGTGTATGTAAGAAGGTGTTTGGTTAAGTTTATAAGTTAGTCAAATTAGATTATAAGCACTTTTGGTTTATTAACGCGTTTGGTACAATTAAAGTGGTTAAATCAAGTGCTTGTAAACCAAAAATAAACTAAAGCGCATATGTTGGTCACCCCAAGCTTGTATTTTCCCAGCTTATAAGTACTTTTAGTTTGACTGAGTTTTTACTGTTATATTTCTAAAATACTTTTTTTCTTAGAATAAAATCCTAACCTATCAATTGTTCTGTCACCTTCTTACCATTAACAACAACTAGATTTTTTTTTTTTTGGAGTGGGCAAGTTTGCATATTCTTGTATAATGAATGTTTGTTTTCTATTAGAAATAAAGAGATCTTGAATACTTTTATTTTCTATACGAATATTTTATGCACTATTAGGTATATTTTTATTAAAAAACTTTAGTCAAGCAATTAATTATTGTATGTTAGCTTATTATAAAATAATTTCTATTTATATAAAATAATCATGTCTTATAAAATTTTAACCTAAGAAATAAAATGAGACATAAAATAATTTCTATAACAAACAATGGATTTAAATCTGGCAATAATTAGTTTCTAGTTAGTGTAAGTAGCTTTAAGGGCATTTGAGTCATTTTATTTCTTAATAGAAGAGCTCTGTCTTATAAAATTTTAAACTAAGAAATAAAATGAGACATAAAATAATTTCTTTAACAAACAATGGATCTAAATCTTGCAATAATTAGTTTCTAATTAGTGTAAGTAGCTTCAAGGACATTTGAGTCATTTTATTTTTTAATAGAAGAGCTTATCATTACTTTTTATTTATTTATTTATTTATTTATTTATTTATTATTATGAGTTCTAGCACTCCAAACACGTAACTGTTTATTTATTTATTCAACTTCAACACCTAAAAGTATTTTTTTATCACCTAATACTTATCGGCAACTTTAAATCAACTAAACCAAACGGGCTTTAAAATTTTTAGAGGGTTCTAGCCTACTTATATTATAGTTCTGACGAGGCGGATGTAGTATTGTTGGGACGAGTTCAATTAACCCATAACTTTCTACGCGGGGCATAAATATTTTCTAAGTTGTAACAAATAATATATATGAACTCATAGCAATAAAAATATAATTGGTTAAATGCTAATAAACTAGAGAGTCAGTTTGCTTTGAGACTTAATTCCACATCAAAATGAGATGAAAAACTTAAAAGGCCATAAAGGGCGGGTTCAAGATTCAACTGTGAAGATGCCTTTTTGACTCAGTTCACTGTATTTTCCTTAAACATATTCCTTGCCGGAAAGGGTATTTGCATATATATCCAATTTTTGGGTCATCTTTTAACTTATACCCTCTTTGCAAAAAAAATTGCAACCGTACCCACTTTTTGGACAACTTCAGACGTACGTGCCTAAACTGATTTAATTTTATGAGAATGTTTTGGCTGAAGCGTAGCCTTATCAAAGAAAAACTTCAGATATTTTTGGATGTTTGGTCTGACTTGCAAAGACAATCACGCAAATTCTAGTTCATAGTGCAATGACAAACTTGAGTTCAATAAAACTATAGCAAGTTTTGGCTGAAGTTTTTGTTTTGTTTGTAATTGCTAAGCTGAAGTTTGTTTTGTATTTGCTAAACTTGAGCATTCTAAGAGCTAAAATTTTTATTTATATTTGGTGAACTTTAGCCTTCTTAGGCATCCACAAGAATATCAATAGTTTGGTTTATTGAGATATTGTTTAATTATATCTGTAACCATAGTTAAGTGAGTTAGTTATTGTAACCATAGTTAAGTGAGTTAGTTCATTAGCTTATTGAGTCTGCTTTGTTAGTTGTATATACATGTGTACAGTTGCTCTTTTCTCATTAATCAGAAGATTATTTTCTACTTCTTCGTTCTCTCTTCTCTCCTCTTCGAGAAGCTTCCAGTTCTTCACCATTGGAGCTCAAACTTGAGCTTCACCATTGTTGATCATTTTTCAAGCTTTACATGGTATCAGGGCAAGGAGTCCTGCTCACTGTTCTCTTCTCATTTCTCTCTGAGTTTTGAAGACGCAATCACAATCTTTATTTTGCCCCAATTTTTCAGATCTGATATTCTCTCCTCCTTATTTCACTTTCTGACGAGTTAACATCATTTCTCGTGGAAATCCTTGATCCAAGCAATGGAGCCGAAGTTGAGTCGGACAGTTCTACTACCGTCGTCGGCGTTGATCCTAGAGTCAATTTGAGTTGCCCTTTTTACATGCATCCGTCGGATAATCCAGGTGCAATGTTGGTCACAACTCCGTTCAGTGGGATTGGCTACAGATCCTGAAGAAGAAGTGTTCTTAGGGCTTTATCGGTTAAAAATAAAATAGGATTTATCGCTGGAGAATATAAGCGTCCAGATCTAAATTCCCCACAATTTCTTCAATGGGAGAGGTGCGACGATATGGTAACCTCTTGGATTCTCTATTCTCTATGCAAAGATATTGCTGATAGTGTTGAATATGCTAGTAATGCTTTCGAGTTATGGAGAGAGTTAGAAGATAGATACGATCAGACAAGTGATGCCAAATTGTACCAAATTCAAAAGGAAATTAATGATTTGTCTCAAGGTGTGCTTGATATTACTGAATATTACACGAAAATGAAGAAACTTTGGGAGGAATTAAACATGATAAGTGCCAAATCACAGTGTACTTGCCAATGTACGTGTGGAGCTAGGGAAAATATGCACAAATCTGAGCAAGACAGAAGGCTCATTCAGTTCCTTATGGGATTGAACGAGGTATACACCACAGTGCAGGGTAGTATACTTATGATGAATCATTTACCATCCATGGCACAAGCTTTTTCTCTGCTCATTCAGAAGGAAAAACAAAGGGAAGTGAAACGGAAAAGTCAGCTTATGATGGAGTCAGTCTCTCTGAATGTCAATGGTCCTCGACATAACAGCATGAACAGGGCACCTATGCATAAAAAAATCAGAACAAACTACTCTCCAAACAATCACTCCTCCACTAGTAGACCTCGTCCCTTTTGTGATTTTTGCAAACGTATCGGTCATACTAAACACAAATGCTTCAAGCTCCACAGTCATCCTCAAGATCTCAACCATAATCCTAATTATCAAAAGGTCAAAAGAACTGCAGCAAATGTACATGGGACTCCAATTGATAATTTCCCTGTGAGTGGTGAGGAAATGCAGTCCCAGAGCAACAATTCTAATGTTAGTCTTACCAAGGAACCGTATGGCCAATTGGTGACTCTACTTTAACACTTTCAGACTACTTCTGTTGAAGATAACCTAGACAATAATGCTATTGGTGGAAATGCACATTTTGCAAGTATTTTTGCTTGTTCTGTATCTGTTCTCTCTATTGATTTTGGATTATTATCATGTAAGTGCTTTAAGTCAAGAGCTAATATTTGGATTCTAGACTCGGGGGCTTCTAATGACCTTCAACAAATCCTTACTTGCTCATATTAAGACTTTAGTGTATCCTATGTTAATCACCTTACCAAATGGCTATAGAGTTAAAGTTACTGAAATTGGAACAGTTACTCTCGCACCAAATATTATTCTTCATAGAGTCCTCTATGTCCCTTCTTTCAAATACAATCTTATTTCAATACACTCTTTAGCTTCTCAGTTTAAAGGTATAGTAGCTTTTTCTGACTTTCTATGTCTACTGCAGGCCCCTTCAATGAAGAGGCCTCTGGAGATTGGTAAGGTCAAGGATGACTTGTACCTCCTCTGTTCAAGTTGTAACTCCTGCTCAAAGGACTCTTGTTCACCTGTTCCTTTGCCCTTTCCAAATTCTATTTTGTCTAAGACATTTGATGTAAATAGTTTGCACTGTCAATATTCTGATTCACATGTAAATGTTTCCACCTGCAATTCACTTTCAAATGTAAACAATTCCATTGATAATAGAACACAATGCATTTTATCACATTCTTTCTTGTCTGATATGAATCAAATTGACTTACTGTGGCATTTTAGATTGGGACATGTCCCTTTTGTCAAAATGAGAGAGATATCCTCCATTCCTATCAAATTCTCAACTAAACAGCATTTTCTCTGCACCATTTATCCTATGTCCAGGCAGCCCATATTAGCCTTTCCTCACAGAACCAGTGCCACAACCTCTATTTTTGAACTTCTACATGTAGACCTCTGGGGACCCTACAGTGTGGCCACTCATGATAACTATAAATACTTCCTTACCTTAGTAGATGATTATAGTAGAGTCACTTGGACTTGTCTCTTAAGCAATAAGAGCAACACATTACATGTCATCAAAGGGTTCATATTACTAGTTGAAACTCACTTCAAAGAAACTATAAAACATATTAGATCGGACAATGGTTCAGAGTCTCTAAATGTAGAAACCTCATCTTTCTTTCAATCAAAAGAAATTATTCATCAAAGAACATGTCCATACACTCCTCAACAAAATGGGGTCGTAGAAAGAAAACATAGGTACCTTTTGGAAACCGCTAGGGCACTACTTTTTCAATCCAAATTGCCCTTACAATATTAGGGTGAGTGCATTTTAGCTGCTACTCACATTATCAACAGACTTCCCACTACCTACCTGAAAAACAAATGCCCAATTGAGGTTCTTTATAATAGAAAACCAACCTATTCTCACCTCAAAAGCTTTGGTTGCTTGTGTTTCCCTACCATACCCAAAATTTATAAAAACAAATTTGAGCCTAGAACCACTCCCCATGTTTTTGTTGGATATCCTTATGATATAAAAGGGTACAAAGTTCTTAATTTGGCCCCCAAAAAGATTTATATTTCTAGGGATGTGATTTTTTATGAGCATATTTTTCCCTTTGCTATTGTGTCTGCTTCCTCTCCTCACTTTCCTCCAGTTATTGATCCTACTTCATTAACATCGGATATACCACCCACTGTGGTACATTCTGATATATATAATTATCCTGATACTTCCACTCTCAGTCATCAACAATTAATGTTGATGTCCTCTCTACAGCTTCACCTATAAATGATTCTCCCTTTAATCCATCACAGGTTGTTCATCCATCTTCACCATCTCTTCTTCCAGACAACCTGATACCTAGGAGATCCACTAGAGAATACCATCTACCAGTGCATTTTAAGGACTATGTGTGTTCCATGCCTAACCTACACCCTGATACATATTCTGTTGGAAAAATTTGAAGAATTATGGAGAATAAAAGATTTAGCTTGAGGCGTGTCAAGGACACTGTCCTTAAGGATATTTCGCCCACACCGATATGAATAATATTAGGCGTATCCCCCGGGATTCAACAAGCTCTTCTAGTATAACTAGGACCAGAAACAACAAAGATATATAAGAAGAAAACCCAGTACAAAAGAAAGAAGAGGAAAAATTATTATTATCTTTCACTCTAAAAAGTATATATTGTGCAAAGAAATTGCACATCTGATACATAAACTGTCCAAGCCATAAAGGCTTTTTTAAAACCTTCCAGAAACGTATGCTACAAAGGTAAAATCATTTCCAAGCCATAATGGCTCATTAACTTACTATACGTTAACAAATAACTATAACGTATATGAAAAGGACAAAACACTCACAAAAGCCATAAAGTTTTTCAAAGCTTACAAAAAGTAGAAATTCAAACGTTAAAAAAATTCCTTCAACAGTAGTAACGTTTACCCATTAATTAGTATTCAATAATTAAATTTATTTTGTCCCAATTTAATTCAAAATAAAGTTAATTTTCTGTTACTAGTATATTTAAGATAATTACTATAATATCTAAATATAATTATAAAAAATAAATCTAGACATAGTATTGGAATATTTCTTTTTTGAGATATCAAAAGTATTTTTCCATCAATCCCCCACATATCTCAAAAAATATATTAAATAAAATAATAAATAATAAAATAATTTGCTGGGTTTCACAAAAGAGCATAATGCGTCGAATATGGTGTCTCTTGGACTATGAACCAGACCTAGATAAAATAAGATTAAACTTATAGCACAATTGGTGAAGTTTAAAACTTCTATGAACCAAAAATTCATTGATAAGTTTAGTGTCTGATCTATCACATTATACCTGCACACACTTTGTTGTTTTTCGCGGTTTTGCGCTAATAGGCCATGCGCGCGCCTGGTTTTCATGAGTGCTCTAGAAATTTTGCCAGAAATTTCATAGGAGTGGCCCCACTCCACACCCATATAGGTCAATCCATCAAGTGTATTCTGCAGTGCAATACACCACCTACAAAAGGCTATGGTTTATTGGATTAAGAGTTTAATAACTCAACCTCACATTCATTGCAGTCCTGCACTATGCACACATACACCATAGGAAGAGACATATTTTAATAGTGCATATTTGATCAACTAATGACTTGTTATTACCCATATGAACCTATTTTATGGGATCTCCAATCACATAGGTTGGGTTACCATCATTGTTGATACATCTCAAATTGGCAAAAGTCTCAACCCGTCGATGTTTTACTTATAAGTCAAAAGATCGGCCAAATCCTCTTTTGACTACACATAATATATATATAAAAAATCTCATATCTAAGCAATTATTTTATCACATAACGTCTCGAGATATATATACTTCCCATTGAGAGATTTATTTTCTTACAATGGTTATTGCGCCTTGGCAACCACAATTCATAAACAAATTATTGTTGGTTTAATTCCAAGTGGAATATTACGCTTTGGAAATCACAATTCATCAACATAATTATTGTCGGTTTAACTCAACAAAAGGTTGCTTAATCAACCTCATTGCCCGATAATTCCAATATCGTAACAACCACCAAAAAGTGATCACACAACAACTAAATAGTTTTTCTCATCTGAATAAAAAATTCAATATCATCACTCTATCCTTCTAATACAGTGAAAGATTCACATATAAAATACTAACTCATAGTATTTATCAAATATAGCGTAGATCATCTCAAATGAAAAAAAAATTGACTTCTATACTCGTGCCTTTTGAAATATCTATCAACACATGAAAATTTATTTTCTTTATGTATCTTCCGTAGTCAAGCACTAAAATAAAATTTTCTAAAATATAGAAGCAACTTTAACTTCTACAGGAAATATCTTAAATAGGAAATGGGTCAGAATTCAATAATTTCTTCACCCGTGTATTTAAGAAACCCAAAATAAAATATTGTGACCCCCACATTTTCAAAAACTTTCAAGGTAAGGGGTAAATATTTTTAGAATGAGTTTAAGAAGAATTTCCCCCTTCCAAGAACTTAAGAATTTCTTGAATCATCAAAATAAACAAATCATTCTTTTTGTTCTTCAACTTGGGACACAAAACTAACTTTGTTACTACAAATATATTTAGAAGCACAAGAGTCTAACACCCAATTTTCTATAAGATTCTCTTGAGAAATGATCACAATAATTATAGCATCCGCTTACTCAAATTTATTTTTTACTACAAGACTATCATTTCTCTCGAATCCTCCTCTATGATAAGAAATTTATAATGGCTTAGTGTGCCCCCACAAATAATTATTATTTCCAATAAAGTTTGAATTCAAATAAATAATTCATAGTTATATGAAGAAAAATCAATCATTATTTAATTTCACCCAAATGACCAAGAGATGAGCAAAAATTATTTTTAGATCATAAAATACTTCCATCAAAATGCACATAAACACTACAAATTTACTACAACAAATAACGCATATTATTAATATAAGATAAACTAATTCATAACATTGAGTACAAACAAGCCATGGCTATAATAATCCTTGCCAACAAAATTATTATTCTTGGTCAACACGACCTTATCAGATTCAAAAGAAACCTTCACCCCCACTTTTCCTATTAATCCCACGGAGACCAAATTGGCTCGGATACTAGGAACATGTAACACGTCATTCAATGCCAAAGTTTTGCCAGATGTGAGTTTGAGAAGAACTTTGCCTTTTCCAAGAACTGGAGCAGTTCTTGAGTCACCAAGATAGACAACTTCTTCTCCCTCCTCAACTTGGGTATAAGACACAAAGTCTTTTTTGTTAGCACATATGTACCTAGTGGCACCAGAATCTAACACCCAATCTTTCACATTGGCCACAAGTTTCACTTGGGAAACAACTGCAACAATTATGTCATCCGCTTTGGCTTCAGTTAAATTTACTTTAGCCTTAGCGGGATTGTCATTCCCAACCCTCTTCCGGCATTGAGCAGCATGATGGCCGGGTTTGCCACACACAAAGCAGTTACCTTTTTTCTTGAAGGTTTGATTGTTGGTTCTGGGCTTATAACCATTTTCTTTATCGTACCTATTATTTGATTTGTCCTGCCGCTTATTGTTCTCCACCAGGTTGGCTCTTGTAGCAATCTCTTTTCCTTTGTGAGCAACAACTTGCTTGCGAATTGTATTTTCAATTATAATATGCTTGACCAAGTCCTTCAGCAACAATTGCTTGTGTTTGTGCTTCAATTGTTGTTTGTAGTCATTCCAAGATTTGGAAAGTTTTTCTATAAGCATACCAGCAACAAACTGTTCGGGCAGAGAAATATCTTCAGATTTGAGATCTTCAATCAACTTGTGATATTCGTTGATTTGTGCAGTTATGTCCTTGTCCTCCGCCATCTCCCACTTGTAGTAGTTTCCAATTACAAACTTTTGTTTAGTGGCATCTTCAGCAGTGTACTTTGTTATCATTGACTCCCAGATTTCTTTTGCCTCTTTGTAGGAAACATAGACATCGAACAATTCGTTAGAAAGAGTAGAAATTATAGTATGTCTACATACCTTATTAGCATGAACCCATTGATCCATCTGAATGAACGTTGCTTCACTTGGCTTTGGATCAGTAATAGCAAAAGCAACTCCATGCATATCCAAGATAGAATACACTCGTTCCTGCCAACGCTTAAAATTATCTCCACCAAAAATCTCAATTTTCGAAACATCACGAAAAGGTTTGGCATAGGTAATTGGTGATGGAACAGCAACAGAAACAGCTGGTGCAGTAGATGTAGTTGCATCAACAACAATATTAGCAGCGTTATTCTTCATAATAACAACGTGAATTATCCTTAAGATTGTTGGAAAAATTTGAAGAATTATGGAGAATAAAAGATTTAGCTTGAGGCGTGACAAGGACACTGTCCTTAAGGATATTTCGCCCACACCGATATGAATAATATTAGGCGTATCCCCCAGAATTCAACAAGCTCTTCTAGTATAACTAGGACCAGAAACAACAAAGATATATAAGAAGAAAACACAGCACAAAAGAAAGAAGAAGAAAAGTTATTATTATCTTTCACTCTAAAAAAGTATATATTGTGCAAAGAAATTGCACATCTGATATATAAACTGTCCAAGCCATAAAGGCTTTTTTAAAACCTTCCAGAAACGTATGCTTCAAAGGTAAAATCATTTCAAAGCCATAATGGCTCATTAACTTACTATACGTTAACAAATAACTATAACGTATATGAAAAGGACAAAACACTGACAAAAGCCATAAAGTTTTTCAAAGCTTACAAAAAGTAGAAATTCAAACGTTAAAAAAATTCCTTCAACAGTAGTAACGTTTACCCATTAATTAGTATTCAATAATTAAATTTATTTTGTCCCAATTTAATTCAAAATAAAGTTAATTTTCTGTTACTAGTATATTTAAGATAATTACTATAATATCTGAATATAATTATAAAAAATGAATCTAGACATAGTATTGGAATATTTCTTTTTTGAGATATCAAAAGTATTTTTCCATCACATTCTGTATCTAGCTCAACATCTTCTGTGCCTACATCCTCTCCAGATTCATCCTTTTCCCTTAGTGCTCTTTTTTCTAAGCATTATCATGTTCCCTTCACCTCTCTAGTCCTTAATAGTTAGCATCTTGTAGAAAGCATTTGCCATGACAATGAGCCAAACTCTTATGAGGAGGCAGCTCTAGATCCAGCTTGGTAGGCATCCATGACATTAGAATTTGAGGCTCTTCATGCTAATCAGACTTGGGACTTAGTTCCTTTACCCAAAGGTAAAAGCATTTGGTTGTAGATGGGTGTATAAGGTCAAGCATAAGACGGATGGTAGTGTTGAGAGATTCAAGTCTAGATTGGCGGTGAAAGGGTATACTCAGCAAGCTGGTGTTGATTATATTGAAACTTTTTCCCCAGTTGTGAAAATGACTACTATTAGGGCACTCATAACAACTGCAATAAGGAACCATTGGGGGATTTTTCAGCTTGGTGTAAATAATGCTTTTCTCCATGGGTATCTCCATGAGAAAGTGTACATGGATCTACCCCCTGGCTTATTAGTTGACAAACCTGGTTTAGTCTGTAAGTCATTATATGGCTTGAAACGGGCTAGTCGACAGTGGTATGCTAAACTAGATGAAGCTCTATGTTCCAAAGGATATGTTCACTTCCTTAATGACTACTCTCTATTTCACAAAAAGACTGACTCCTCTATTATCTTTGTTGCTGTTTATGTTGATGAGGTGATAATTACAGGTAATAACTCAAAGGAAGTTTCTTTACTGAAGAATTTTCTACATGCCAAGTTTAGGATCAAGGACTTGGGAAGGCTACATTATTTTCTAGGCCTAGAAGTCCTGTATAAGAATGATGGTGCTATAATCTCCAAAAGGAAGTTTGCTCTTGATCTACTGAAAGAGTATGAGGTTCTCCATTGTGGTTCATTCAGTTCACCGTTGGATCCTAATGTTAAGCTAAAGGCCAAGTAAGTGATACCTCTACCAGATCCTTCTTTCTATAGGACTCTGATAGGTAAGTTGAATTTCCTAACTAATACAAGACTTCATATTGCATATAGTGTGCAACACCTTAGTCAATTTATGCAAGATCCCAGGGAACCTCACTTATCATTTGCTTACATATTTGAAGTCTGATCATAGTCTTGGAATTTTCATGTCTACTAGTTCTGATTGTTCTATTAAAGGATATTGTGATTCTGATTGGGCAGCTTGCCCATATTCTAGGAGATCTGTTACTGGATACCCGGTGCTTCTTGGTGATAGTCCTATATGCTGGAAGTCTAAGAAAAAATCCACCATATCCCTCTCTTCTGCTGAGGCTGAGAAATGTTGTTGGTGAACTCACTTGGTTATGCAGATTGATTGATCAACTAACACTGCACTTCCCTAAGCCAGTTCCAGTATTTTGTGATAGCCAATCAGCTCTACACATTGCCCGCAATCATGTGTTTCATGATCGCACTAAACACATTAAGGTCGATTGCCATTTTGTACGAGACAAGCTACAAAAAGGTCTAGTATCCCTCTATCATGTTGGAACTGATTGCTAGCTAGCCGATGTCCTAACTAAAGCTCTCACTGGGGTCAAACATGCTACTGTCATGAGCAAGTTGTCAGTGACTTCCTCCCTTCCAACTTGAGGGGGGTATTGAGATATTGTTTAAATATATCTGTAACCATAGTTAAGTGAGTTAGTTATTGGAACCATAGTTAAGTGAGTTAGTTCATTAGCTTAGTCAGTCTATTTTGTTAGTTGTATATGTTGCGGAAGCCAAATGTATATAGTGTGAATAAGTCACAACTACTATACCAAAAATTATGGCAGCCACCAAATAATAAATAAGACAATAAAGCAACAATATAAAGAACACCAGAATTTACGAGGTTCGGCTAATTTTGCCTACTCCTCGAACACAACCAATATTTTATTCCACTCCAAATACAAGTGAAATAATACTAAAGAGAAGATACAAATGCCTTAAGAAGATAAGAAGGCAAATGAGAGGTGTGTTTAAATCCTAAACATTAGGCCTTCTTTTATAGGGGAAAAATCCCCCCAACTTAAGTCTCCCACCGATGTGGGACTTTGCCATATTCAACAAATCTCCACCTTGGCAAAATTCCACATCTTCAATTTTCTCTCTATAACAAATTTTGGTTGTGTCTTCATCTTCAATCGTCAATGTTCAAGAATGTTGATCAAATCCAAACAATGTTGAAACCTGATCGCAGTCACCACTTTTGTCAGCATATCAGCAGGATTCTCCGTAGTATGAATTTTCTTCACCGTAACTCCACCTTCTTCTATGATTTCTCGTACGAAGTGATACCGAACATCAATGTGCTTCGTCCTTGCATGATAAACTTGGTTCTTCACTAATTGAATAGCACTTTGACTATCACAAAAAATTGTGATACCTTTTTGTTCAACACCAAGCTCCTTTAGCAATCCTTGAAGCCAAATTGCCTCCTTCACAGCCTCTGTAATAGCCATGTACTCTGCCTCTGTTGTAGACAAAGCAACTGTTGTTTGTAAAGTAGACTTCCAACTAACTGGTGCCTTTGCAAAAGTAAATACATAACCGGTAGTTGATCTTCGTTTGTCCAGATCACCCGCAAAATCTGAGTCACAATATCCAACTACAGACTGATTGCCTTCCTGCTCAAAAACTAACCCGACATCTACAGTATTATGAATATACCGTAGAATCCACTTCACAGCTTGCCAATGCTCCTTTCCCGGATTATGCATATATGTGCTAATAACTCCAACAGCTTGTGAAATGTCAGGTCTCGTACAGACCATTGCATACATCAAGCTACCAACAGCATTTGCGTATGGTACCTTTGACATATACTTTTGTTCAACTTCATCCAATGGCGACATAGTAGTACTTAGCTTAAAATGGGGAGCAAGTGGAGTATTAACTGGCTTAGTCTTGTCATCTATGCAAAAACGTTGTAGTACTCTCTTCAAATATTCTTTCTGAGATAAACAGAGTTTCTTTGAATGTCTATCTCTTATTATCTCCATGCCAAGAATTTTCTTCGCCTCACCCAGATCCTTCATCTCGAACGCCTTCTTCAGTTGAATCTTCGACTTATCAATTTCTTCCGAATTCTTGGAAGCTATCAACATATCATCAACATATAGGAGAAGATATATAAAGGAACCATCTTTAAGCCTGCGCAAATACACACAATGATCGTATTTGCTTCTCTTGTACCCTTGCTGCAACATAAACTTGTCAAATCGTTTGTACCATTGTCTAGAAGATTGTTTCAACCCGTACAACGATTTTTCAAGTTTACAAACCATATTTTCCTTTCCAGCAACTTTGAATCCTTCTGGCTGAGTCATGTAGATTTCCTCCTCCAAGTTTCCATGTAAAAACGCAGTTTTTACATCCATCTGAACTAGTTCCAAATCCAACTGTGCTACCAAAGCCAACATAATTCGAATGGAGGAATGTTTTACAACTGGAGAAAATACTTCATTGTAATCAATTCCCTCCTTTCGAGCATATCCTTTGGCCACCAATCTTGCTTTGTAGCGAACATCTTCTTGGTTAGGAAATCCTTCTTTCTTTGCAAATACCCATTTGCACCCAATTGCTTTCTTTCCCTTCGGGAGATTGGCCAATCTCCATGTATGATTCTGATGAAGGGACTGTAATTCATCATTCATGGCAATCCTCCACTTATCGTCTTCTGAACTTTGGACTGCGTCTTTATAAGTGGTGGGAACATCATCAGCTGCAATTGCGGTTGCACAAGCAATTGTCTCTATGAGACGAACAGGTTTCGTTACTTTCCTTTTTGGCCTGCTGGTTGCTATTGATTCAAGTTGTTGTTGAGGTTCCTGAGTTGGAATCTCCTCTACTGGCTCTCCTCCCAGAGGATAATCTTCATTTGTTTCCTCCTCTGCTTCTTGTGTAGGAAAAATAAATTTTCCCTCAAACTCCACCTGCTTAGAAGCACCATCATCTTGTTTGGTATCTTTGTTTGTTACCTTGTTTACCATAGAAGATTCATCGAAGGTAACATCCCTGTTGAATATTACTTTCTTTGTCATAGGACACCATAAGCGATGTCCTTTGACTCCAGAAGTAATCCCCATAAAAATAGCCTTCTTTGCCCTTGGATCCAATTTTGACTCCGTCACATGATAATATGCAGTTGAGCCAAATACGTGCAAAGAGTCATAATCTACAGCAGGCTTTCCATACCATTTTTCAAATGGTGTCTTGCCATCAATAGCAGCAGATGGTAAGCGATTAATGAGGTGGCATGCATATGTAATTGCCTCAGCCAAAATTCTTTGCCCAAGCCAGCATTGGACAACATACACCGTACCTTCTCCAGCAAGGTCCGATTCATGCGTTCTGCCACTCCATTCTGTTGTGGTGTATGTCTCACAGTGAAGTGTCGGACGATGCCATCATTTTCACAGACCTTATTGAAATGATCATTTTTGTATTCACCTCCATTGTATGTGCGAATACACTTGATCCTCCTGCCCGTTTGATTCTCCACCATCGTCTTCCATTTGAGAAAAATTCCCAGACACTTCATCTTTGCTCTTCATTGCATACACCCATACTCTTCGGGAAAAATCATCAACAAAGGTCACAAAATAGTGCTTCCCACCCAATGAAGGTGTTTTGGAAGGACCCCAAACGTCAGAGTGTACATAATCCAAAATGCCTTTAGTATTATGGATTGTTGTACCAAATTTAACCCTTGTCCTGTTTCCCTTTGACACAATGCTCGCAAAACTCCAAATTGCAAGCCTTTATTCCTTTCAACAATCCTTGATCTGATAGAGTTTTCAAGGATTTTCCTCCAGCATGTCCCAAGCGCATGTGCCATAGCCTGGTTGCTTCTGCCTCTTTGTTGTCACTGGACGTCACTGTCGCTGTCCCAATAACTGTACTACCGAGATAACGGTACATGTTATTATTCTTCCGATTGGCCTTCATTACCACTAGTGCACCGGAGCATACTCTCATCACTCCATTTTCTGCAATAATTTTGAACCCTTTTGATTCCAGGGCTCCCACAGAGATGAGATTTTTCTTCAAACCCGATACATATCGAACATCTGTTAATGTTCTGATCATTCCATCATGGTTCCTCAATCGTATTGAACCAATTCCATATGAGGTAAGAGGGCTGTTATCCGTTGTTTGGACGACTCCATATTCTCCTTCTTGAAAGTCCACAAACCAATCCCTGTTGGGACACATATGATAGCTACAAGCCGAATCCATCAACCATATGTCTGATGATGTTGACGGCTCCGTTGTAACTAGTGAGAAATCCGAATCATCACAATCAACAACATTTGAATCCATAGTGGCCTTTCCATTGTTATGTTTGGCTTTATTATTCAACTTCGGACAGTCTTTCTTCCAGTGCCCCTTTTCTCGACAAAAGGCACATTCATCTTTGCTGGGTTTAGATCTTGACTTAGATCTTCCTTTTCTTGTCCTCGTTTGATTTTGAGGACGACCCCTCACGAACAGTGCTTCTCCTTCTCCGCCCTTCTGTTTTTCTCTCTTTCTTTGTTCATAGCTGTACAAAGCCGAACAAACTTCTCGGAGAGAAATTTCGTCATTTCCATGGAGTAGAGTAGTTTCAAGGTGCTCGTACTCGTCAGGAAGTGACGCCAACAACATCAAGGCCAAGTCACCATCATCATAAGTTGTATCCATATTTTGCAAATCCGTGACCAACTTATTGAAACTGGTGATATGTTCATTCATCGTGGTACCGGGAACATAGGTGAAGTGAAACAGTCTCTTCTTCATGTACAATTTATTTTGACTGTTTTTCTTCAAAAATTTATCCTCCGGTGCTTTCCATAATTTACTTGCAGAAGTTTCCTTTGTGTATGGATATTTCTGCTCTCTAGCAAGGTAGGATTGAATGGTACCGCAAGCAACACGGTTGATAATTCTCCAATCTTCTTCTCCAATACCGTCTGGTCTCTTTTCTTCAATAGCAAGATCTAGCCCTTGCTGAAAAAGGACATCTAGAACCTCGCCTTGCCACATCCCAAAATGTCCCGACCCGTCAAAAATTTCTACCGCAAATTTCGCATTTGACACAATTCTTATCATAAGCGAAGATGCCAATGATGACGTATTGCTGACACTTGATGTAGATTCTTCTTATTTATTGTCTCCCATCTTTGACATAAATATTATTTAATAGCTGACGACACAAATCAAGATTATTTCCTTTCTGATGTGGAAGATCAGACTAAGCTGCAACCACAGAGCATACCGAGAAAGAACCTTGACTCAGTTACCAAGATAAATCTTTTCACCATCTTTAAGCCTGCGCAAATACACACAATGATCGTATTTGCTTCTCTTGTACCCTTGCTGCAACATAAACTTGTCAAATCGTTTGTACCATTGTCTAGAAGATTGTTTCAACCCGTACAACGATTTTTCAAGTTTACAAACCATATTTTCCTTTCCAGCAACTTTGAATCCTTCTGGCCGAGTCATGTAGATTTCCTCCTCCAAGTTTCCATGTAAAAACGCAGTTTTTACATCCATCTGAACTAGTTCCAAATCCAATTGTGCTACCAAAGCCAACATAATTCGAATGGAGGAATGTTTTACAACTGAAGAAAATACTTCATTGTAATCAATTCCCTCCTTTTGAGCATATCCTTTGGCCACCAATCTTGCTTTGTAGTGAACATCTACTTGGTTAGGAAATCCTTCCTTCTTTGCAAATACCCATTTGCACCCAATTGCTTTCTTTCCTTCGGGAGATTGGCCAATCTCCATGTATGATTCTGATGAAGGGACTGTAATTCATCATTCATGGCAATCCTCCACTTATCTTCTTCTGAACTTTGGACTGCGTCTTTATAAGTGGTGGGAACATCATCAATTGCAATTGCGGTTGCACAAGCAACTGTCTCTATGAGACGAATAGGTTTCGTTACTTTCCTTTTTGGCCTACTGGTTGCTATTGATTCAAGTTGTTGTTAATATTCATGAGTTGAAATCTCCTCTACTGGCTCTCTTTCCAGAGGATAATCTTCATTTGTTTCCTCCCCCGCTTCTTGTGTAGGAAAAATAAATTTTCCCTCAAACTCCACTTGCTTAGAAGCACCATCATCTTGTTTGGTATCTTTATTTGTTACCTTGTTTACCATAGAAGATTCATCGAAGGTAACATCCCTGCTGAATATTACTTTCTTTGTCATAGGACACCATAAGCGATGTCCTTTGACTCCAGGAGTAATCCCCATAAAAATAGCCTTCTTTGCCCTTGGATCCAATTTTGACTCCGTCACATGATAATATGCAGTTGAGCCAAATACGTGCAAAGAGTCATAATCTACAGCAAGCTTTCCATACCATTTTTCAAATGGTGTCTTGCCATCAATAGCAGCAGATGGTAGACGATTAATGAGGTGGCATGCATATGTAATTGCCTCAGCCCAAAATTCTTTGCCCAAGCCAGCATTGGACAACATACACCGTACCTTCTCCAGCAAGGTCCGATTCATGCGTTCTGCCACTCCATTCTGTTGTGGTGTATGTCTCACAGTGAAGTGTCGGACGATGCCATCATTTTCACAGACCTTATTGAAATGATCATTTTTGTATTCACCTCCATTGTATGTGCGAATACACTTGATCCTCCTGCCCGTTTGATTCTCCACCATCGTCTTCCATTTGAGAAAAATTCCCAGCACTTCATCTTTGCTTTTCATTGTATACACCCATACTCTTCGGGAAAAATCATCAACAAAGGTCACAAAATAGTGCTTCCCACCCAATGAAGGTGTTTTGGAAGGACCCCAAACGTCAGAGTGTACATAATCCAAAATGCCTTTGGTATTATGGATTGCTGTACCAAATTTAACCCTTGTCTGTTTCCCTTTGACACAATGCTCGCAAAACTCCAAATTGCAAGCCTTTATTCCTTTCAACAATCCTTGATCTGATAGAGTTTTCAAGGATTTTCCTCCAGCATGTCCCAAGCGCATGTGCCATAGCCTGGTTGCTTCTGCCTCTTTGTTGTCACTGGACGTCACTGTCGCTGTCCCAATAACTGTACTACCGAGATAACGGTACATGTTATTATTCTTCCGATTGGCCTTCATTACCACTAGTGCACCGGAGCATACTCTCATCACTCCATTTTCTGCAATAATTTTGAACCCTTTTGATTCCAGGGCTCCCACGGAGATGAGATTTTTCTTCAAACCCGGTACATATCGAACATCTGTTAATGTTCTGATCATTCCATCATGGTTCCTCAATCGTATTGAACCAATTCCATATGAGGTAAGAGGGTTGTTATCCGCTGTTTGGACGACTCCATATTCTCCTTCTTGAAAGTCCACAAACCAATCCCTGTTGGGATACATATGATAGCTACAAGCCGAGTCTATCAACCATATGTCTGATGACGTTGACGGCTCGGTTGTAACTAATGAGAAATCCGAATCATCACAATCAGCTACATTTGAATCCATAATGGCCTTTCCATTGTTATGTTTGGCCTTATTATTCAACTTCGGACGGTCTTTCTTCCAGTGCCCCTTTTCTCGACAAAAGGCACATTCATCTTTGCTGGGTTTAGATCTTGACATAGATCTTCCTTTCCTTGTCCTCGTTTGATTTTGAGTACGACCCCTCACGAACAGTGCTTCTCCTTCTCCGCCCTTCTATTTTTCTCGCTTTCTTTGTTCATAGCTGTACAAAGCCGAACAAACTTCTCCGAGAGAAACTTCGTCATTTCCATGGAGTAGAGTAGTTTCAAGGTGCTCGTACTCGTCAGGAAGTGACGCCAACAACATCAAGGCCAAGTCACCATCATCATAAGTTGTATCCATATTTTGCAAATTCGTGACCAACTTATTGAAACTGGTGATATGTTCATTCATCGTGGTACCAGGAACATAGGTGAAGTGAAACAGTCTCTTCTTCATGTACAATTTATTTTGACTGTTTTTCTTCAAAAATTTATCCTCCAGTGCTTTCCATAATTTACTTGCAGAAGTTTCCTTTGTGTATGGATATTTCTGCTCTCTAGCAAGGTAGGATTGAATGGTACCGCAAGCAACACGGTTGATAATTCTCCAATCTTCTTCTCCAATACCGTCTGGTCTCTTTTCTTCAATAGCAAGATCTAGCCCTTGCTGAAAAAGGACATCTAGAACCTCGCCTTGCCACATCCCAAAATGTCCCGACCCGTCAAAAATTTCTACCGCAAATTTCGCATTTGACACAATTCTTATCATAAGCGAAGATGCCAATGATGACGTATTGCTGACACTTGATGTAGATTCTTCTTATTTATTGTCTCCCATCTTTGACATAAATATTATTTAATAGCCGACGACACAAATCAAGATAATTTCCTTTCTGATGTGGAAGATCAGACTAAGTTGCAACCACAGAGCATACTGAGACAGAACCTTGAATCAGTTACCAAGATATATAAAGGAACCATCTTTAAGCTTGCGCAAATACACACAATGATCGTATTTGCTTCTCTTGTACCCTTGTTGCAACATAAACTTGTCAAATCGTTTGTACCATTGTCTAGAAGATTGTTTCAACCCGTACAACGATTTTTCAAGTTTACAAACCATATTTTCCTTTCCAGCAACTTTGAATCCTTCTGGCTGAGTCATGTAGATTTCCTCCTCCAAGTTTCCATGTAAAAACGCAGTTTTTACATCCATCTGAACTAGTTCCAAATCCAACTGTGCTACCAAAGCCAACATAATTCGAATGGAGGAATGTTTTACAACTGGAGAAAATACTTCATTGTAATCAATTCCCTCCTTTTGAGCATATCCTTTGGCCACCAATCTTGCTTTGTAGCGAACATCTTCTTGGTTAGGAAATCCTTCTTTTTTTGCAAATACCCATTTGCACCCAATTGCTTTCTTTCCCTTCGGGAGGTTGGCCAATCTCCATGTATGATTCTGATGAAGGGACTGTATTTCATCATTCATGGCAATCCTCCACTTATCTTCTTCGAAACTTTGGACTGCGTCTTTATAAGTGGTGGGAACATCATCAGCTGCAATTGCGGTTGCACAAGCAACTGTCTCTATGAGACGAACAAGTTTTGTTATTTTCCTTTTTGGCCTGTTGGTTGCTATTGATTCAAGTTGTTGTTGAGGTTCCCGAGTTGGAATCTCCTTTACTGGCTCTCCTTCCAGAGGATAATCTTCATTTGTTTCCTCATCTGCTTATTGTGTAGGAAAAATAAATTTTCCCTCAAACTCCACCTGCTTAGAAGCACCATCATCTTGTTTGGTATCTTTGTTTGTTACCTTGTTTACCATAGAAGATTCATCGAAGGTAACATCCCTGCTGAATATTACTTTCTTTGTCATAGGACACCATAAGCGATGTCCTTTGACTCCAGAAGTAATCCCCATAAAAATAGCCTTCTTTGCCCTTGGATCCAATTTTGACTCCGTCACATGATAATATGCAGTTGAGCCAAATACGTGCAAAGAGTCATAATCTACAGCAAGCTTTCCATACCATTTTTCAAATGGTGTCTTGCCATCAATAGCAGCAGATGGTAAGCGATTAATGAGGTGGCATGCATATGTAATTGCCTCAGCCCAAAATTCTTTGCCCAAGCCAGCATTGGACAACATACACCGTACCTTCTCCAGCAAGGTCCGGTTCATGCGTTCTGCCACTCCATTCTGTTGTGGTGTATGTCCGACAGTGAAGTGTCGGACGATGCCATCATTTTCACAGACCTTATTGAAATGATCATTTTTGTATTCACCTCCATTGTCTGTGCGAATACACTTGATCCTCCCGCCCGTTTGATTCTCCACCATCGTCTTCCATTTGAGAAAAATTCCCAGCACTTCATCTTTGCTCTTCATTGCATACACCCATACTCTTCGGGAAAAATCATCAACAAAGGTCACAAAATAGTGCTTCCCACTCAATGAAGGTGTTTTGGAAGGACCCCAAACATCAGAGTGTACATAATCCAAAATGCCTTTAGTATTATGGATTGATGTACCAAATTTAACCCTTGTCTGTTTCCCTTTGACACAATGCTCGCAAAACTCCAAATTGCAAGCCTTTATTCCTTTCAACAATCCTTGATCTGATAGAGTTTTCAAGGATTTTCCTCCAGCATGTCCCAAGCGCATGTGCCATAGCCTGGTTGCTTCTGCCTCTTTGTTGTCACTGGACGTCACTGTCGTTGTCCCAATAACTGTACTACCGAGATAACGGTACATGTTATTGTTCTTCCGATTGGCCTTCATTACCACTAGTGCACCGGAGCATACTCTCATCACTCCATTTTCTGCAATAATTTTGAACCCTTTTGATTCCAGGGCTCCCACAGAGATGAGATTTTTCTTCAAACCCGATACATATCGAATATCTGTTAATGTTCTGATCATTCCATCATGGTTCCTCAATCGTATTGAACCAATTCCATATGAGGTAAGAGGGCTGTTATCCGCTGTTTGGACGACTCCATATTCTCCTTCTTGAAAGTCCACAAACCAATCCCTGTTGGGACACATATGATAGCTACAAGCGGAATCCATCAACCATATGTCTGATGACGTTGACGGCTCCGTTGTAACTAATGAGAAATCTGAATCATCACAATCGGCAACATTTGAATCCATAATGGCCTTTCCATTGTTATGTTTGGCCTTATTATTCAACTTCGGACAGTCTTTCTTCCAGTACCCCTTTTCTCGACAAAAGGTACATTCATCTTTGCTGGGTTTAGATCTTGACTTAGATCTTCCTTTCCTTGTCCTCGTTTGATTTTGAGGACGACCCCTCACGAACAGAGCTTCTCCTTCTCCGCCCTTCTATTTTTCTCGCTTTCTTTGTTCATAGCTGTACAAAGCCGAACAAACTTCTCTGAGAGAAACTTCGTCATTTCCATGGAGTAGAGTAGTTTCAAGGTGCTCGTACTCGTCAGGAAGTGACGCCAACAACATCAAGGCCAAGTCACCATCATCATAAGTTGTATCCATATTTTGCAAATCCGTGACCAACTTATTGAAACTGGTGATATGTTCATTCATCGTGGTACCAGGAACATAGGTGAAGTGAAACAGTCTCTTCTTCATGTACAATTTATTTTGATTGTTTTTCTTCAAAAATTTATCCTCCAGTGCTTTCCATAATTTACTTGCAGAAGTTTCCTTTGTGTATGGATATTTCTGCTCTCTAGCAAGGTAGGATTGAATGGTACCGCAAGCAACACGGTTGATAATTCTCCAATCTTCTTCTCCAATACCGTCTGGTCTCTTTTCTTCAATAGCAAGATCTAGCCCTTGCTGAAAAAGGACATCTAGAACCTCGCCTTGCCACATCCCAAAATGTCCCGACCCGTCAAAAATTTCTACCGCAAATTTCGCATTTGACACAATTCTTATCATAAGCGAAGATGCCAATGATGACGTATTGCTGACACTTGATGTAGATTCTTCTTATTTATTGTCTCCCATCTTTGACATAAATATTATTTAATAGATGACGACACAAATCAAGATTATTTCCTTTCTGATGTGGAAGATCAGACTAAGCTGCAACCACAGAGCATACCGAGAAAGAACCTTGACTCAGTTACCAAGATAAATCTTTTCTGATGTGGAAGATCGGACTATGCTGCAACCACAGAGCATACCGAGATAATACCTTGGCTCTGATACCAATTGTTGCGGAAGCCAAATGTATATAGTGTGAATAAGTCACAACTACTATACCAAAAATTATGGCAACCACCAAATAATAAATAAGACAATAAAGCAACAATAAAAGGAACACCAGAATTTACGAGGTTCGGCTAATTTTGCCTACTCCTCGGACACAACCAATATTTTATTCCACTCCAAATACAAGTGAAATAATACTAAAGAGAAGATACAAATGCCTTAAGAAGATAAGAAGGCAAATGAGAGGTGTGTTTAAATCCTAAACATTAGGCATTCTTTTATAGGGGGAAAATCCCCCCAACTTAAGTCTCCCACCGATGTGGGACTTTGCCATATTCAACAGTATATACACGTGTACAGTTACTCTTTTCTCATTAATTAGAAGATCATTTTCTACTTCACCTTTCTGTCTTCTCTCATCTTCCAAAAGCTTCCAGTTCTTCACCATTGGAGCTCAAACTTGAGCTTCACCATTGTTGATCATTTGTCAAGCTTTACATGGTTCAATATGCAAAAAAAAGGCAGATTATAAAGAATGATAACCTGTTATAGATGAAGACGAAAATTGGGTATAAACACTAATATTTTCCACCCAAAGACTCCAATCTTTGGTCACCATTTGAGAGCAAGCCATTTGAATGGTATTATGCCTATGGGTTGTATTATAGGTAGATAGAGACAAGAGAACTTTTGAGTTAAAAATTCATAAACAGCAGTATTGTTGAACGTTGACATTATTGTAATTATTGGTCATAGCATCACCAACACCATAAAGTTCATCCATATGCAGCACCAACAGAAGCAGAAGAAAGAAGAAGAAGAAGAAAAAGAAGAAAAGAAAACAAGGAAGAGAAAGAGAGCTAAAGTTGTTTAAAAAGTATGTACAAGTTAAGAAAATTAAAGAAAATGGGTATATGTTAAATGAGTGCGACCAAATAGGACGCCCGTGAAATTTTTGCTATCGGAAATAATCAGAGGAAGATTTAAAATTTTGGGTTCAAATCTAATATTTGCTAAGATTTTAGTAGGTTTTCATATTCTGGTGTTATTGTGGGTTCAAATGAACCCGTAGTCAAAAGGCTACACCCTCCTCTGATAGGAATGGGAGGGAGTTCACAAAATTCAACTGTAGGACAATACGTGGAAAGTTAGACCTGGGCGTTCCTGCTTTGATGTGTCAAAGAATAAAGGTTAAAAGGTACATGATGAACGTTAAACTCAATTATGGTATATTGTTAGTAGAGAAACAATATAGACAGGTCTTACTTCACTTTCTGCAATATTTCTTGAAGCAAATCCCATTACCTGAGTTTCTATGGGTAAGGTCATTGGTTTGTTCATTAAAATTCCTACTATTTTTGCTCTTCATGTTCTTCTTTTGGGCATTCAATTGGAAATGTTTGTAGCTAGAGTTTTTTAACCCCATCTTTTGGCGTGAGCATATGTGGATGAATGCTGAAATGGTGTAATTTGCAGGTAACTTATCCAAACATGATGGAATTTTTTGAGTTCCTTGGAGTTGATATGGAGATTTCCGATATGTCCAAACATTAATAGATGTTCGATATGTACCGAGTTTGAAGAAAAATCCCATCTCAATGGGAGCCTAGAATCAAAAGGGTTCAAAATTATTGCAGAAAATGGAGTGATGAGAGTATGCTCCGGTGCACTAGTGGTAATGAAGGCCAATCGAAAGAACAATAACATGTACCGTTATCTCGGTAGTACAGTTATTGGGACATCGACAATAACATCCAGTAACGTAAAAGAGGCAGAAGTAACCAAGCTATGGCACATGCGCTTGGGACATGCTCGAGAAAAATCCTTGAAAATTTTATCAGATCAAGGATTGTTAAAGGGAGTAAAGGCTTGCAATTTGGAGTTTTGCGAGCATTGTGTCAAAGGGAAACAAATAAGGGTTAAATTTGGTACATTAATCCATAATACTAAAGGCATTTCGGATTATGTACACTCTGATATTTGGAGTCCTTCCAAAACACCTTCATTGGGTGGGAAGCACAATTTTGTGACTTTTGTTGATGATTTTTTCCGAAGAGTATGGGTGTATACATTGAAGAGCAAAGATGAAGTGCTGGGAATTTTTCTTAAATGGAAGATGATGGTGGAGAATCAAAAAGGCTGGAAGATCAAGTGTATTCACGCAGACAATGGAGGTGAATACAAAAATAATCATTTCAATAAGGTCTGTAAAAATGATGTCTGACACTTCACTATCAGACATACACCACAATAGAATGGAGTGGCATAATGTATGAACCGGACCTTGATGGAGAAGGTATGGTGTATGTTGTCCAATGCTGGCATGGACAAAGAATTTTGGGCTGAGGCAATTACGTATGCATGCCACCTCATTAATCGCTTACCATTTGCTGCTATTGATGGCAAGACAACATTTGAAAAATGGTATGGAATGCGTGCTGTAGATTATGGTTCTTTGCACGTATTTGGCTCAACTGCTTATTATCATGTGAGGGAGTCAAAATTGGATCCAAGGGCAAAAAAGGCTATTTTTATGGGGATTACTTCTCGAGTCAAAGGATACCGCTTATTGTGTCCTATGACAAAGAAAGTAATATTCAGCAGGGATGTTACCTTTGATAAATCTGCTATGGTAAACAAGGTAACAAATGTAGATACCAAACAAGATGATGGTGCTTCTAAGCAGGTGGAGTTTGAGGGAAAATTTATTTTTCCTACCCAAGAAGTAGAGGAAGGAACAAATGAAGATTATCTTCTAGAAGGAGAGCCAGTAGAGGAGATTCCAACTCAGGAACCTCAACAACAACTTGAATCAATAGCAACCAACATGCCAAAAAGGATAATAATGAAACATGTTCGTCTCATAGAGACAGTTGCTTGTGCAACCGCAAATACAGTTGATGATGTTCCTACAACTTATATAGACGCAGTCCAAAGTTCAGAAGAAGAAAAGTGGAGGATTGCCATGAATGATGAAATACCCTTCATTAGAATCATACATGGAGATTGGCCAATCTACCGAAGAGAAATAAAGCAATTGGGTGCAAATGGGTATTTGCAAAGAAAGAAGAATTTCCTAACCAAGAAGATGTTAGCTACAAAGCAAGATTGGTGGCCAAAAGATACGCTTAAAAGGAGGGAATTGATTATAATGAAGTGTTTTCTCGAGTTGTAAAACTTTCCTCCATTAGAATTATGTTGGCTTTGGTAGCACAGTTGGATTTGGAACTAATTCAGATGGATGTAAAAATTGCGTTTCTACATGGAAACTTGGAGGAGGAAATCTATATGACTCAGCCAGAAGGATTCAAAGTTACTGGAAAAGAAAATATGGTGTGCAATATTGAAAAATTATTGTATGGATTGAAATAATCTTCTAGACAATGGTACGAGCGATTTGACAAGTTTATGTTGCAGTAGGGATACAAAAGAAGCAAATACGATCATTGTGTGTATTTGCGCAAGCTTAAAGATAGTTCCTTTATATATCCTCTCCTATATGTTGATGATATGTTGATAGCTTCCAAGAATTCAGAAGAAATTGATAAGTTGAAGATTCAACTGAAGAAGGAGGTCGAGATGAAGGATTTGGGTGAGGCAAAGAAAATTCTTAGCATGGATATAATAAGAGATAGACGTTCAAAGAAACTCTGTTTATCTCAGAAGGAATATTTGAAGAGAGTACTACAATGTTTTGGCATAGATAACAAGACTAAGCATGTTATTACTCCACTTGCTCCCCATTTTAAGCTAAGTGCTACTATGTCGCCATTGGATGAAGATGAATGAGAGTATATGTCAAAGGTACCAATTGCAAATGTTGTTGGTAGCTTGATGTATGCAATGGTTTGTACGAGACCTAACATTTCACAAGTTTGTTGGAGTTATTAGCAGATATATGCATAATCTAAGAAAGGAGTATTGGCAAGCTATGAAGTGGATTCTACGGTATATTCATAATATTATAGATTTTGGGTTAGTTTTTAAGCAGGAAGACAATCAGTCTGTAGTTGGATATTGTTACTCAGATTGTGTGGGTGATCTCGACAAACAAAGATCAACTACTAGTTATGTGTTTACCTTTGCAAAACAACCAGTTAGTTGGAAGTCTACTTTGCAGTCAACAGTTGCTGTGCCTACAACAAAAGCAGATTACATGACTATTACAGAGGCTGTAAAGGAGGCAATTTGGCTTCAAGGATTGCTAAAGGAGCTTGGTGTTGAACAAAAAGATAACATTTTTTTGTGATAGTGAGAGTGCTATTCAATTAGCGAAAAACCAAGTTTATCATGCAAGGACGAAGCACATTGATGTTCGGTATCACTTCGTACGAGAAATCATAGATGAAGGTGGAGTCACGGTGAAGAAATTCATACTACGGAGAATCGTGGTGACAAAGGTGGTGACTGCGATCAAGTTTCAACATTGTTTGGATTTGATCAACATTGTTGAACACTCAAGATTGAAGATGAAGACACAACCAAAATTTGTTATTGAGAGAAAATTAAAGATGTGGAATTTTGCCAAGGTGGAGATTTGTTGAAGTTTGGCAAAATGCCAAAGTCCCACATCGGTGGGTTATTGTTTTGGTTTGGGATTTTTCCTTAAAAAAGAAGGCCTAATATTTAGGATTTAGATACAACTCTCATTTGCTTTCTTATCTTCTTAAGGCATTTGTATCTTCTCTCTTTACTATTATTTCACTTGTACTTTTGGAGTGCAATAAAAAATTGGTTGTGTCTGAGGAGTAGGCAAAATTAGCCAAACCTCGTAAATTCTGGTGTTCCATTTATTATTGTTTTATTGTGTTATTTATTATTTGGTGGCTGCCATAATTTTTGCTATAGTAGTTGTGACTCATTCACACTATATACATTTGGCTTCCGCAACAAAGAGAACTTTTGAGTTAAAAATTCATAAACAACAGTATTGTTGAACATTGATGGTATTGTAATTACTGGACATAGCAGCACCAACAGCATAAAGTTCATCCTTATGAACTGAAGTTTCTTAGCAGCACCAACAGAAGCAGAAGAAATAAGAAGAAGACGCATAAGGAGAAAAGGAAACAAGGAAGAGAAAAACAGCTAAAGTTGTTTAAAAGTGGGTACAAGTTAAGAAAATTAAAGAAAATGGGTATAGGTTAAATGAGTGCGACCAAATAGGGCGCTCGTGAAATTTTTGCTATCTGAAATAATTAGAGGAAGATTTAAAATTTTGAGTTCAAATCTTATATTTGCTAAGATTTTAGTAGGTTTTCATATTCCAGTGTAAAAATTATGCGTTCATATGAACCCGTAGTCAAAAGGCTACGTCCGCCTCTGATAGGAATGAGAGGGAGTTCACAAAATTCAACGGTAGGACAATACCTGGACAGTTAGGCCTAGGCGTTCCTGCTTTTGATGTGTCAAAGAAGAAAGCTTAAAAGGTACATGATGAACGTTAAACTCAATTATGGTATATTGTTAGTAGAGAAACAATATAGACAGGTCTTACTTCACTTTCTGCAATATTTCTTGAAGCAAATCCCATTACCTGAGTTTCTATGGGTAAGGTCATTGGTTTGTTCATTAAAATTCCTACCATTTCCGCTCTTCATGTTCTTCTTTTGGGCATTCAACTGGAAATGTTTGTAGCTAGAGTTTTTTAACCCCATCTTTTGGGGTGAGCATATGTGGATGAATGCTGCAATGGTGTAATTTACAGGTAACTTATCCAAACATGATGGAATTTTTTGAGTTCCTTGGAGTTGATACGGAGATTTCCGATATGTCATTTTCAGTGAGCTTAGACCAAAGCCGTGGTTGCGAATGGGGTACCCGAAATGGAATCTCTAGTTTGTTTGCACAGAAGAAGAATGTCTTGAATCCATATTTTTGGCAAATGATTACAGAAATTATCAAGTTCAAGCAGCATGTCATAAGGTACCAATAACTTATTTGTCTTTATATAAGTTCAAGCAGGATGTCACAAGGTAATAATAACTTTTTTATCTTTATATATGTGACTACTTATCATTACTCACATCCATTGTGCAATTTGTTGATTTATTGATCTCATTAGAAATTTAGAGCACGGAGTCTTCTTTGTTCATTTGAACATCATGCATTTGATTCAAATGGACTAAATCGTTCTTTTTTGTACACTTTCTTTATATATGTGTCAAGAAAAGAGCTATCTCCAATGAAGTTTATTTCGTCACGAATACTTTTCTGACTGCATTGCAGCTACCTTGAAGCACTTGACAACAATCCTGACATTGATCACGATGAAACATTAGGGCAATTTATTAAGTCACATGACTATTCAGAGTTATTTCAGAAGGCTTACCTGGTGAGACTGCTGTTTGTTGTACTAGTTCTTGATTTTGATATATACTTGTATTGGCCTTTTTCTTCATTCTACATATTATCCAAGCGATTTATACGTATGTTTCACAGATTCCAATATGCGCCTCAATCTGGTCCTGTCCTTTAGAAGGAGTAATGGGCTTTTCTGCTTATTCCATTCTTTCATACTTCCGCGACCACCATCTTCTGCAGGTTTCATTTCGCTTATCTACTGTTCAATTAGCGTACTTGGTGTGTAGGTTATCATTTTATTGTCTTTGTGCTTAAGGGTGATTTTGTTTCTTTCTTTGCAGCTCTTTGGTCTCCCTCAATTGCTCACTGTGAGATGGCGGTCACATGCATATGTAAACAAGGTGATTTTTTAATTCATAGATACCTCGAAGCTTTTACTATTTTTCTGAGGAAAACTTCAGGCAATTACCAATTTTCACTTTCTTGCATGATTTGTTATGTTAAGAATATATCATCCTTGAGAATGATTTGATGGGAGCACTGGATTCAGGTTAAGGAGGATCTGGAGAAGAGAGGCTGCCAAATAAGAACTGGTTGTAAAGTAAATTCTGTATCGACAAATGAAGAAGGTCGTCTAGCTTGATTTTATTTATGGCTTCTCACAAGAGTTCGTTGTGCTATTTATTTTATCTTAATAGTAGATTTGCATATATCTGTCGGGAAAATGGATTGGCTATTACCTGAGGGCAATTTTATTAATGAAAAAACACCATCACTTTATGTTTTTAAAATGGTCCTTTGTAAATGCAAAAATGAGGAAGATAGGGTTTTCATTGATATCCATTAGTGTAACAACAGTGTGCGGACTAGCTTGTACACACTTCAACTATTTCATCGGGCGACTGTTACCTCCCATCAGCACAGCCACAGGTAGCAGGTTACTCTTCCACCAAGGCTTAGGCAAGTGAGCAGATTCGATAGACGTTAGTGGATCTGACTGAAGATCAAAAACCATGGTGTTGACTAAATTATCTTGGCCTCTAGCTTGTTGATTTGTATAAGAACATGTGTTTTTTTAGTTTATATTCATTTTATGATATTGTTTCAAGTGATAGTGGTTTAGATAGAGCTAATTTGGTTCTTATCCAAGGAAAAACTTCAAATAGCTGCATTGTGTTACCATCACATAGCAACAAACTACTCATGATTCTAACTGTAAAAGAAAGAGTCCGTGCAGGTTGTACCATAGCTTGCAATGATGGTGCCAAAGAAGTATATGATGGATGCGTAATGGCTGTTCATGCTCCAGATACTCTGAAAATGTTAGGCAAAGAGGCAACATATGATGAAACAAGAATTCTGGGTGCTTTCCAGTATATCTATAGGTACTTTTGGTTACTTTACAGTATAGGGCTCCTCTGAGTAAAGGTAAATGTATAGCCATGTTCCTATTTGTATTTTCTGTTACCAGTGGAGCTCTATTTTGTGCTTTAGTGAAGTTAAGTTAAAATTCATGTTTTAATGGTGGTTGGTTGTAGTCAATGAAACAGCTACAACCTGCTAGATTTCTGAGCTAATATGAAAATCATACTGGAGACCGATTCGATTGGAGCATACTCTTAATAAGATTTATGATGTTGCAAAAATCATGTTTTCTTCCTTTACGACAGTGATATTTTCCTTCACCGTGACAAAACATTCCTGCCTCGTGACCCGGCAGCATGGAGTGCTTTGAACTTTCTTGGAACCGTGAATACTAGAGGATGCTTGACATATTGGCTAAATATAATCCAGGTGTGTTATGCAATACAGTGATTTAGGACCTCTCTGTAGAAAGTAGTAGATAATGTTCTCCAGTGGGGAGTCTTTTCTCTTGTAACTATCCTCTTGTTTTATGAGCTGTCTAAACTTGCAGAATCTTGGTGATTCAAAGTTGCCTTATCTCGTAACCATCAATCCTCCTCACACGCCAGAGAATACGTTGCTTAAGTGGACAACAAGCCACCCAATCCCCTCAGTTGCTGCATCAAAAGCTTTATGTGAGCTAGACCAAATCCAAGGAAAGAGAGGAATATGGTTTTGTAGAGCATATCAAGGTATGAATCTCCTTTTATGCAGAGCACTGAGAGTTGTTTCAAGATGGAAATTCCTTTGTAACCTTCTATCTTACCTAGTGTTGAGTGTGCGAACAAAGTCCCATATTGGTAGTTGAAAAGAAAAGGAAGTGACATATAAGTTGTAGGGATACTCTTAATAGTGTGAGACCTTTTGGAGAAAACTGTGCGGGCTTGGCCCAAGGCAGACTCCAGACTTTTTATAGTTCTCTCGTATTAATGACTCCGACACTATTTAGATGAAATAGCCTTAAGTCATTGGGATTGAGGGGACTATGTAAGCATAAACTTTAATTCTACCAGGATCTTAAACATGATAATCTTACATATAATCGTCATAGAAAACATACCTGAATCGTGAGCCATCATCTTTAAGCGGAAGCGTTAATCGGTAATTGGTTTCTCGCCCCTTGCCCTAACTTTCGTTACCGCCGTCTTTAGGGATGGAAGAGAGGAAAAGCAGTAACCCTAATGGGTGGGGAGAGGACCAATTTATAGAGATTTTCATTTAATCTGGTACGTCCATCAAGTAACCAATCGGACGGATGAGATTTATTCATTAATTAAATATTAATTATGGGCCTTAACTTATTGGGCCACATTATTTATAAGAAATAAATTACATTCTCCCACTTGGCCCAATAATCACATAATATTAATATTTAATATAGGAACATTAGTTGCGCATAAACAAATCTCTTCTATAATGTCCATCATAAATACCACAATACGATAAACTAGTAAATGTGAGTTATGGCGGTTATACATAATTTGTCTACATACTCCCTTCCATATACTACAACATTAGTAATTTACCGTATCAGGTTCATAAGCTATAAAAATTTTATGGTCCACAATAATGTCTCCTTGAGACTTATCCTGTAATATCTCAAAACAATAATGTGCACACCATTATGAGAAATAGGAAATCACTAATGTATATCAGAAACATATAAATGAGCTCAGAGTGTCAAAACATCATAAATACATCAGTCATAAATACAACCAAGACCCATTCTATGTACATGTTCTTTAAATATCTTTGGTTGTAAGCCTTTCGTTAACGGATCTGCAATCATGAGATCTGTTCTAATATGCTCAAGTGACACTCTTTGTTTCTGAACTTCCTCCTTGACGGTAAAGTACTTTAATTCCATGTGCTTGGCACATTTGGAGTACTTATCATTCTTGGAGAAGAATACTGCTGCAGAATTATCACAATAAATTTTCAGCGGCTTGGTAATGGTGTCGACAACCCCAAGTCCTGAAATAAAGTTTCGCAACCATAATGCATGAATTGTGGCCTCAAAACATGCCACAAATTCTGCTTCCATCGTGGATGTAGCAATGACAGGACTGTTTGGCACTCTTCCACGATATTGCTCCTTTAGCTAATTGGAACAAATAACCAAACGTGGATTTTCTAGTGTCAATACATCCAGCGAAATCTGAATCCGAGTATCCAACAACTTCCAAATGCTTGGATCTCCTATACATGAGCATGTAATCCTTCGTTCCTTTCGGGTACCTCAAAACTTTCTTTGCAGCTTTCCAGTGGTCAATTCCTGGGTTACTCTGATATCTTCCTAACATTCCGACCGCAAAGCTAATATCCGGTCTTGTGCAAGTCTGAGCATACATTAGACTGCCAACAATAGAAGAGTAAGGAATTGATTCCATTTCTTTTCGCTCTACATCATTATTAGGACATTGCATGAGACTAAATTTGTCCCCTTTTTGAATTGGGACAATTCCTGCTGAACAATTATTCATGTTAAATCTCTCAAGAATTCTTTCGATATAGCCTTCCTGAGACAATCCCAATAATCCTTGTGATCTATCACGGAATATTTCTATTCCTATCACATAGAATGCCTCACCCATATCTTTCATTTCAAAATTCTTAGAGAGAAAATCTTTAGTCTCACGCAATATACCTAAGTCATTAGCACCAAGTAGAATATCATCAACATATAGGACTAAAAATATAAACTTGCTCCCACTAATCTTTTGGTATATACACCGATCAACGGTATTTTCCACAAATCCAAAAGATGTTATGGTATCATTGAACTTTATATACCATTGTCGTGAGGCTTGTTTAAGTCCATATATTGACTTTTTCGGTTTACACACCATTTGACCTTTTCCTTTAGTTTCGAAACCCTCTGGTTGGTCCATATACACTTCCTCCTCGAGATCTCCATTAAGAAAGGCAGTTTTCACATCCATTTGGTGTAACTCTAAATCATAATGAGCCACCAAAGCCATAATAATTCTTAACGAGTCTTTCTTTGAGACCGGTGAAAAGGTCTCTTTATAATCAATGCCTCCTTTCTGAGTATAACCCTTGGCAACAAGTCTGGCTTTATATCCCTCAATATTGCCATTTGAATCGCGTTTGGTCTTAAAGACCCATCTACACCCGATTCTTTTAGAACTTTCAGGCAATTCAACGAGATCCCGGACTTTATTGTATTCCATGGATTTTAACTCTTCCTTCATGGCATCAATCCATTTGTCAGGACTCATTACTTTCTATGGCTTGTGAAAATGAAACCGGATCCTTATTAAGACCAATATCAAAATCCGACTCTTGCAAATAAACCACGTAATCATCCGAAATAGCCGATTTTCTAACTCTTTGAGATTTTCTTAATGGCATTTCTTGTGGTTCATTTGTGTCAGATATTTGTGAGTTAGTTTCTTCATGAAGTGTTTCATCCAAATATTGTTCGGCGTTGTCAAAGTGTTCTTCAACAACTGGAACAATATTTGGCATTTGTGTGGAAGTAGGCATATTTCTGGGTAATAGAATATTGACCCTTACCTCTTTAATTTCCACACTTTGCTTTTCAACACTCCCACTAACTTCACCATTCTCAATGAATCTTGCATTACCGGTTTCAACAATTCTTGAACTATGGTTTGGACAATAAAACACATACCCTTTAGATTTCTCTGGGTAACCAATAAAGTAACCACTTACTGTTCGAGAATCTAATTTCTTTTCTTGTGGATTATAGACTCTAGCTTCCGCTGGGCAACCCCAAACATGCAGGTGCCTTAAACTAGGTTTCCTTCCTGTCCACAGTTCAAAAGGGGTCTTTGGAACTGACTTACTAGGAACCCTATTTAATAAATATACAGCGGTTTTAAGAGCATACATCCACAATGATTTGGGTAATGAGGAATTACTTATCATGCTCCTAACCATGTCCATAAGTGTTCGATTACGCCTTTCTGCAACACCATTTTGTTGAGGTGTTCCTGGCATAGTATACTGTGCACATATGCCACGTTCCTCGAGGAACTTTGCAAATGGACCTGGACATTGTCCCGACTCATTATATTTTCCATAATATTCACCACCTCTATCTGACCTAATAATTTTCACCTTTTTATCTAATTGCCTTTCAACCTCATTAACAAACACCTTGAGAGCATCTGCTGCTTGAGATTTTTCTTTCAGCAAATAGATGTATCCATAACGTGAAAAATCATCGATAAAGGTGATAAAATATTTTTCTCCACCAAAAGATGGAACATCAAAGGGTCCACAAATATCGGTGTGTATAATTTCAAGAAGTTGGGTGCTTCTTGTGGCACCTTTCTTACTATGCTTGGTTTGCTTTCCCTTAATGCAATCCAAACATATAGTAAGATCAGTAAAATTTAGATTCGGAAGAATCTCATTCTTTACTAATCTCTCTAACCTTTCTTTGGATATATGACCCAAACGGCTGTGCCACAAGTAAGCAGAACTTTCATCTAGTGAACTACGTTTAATTCCAACATTATGTTGAACATTAAGAAGGGATTCAGAAAAACCAATATCGAGTTTCAATTTATATAAACCATCACTAAGAAAACCAAAACCATAAAAAATAGCATTTTTATATAAATTGAAACATCCATTTCCAAACTTAAAATCAAATCCAGAAACATCAAGTCTTGAAAGAGAAATCAAATTCCTAGAAACTGAAGGTACATAAAGAGTCTCTTAATAGATCAAGGTGACGTCCAGTCTCCATGATCAAACGATAAGTCCCTATGCCTTTAATTGGAGCCTTCATACGATTTCCCATGAACAAGAAATCCTTATTTGGATTTGTAGTTTGGATCGTAAGGAATCCCTGCAACGTAGTAGATACATGAGTAGTTGCACGAGAATCAAGCCACCAAGTATTATTAGGAACTTCTACTAAATATGATTCGAAACATACAAAAGCACTAATTGTACCTTTCTTTTCGAACCAAGCTTTACGTTTCGGGCAATCTTTCTGATAGTGTCCTTCCTTGTGACAGAAACGACACGTATCTGCCTTACGTTCCTTGTTAGCATCCTGTTGAGCTTTAGCATGTGCTTTCTTCTTCTTGAACTTGTTGGCCTTCACTTTAAGTCCTTTACCAACTCCTTGACCCATGAGGTTAATTGAATGACTCCCTTGTTTCTTAAGTTTTAACTCCTCCTGAGTAAGCATACTGGACAATTCACTAACATCCCACTTATCCTTAATAGTGTTATAGTTAATTTGAAAAGGTCCATACTCGGGAGGTAACGAGTTCAGAATAAACTGAACCAAGAAGGAGTCATCTACTTTCATCCCCAAGGTCTGAAGTCTTGCTGCAATGTTAGTCATCTCGATGATATGATTTTGCATACTACGCGACCCATCAAACTTCATGGTCGTGAGTTCAGCCATTAGTGTACCAGCGAGAGACTTATATGCAGAACGAAAACGTTCTTCCACAAACTTCAGGTATTCCCTGGCACTTTCTGTTTGCGGAATAGTACTCTTAATGTTGTTGGCAATATTCATTCGCATAAACATAAGGCTTAGCCTGTTAGAGCGTTCACATGCTTTATGGAATGACTTCTCATCCGCACTGCTCGAATCAGTAATGGCAGCGGGCTTATCATTAAGTAGAGCCAAGTCAAGATCCATCACACCTAAGTGGAACCGGACTTGCTCACGCCATTAAGAGAAGTTCAATCCATTGAACATAGTAACAGACGAAGCAAGCGAATGAAAAGGAATAGCTGCAAAATAGATAATACATGCTCACAAATCAATATGGATTCAACAAAACAATTAAAGCATATCGCAGTTCACCTTTGGGTAAATACTACGATACACTATCATAATTTAAATGCCACTTAGTCTTTAATAGGTATTTAAATATTTTTTAACCAAATATATATGCCATCTTTGGACAAACAATATATATTTGACTAAGAATATTAATTTTACCTCATCATATTCACTATTCATAGAATAATTGATTCACCTTTGGGTAAATCCTTAAGTTCTAGCAATAGTAAAAATTAATTTATCCACTAATTTTAAATTATAGGCATTTCATTAATTTAATGGATAAACTATAATTTTATGTATACAAACTTTTCATGAACATACTAGTTTGGCCACTTTGGTGACTAACAAACTATATAAACATAAATGCATACATAAAATAAATATCATAAAATTTTATGCATGTGAGTACTTTAAGTAATCTAGTTTGGTCACTTTGGTGACTAACAAACTATTTACACATTAATCACATACATAAAATAAACAATAAATAGCTTTATTAACTAATAGCCAAATTAATATTATGGGGTACTACTACCCACCACATGTACTGGGTAAAGGTTTTTCAACAGGTTAAGATCCAATAAACATAAACCCTAGCCCAATCAATAAACAGATTCATCCAAACCAAATAAACACTCGTCATTCTTCAATAATATCAACCCGTTAAAAAATTATACTAATACATAATTAGAGATATGTGCAATAAAGATACGTACAAGCACTTCTTTTACACATAAAGTGAAGCAGTAACTTGTCTAATTTTAAATCAAAATATGGCAATTTTAAAAATAAAATAAAGCACGTTCATAATAGTTGGAATATATTGGAACAAATTTCTTTAGGGCATTCAAAGAGAAACTTTGACCAAAGTGAATCATGAGTTTGAAACAGTAACTTTGACGGTGAATCAATATCATCAAATTGAGGGAACATTGAATCAGATTCGAAAAAAATAAATAAATTACAAATCCCATTAAAATAGTTACGCATCAAACATAATAGTATAATCTTTCTTTTACGAAGATTATCGGTTCAAATCCAGGCTCGTGATACCACATGTAAGCATAAACATAATTCACACCAGGATCTTGAACATGATAATCTTACATATAATCGTAATTGAAAACATACCTGAATCGTGAGCCATCATCTTTAAGCGGAAGCGTTAATCGGTAATTGGTTTCTCGCCCCTTGCCTAGCTTTCGTTACCGCCGACTTTAGGGATGGAAGAGAGGAAAAAAAAGCAGTAACCCTAATGGGTGGGGAGAGGACCAATTTATAGAGATTTTCATTTAATCTGGTACGTCCATCAAGTAACCAATCGGACGGATGAGATTTATTTATTAATTAAATATTAATTATGGGCCTTAACTTATTGGGCCACATTATTTATAAGAAATAAATTACAGACTAAACCAGCAGCCAAGCTATCTTTGCAAAGAGAGATTCATTCACTTTTTTGTTTTTCTTTCCATTTCAACTTGATGCCAGTGAGCGAGCACAAGAACCTAGTGCCTCGGTTTACACACTGCCTTTTTTCCGCACAAGGTTAAAGGAAAACAACTGCTAATGCTTGTAGCTCGAGTTGTTCTGACTTTAGTCTTTCCTTCCCTTTAGTGCAGACTTTATTTTCCGCTTTGTGTTTCACTGCGTATTGAGGTTATATTTATTGCAATACTTTCAGGCTATGGCTTCCATGAGGATGGACTAAAGGTAGTACTACTTCTGCTAATAACTTGAACTATACCTTACTCTGAAAGCAATTTGGAGTCTTTTATAGCTTTTGTTGTCCCTTTGATGTCATGTGGATGATTATCTATTTGCTCCTCCTCAGGCGGGTGTGGCTGCTGCAGATGGCGTACTTAGAAGGAATTGTAGTATTCTGGACAATCCCAAGCACATGGTACCAACCTGGCCAGAAACAGGAGCACGTCTCCTCGTTATCAGATTTCTCAAAAGTTTCATTGAAACAGGATGCATAATGTGAGTGATAATAGTTTCACCTTGTATTGCTTTAATCCCAAAATAGTAGCAGATACATATCTAACATCTTGTTTATTTCCATCTATCCCATTTCTTATTTTATCACATCTGGTCTTAATTATTCATGCTGAATGTTGTACTCGCGCATATTTGAGTTTCTTTTTTTCTAATATTGGTTTGTAACTTTATAATTTTTTGATACACAGCTTGTTGGAAGATGGAGGTACAATTTTCACCTTCCAAGGAACACACAGGAAATGCTCTCTCAAAGTTTCTCTTAGAGTTCATAGTACACAGTTTTACTGGAAGGTAACCTGAAATTTTCTTTTGCTCCCCCCCCCTCCCACCCCAACAAGTAGGGCAGTCCGGTGCACTAAGCTCCCGCTATGCGTGGAGTCAAGGGAAGGGCCGGACCACAAAGATTTATTGTATGCAGTCTTATCCTGCATTTCTGCATAGGATTTTTCCACGGCTCGAACCTATGACCTTCTGGTCACATGGCAGCAACTTTATTAGTTACGCCAAGACTTCCCTTCCTGCCCCCCCTACAAGTAATTGAGCGATAAAGCCAAAGAGAAAAATTAAAAGTTTTCCAATTTAGACAAATTCTGTGATATAGATATTCTCTTGCAGGTTGCAACTCAAGGTGACTTGGGTCTTGCTGATGCTTTTATTCATGGGGATTTCTCTTTTGTTGACAAGAATGAAGGTCTTCTTAATCTTTTCATGGTAAGAAATGACTCAACATCTTTGTAAATAGCTAGCTATTGGTTTGTACTTAACTTCCTGAATTCTTTTACAGATATTTGTTGCCAACAGAGAGTTAAAAGCATCAGTCACTAGGTCTAGTAAGAAAAGGTAAGTACTTTTATAGAAACTGAAATCAGTAAACTGCAACTTATATTGGTAAGTTAAAAGCTTTTCGTGACTTTGTTCTCCAGAGGCTGGTGGACACCACTGCTTTCTACAGCAGCATTATCATCTGCAAAATATTTCATTCAACATGTTTCAAATCAAAACACCCTGACAAAGGCTCGACGGAATATCTCTCGTCATTACGACCTGGTAATTAAATAACTTGCATCTTATATCACTCAATATATAGCGGATGTCAAAGATCACTAGTGAAATAGAAGTTACTTAATCCTATAAGTAATTTGTTGTATAGATTACTCTCTTAATTCTGTTTTCATGTAATTTTCTTGTTTAAAATAGGCTGCTAGATTGATGAGCAGTGTGTTGTTAACTTTTTGTTCAGAGTAATGAACTCTTCTCGCTCTTTTTGGATGAGACAATGACATACTCATGTGCAATATTCAAGGTTAGCTCTCAAACTTCTAAATGCTTGTCACTTTTTTTTCCTTATCGATAGCATCCTCTCTATGTACGCACTACCCTCTCCAGCACCCCACTTTGTTCTTTCTTAATTTTTATAGAGTGAGAATGAAGACCTGAAAGTTGCACAGCTAAGAAAGATTTCTCTTCTCATTAAAAAGGTAAGTCATCAAGCTAGTAAGTAAAAACCTCTTCTATTTCTACATAAATGTCAGGCATAATTTGATTCTGCTTCTATTCTATTTAGGCCAAAATTAACAAGGACCATCACATTTTAGAGATTGGATGTGGTTGGGGAAGTTTGGCTGTGGAAGTTGTCAAGCAAACAGGATGTAAATACACTGGTGTAACTCTCTCTGAGCAGCAACTTAAGTATGCACAGCTGATAGTTGAGCAAGCAGGCCTTCAGGTATGGAATCTCAAAATTTGCGAGTTCAGAACTTCATTCTCTAGATGACGAACATTTTATTCTTGTTGTTTCCCATGTTAAGAACATTTATGAAGATGTGCAATGACCAGTACAAAACTGAAGTATGGAAAAAACCGAGATTATACGTATTTCAGGAAATTTTCCTCTTTGGGCTGAGACAGCAAATAAGGAAAATAACACACTAAGAAAATTTGAAGGGTAGCCTTGGCGTAACTGGTAAAGTTGCTGCCATGTGACCGGGAGGTCACGGGTTCGAGCCGTGGAAACAACCTCTTGCATAAATGCAGGGTAAGGCTGCGTACGCGCATAGCGGGAGCTTAGTGCACCGGACTGCCCTTTTTTTTAACACACTAAGAGAATATGATAGCCTTACCATATCTCTCTTTGCAGGAATCCCCACAATAATATTCCCTTCTTATTGATGGCTTAGTTTACACTACAATACAATTGCTATAAGCTGAGGTATTCAACTTCATAAAATAAACCTTCTTCAATTTTCCAGTTTTTTAAACTGTAACAGCTCCTAGAACAAGAAAGGTCACAAGTCAAGCCAGAGAAGTCATGACACAAATTAACCAAAATGCTTATGAGAACATGATCTGCTTAGCAGTTGCAATACAAATCCGAGTAATTCTAAAGCTAGGGGCTAACCATAATATTCAATTCAATGAAACTATTTTACAGGATCAAATAACATTTCTCCTATGTGACTATCGCCAAATGCCAAATAAGGACAAATATGACAGGATTATATCATGGTGAGCTTTTATCCATCTACGTCTGGACATATTGTATTACACTATTACATGTCGAGCCAGTGTTAAAATTGTACTACTGATCATTTTCAGCGGGATGTTAGAACATGTTGGTCATGATTTCATGGGGGAATTCTTTTCTTGCTGTGAATCTGCACTGGCAGAAGATGGGCTTCTAGTTGTACAGGTAATGAATTAAAGTGATCGACCCCTTAAGGCCTCAACCCTTCACATTTGTATGCTGATTTTCAAAGTGTTGGCTTTCCTTAGTTCATTTCAATACCAGACGAGAGGTATGACGAATACAGGCAGAGCTCAGACTTCATAAAAGAGTATATATTCCCAGGTGGATGCTTGCCTGCACTAAATCGAGTAACATCAGCTATGGCTGCAGCATCCAGACTATGGTAACAAAAATTTCATTTTGTAATTTTGCACTAGCATGCTGTCACATTTTGTTGATGTTACTATTTGTGGCCAATGCTATTTTTTATCTGCTCTCTAGCCGAGAGCCTATAGAAAACAACTTCTCTGTCCTTCCAGAATAGAGGTAAGGTGTGCTTGCACATGTACAGGCACGTATGTGACAAGTTCAAGTGAATCCATAATTTTCGATGCAGAGCATAAATTATGTGTAAAAATCTAATAAATTTGCAAAAATTAGAACTCCCTCTAATTCAATTTAGATGACACACTTTCCGTATTAGTCCATTCCAAAAATAATGACACATTTCTACTAATGGAAATAAATCAACTTAAACTCTTTCATTTTACCTTTAATAAGAAGTTTTTATAGCCACACAAATATCATCGTCCCACAAAGCTTTTATCCCTTAAGCTTTTAAGACCATAAATTTCAAAGTATTCTTTAAGAATATAATGTGGGAGTATTTTAAAAAAAATCTAAGTAGCCATGTGTTCTTTTAATTTTACAAGTGGTCATGAATATCTATCATGCGGCATTTTACATGAAGATATATGGCCAAGTGGCAAAGCCATAAACAAGTGGTAAAGGAGACATAACACTTGTCTCTTTGCATGGAATGTATTTGACAAGTAGATGAACACTTTTCATCTTCTTACACAATTCTACAACTAACACATTTCCAATACCATCCGAAAACACCAACAAATACTTTGCTCTCTCATGATTGCTAATGATTAGTAATCATCACTGTGAGAAAGCACGGGAGAAAATATATTATTGATTATATTAACATATGTTACAACGAGCCCTATATATACACACATAACATGTCCTACTCCTAATACATATTGGATTAGGATTATTTACTCCTATTTACACAACTATTCTAACACTCCCCCTCAAGTTGGTGCATATAAATCATATGTACCGAGCTTATTACATATGTAGTTAATACGAGGACCAGTGAGGCACTTGGTAAAAGTATCTGCAAGTTGATCATTCAACTTCACAAACCTTGTAGCAATATCTCCCGAGAGTATCTTTTCTCTAACAAAGTGACAGTCAATCTCAATGTGTTTAGTTCTCTCATGGAACACTGAATTTGATGCAATATGAAGAGCAGCTTGATTATCACACATGAGTCCCATCTGACTAATCTCACCGAATTTCAACTCCTTGAGAAACTGTTTGATCTAAATTAGCTTACATGTCGCCATAGCCATCGCTCGATATTCTGCTTTTGCACGAGACCGAGCAACCACATTTTGTTTCTTGCTCTTCCAGGACACCAAATTTCCTTCTACTAAGACACAATATCCAGACGTAGAACGTCTATTAGAAGGTGATCCTGCCCAATCAGCATCTAAGTATCCAATGATCTGCCCATGGCTTCGATCCTCAAACAATAAACATTTTCCTGGAGCTGGTTTTATATACCGAAGAATGCGAACAACTGCATCCCAATGACTATCGCACGGAGAATCCATAAACTGACTCACAACACTCATAGAAAAGGAAATGTCAGGTCTTGTCACTGTAAGGTAATTTAATTTACCAATCAACCATCTATATCTTGCAGGATCGCTAAGAGGCTCCCCCTGTCCCGGCAGAAGTTTAGAGTTCGGATCCATCGGAGTGTCAATAGGTCTACAACCTGTCATTCCTGTCTCCTTAAGAATATCTAAGGTATACTTTCGTTGTGAGATCACAATACCTGAGCTAGACGGTGCAATCTCAATACCCAAAAAATACTTTAGTTTGCCAGATCCTTAGTTTGAAAATGTTGCAAGAGATGTTGCTTCAATTTAGTAATACCATCCTGGTCATTACCGGTAATAACAATGCCGTCAACATAATACCACTAGATAAATACAGAGACTCAAGGAAGAATGTTGATAGAACACAGAGTGATCAGCTTCACTCTGAATCATGCCAAATTCCCGAATAATTGTGCTGAACTTACCAAACCATGCTCGAGGAGACTGCTTTAGACCATAAAGTGACCGCCACAAGCGATATACAAGGCCACGGGACTCCCCCTGAGAAACAAACCCAGGTGGTTGCTCCATATAAACTTCATCCTCAAGGTCACCATGTAAAAAAACATTCTTAATGTCCAGCTGATAGAGGGGCCAATGGCGAACATCAGCCATGGATAGAAAAAGACGGACTGATTCTATCTTAGTCGCGGGAAAGAAGGTATCACTTTAATCGAGCCCAAATATCTGAGTATATCCCTTAACAACAAGACGAGCCTTAAGACGATCAATCTTACCATCTGGACCAACCTTGACTGCATACACCCAACGACAACCAACAGTAGATTTACCTGAAGGAAGAGGGACGAGCTCCCAAGTACCAGTCGTATTTAAAGCAGGCATCTCGTCAATTATAGCCTTTCGCTATCCTGGATAAGACAATGTTTCACCTGTAGACTGAGGGATGGAAACAGAGGACAAAGAAGATAGAAAAGTATAATAGGGTGATGACAAACGATGATAACTCAAACCAACATAATGGGGATTAGGATTAAGGGTGGTCCGTATACCTTTCTGCAGTGCAATCGGTGTACTAGGACAAGTCCGCAGTAGGAGCAGGGTCAGGTGCAACACGTGAATCAGCTGGGCCTGATGCTGGGCGCGGACGATGATGATATGTCAAAAGTGATGTTCCTGTGGCAGGGAGTCTAGGAGGAGTCACACTAGATTTCTCAACGGTTAGAATGAGTAAGACTTCTATAGCGGAAGGGGAAGGAGGAGCTACAGGAGACTCAGGTAAGTCTTGTGTGGCGAAAGTTGAAGGATGAGCTATAGTAGACTCCTTAAAAGTCGGCATAGGTGAGAACTCAGATATATCAAGGTGTTCAAAATGGTTAGAAGAGGTAAAAAAAGGTTTAGACTCAAAAAATGTACGTCAGAGGATATAAAGTACCTACGAAGATCAGGTGAGTAACAACGATATCCCTTATGAACACAAGAATAACCAAGGAAGACATACTTGAGAACACGAGGAGCTAACTTATCTTTCCCATGGGCTAAGTTATGAATGAAACAAGTGCTCCCTAAAACACGAGGGGGAATAGAGTATAAGGGTGATTGGGGAAACAATATGGCATACGATATTTGATTCTGGATGGGAGAGGAAGGCATTCGATTAACTAAATAACAAGCTGTGAGAACTGCATCGCCCCAAAAACGCAGCAGAACATGAGATTCAATGAGAAGTGTGCGAGCGGTCTCAATGATATGCCTATTCTTTCTCTCTGCAACCCCATTTTGCTGAGGGGTATAAAGACAAAGATGCCTGATGAATAATTCCTTGAGAAGTCATAAACTGCTGAAATTGAGAGGATAAATATTCTAAGGCATTTTCACTGAGAAAAGTGCGAATAGAAACACCAAATGAATTTTAATTTCAGCACAAAAATTCTAAAATATAGAAAACAACTCAGAACGATCTTTTATGAAGAAACTCCAAGAACATCTTGAATGATCATCAATGAAACTAACAAAATATCAAAATCCCAAGATTGAACTGACTCTACTAGGACCCCATATATCATAATGAACTAAAGAAAAAATAGACTCTACATGACTCTCAATACTACGAGGAAAGGAGGCTCGGGTATGTTTCCCGAGCTGACATGACTTACATTTTAAGGTGGATAAACTAGACTAACTAGGTACCATCTTTTGAAGCTTGGATGTCCTAAACGTGTGTGAATTAGGTCCGGAGGATCTATAACTAGACATGCCTTGGAGGATTTTAGTGAGTTAAGGTATTAAAGGCCTTCTGATTCAAGTCTTGTTCCAATCGTCTACCCCGTACTGTGGTCCTGCATAATAAAGGAATCATCAATAAGATATATACCACAATAGAGGGCACGAGTCAAACAACTAACAGATGCAAGATTAAAGGACCAACGGGGACATAGAGAACGAAATCTAAAGTGACAGAGGGTAGGGGATTTGCTTGTCCAACTCCTTTTGCTTTGGTTTGAGACCCATTGGCTAAAGTAACAGTAGGAAGAGACTGTGAATATGCAATATTTGACAAAAGTGATTTATTACCAGAGATATGATCAGAAGCAGCTGAGTCCACAACGCATTGTCTAGGAGGACTAGACTGGGAAACACAAGCAAAGGAATTACCAGCAATAGAAGTATCAGTCTGGGCAATAGAAGTTACTTGTGGAGATGTCTGCTTACTTGCTCGAAACTGAAGGAACTCATTATACTCCCCTTCATATAAAGAAAATCCCTGGTTACCCGTAGTCTCAGTCTGAGCAACATAAGCATTTTTGGGTGGGCGGCCATTTAAAGAATAGCACACGTCACGAGTGTGTCCAATTTTATGACAATAAGAGCACTTGGGTCTAGATCTTCCAAAACGACCTCTTCCTCGTCTATTCTCCATAGTATGAGACGACCGATTGTCCACGGACTGGGATACGAGGACAGATGAGTCAAGTGTCTGTAATAAGCTCATTGGGTGACTGGGTGCTACAGCAAGGTGATGTAATCGAGAAAATAATTCATCAACTGTGGGGACGGTTGGACTAGCCAAAATCTGGTCACGTACTGAATCAAGGTCATTAGGGAGTCCAGCGAGTGTAAGAACTAGAAACATCTTTTGTCGTTGCTCTTGTTTCTTTTCAATACTAGCAAAAACTGGCATCAACGTCTCAAATTCTTCCATGACTGCCTGAACTTGTCCTAAGTAAGTAGACATATCCAATTCCTGTTTCTTCAAGATTGTCATTCGCGATATTACATCATAGAAACAAGATATATCATTAGTGTATAAATTACGAGCCTTTTTCGAAACTAAATAAAATGTCTAGAATGGAAGGAATAAGGGCATCAACTTGGAACCAATAGATCGCCACATGATACGACATAACTGAGCATCGACCTTCTCCTACAGTATTTTGGCCTTTTCATCACCTTCGCTAGCCTTTTTTGTTAAATGATCTTGAACTTCTTGACCTTTACACCACAACTCGACAGACGAAGCCCAAGCTAAGTAGTTTGAACCTCTCATTAAAGGTTCTGAGATAATCATAATTCCGAAACTGCCAGAACCCGGGTTTCTAGACCCGAAAGCATCGACTCCCAAAGACATTGTTGGATTATCACTGAATAACAGAAAGAATCAACTCGAAACTTGCTGAAACAGATGAGGGAAGAACAATTCTTTTTTTTTTTGCTGGAAGGTTACTGTAGCTGCCCAAAAAAATCTGTCTAGTCACTGAAAAAACTCAAAGTGGTCGGAATCAAAAGAAAACAGGATGGATAGGGTCGGAATTAGCAGACGAACCAACTGTTCCGAAGAAATTTTTTCAAAAAATGGTCGGAAACTGATGCACGCACCGGCGCGTGGGCTCACGCGCCTGAACTACTAGTGGCGCGTGGAGTACTATTTACCGGAGATTTTTTTTTTTGGGATTTGGTCGCCAGACAGTGGCGATTCTTGTGGTAGTATTGGATTTTGCACAACACTGACAGAGAGAAGGCAGACGCAAACAACCTTGAAAAAAATCGCCAGAAAAAGGGTTCCGGTGACTGATTTCTCTTCTCGAAATCACTGGAATTTATGCACAGCGAAAAATCTCTCATAATTGCTCTGATACCATGTGAGAAAGCACGAGAGAAAATATATTATTGATTATACAATGAGTCCTATATATAACATATCATACTCCTAATACACATTGGATTAGGGTCATTTACTCATATTTACACAACTATTCTAACAATCATTACAAGCCTTCTCTTTTTCAATTATGTGTAGCCTATTGTGTGTTCCAATTTCCTTTGTAACATGTGTTTATTTCCTTATTCCAAACTTGCTGGATTTATTATTAATATTTTGTTGATTCTTGTATCATCTAAATAACTAGAGATGGGCTTGTTTAATCATTGGGAAACATTTTACATTGCTAAAATAGTTTCTTAGGACAGTTCTCAGCACGATTCAAGTCAATTCATGTATTTCCATGCACAAATATTACTGCAGTATTATTGTTGTTATTTTCCCGTATAATTTCCCTACACATAATGAGTTCAATGCTAAACATCTTAAAGGTTGAACTGCATAAATTTTAAATCCTAAACTAGCCTCTGCATAGACATTATCTTCTCAAACCCTACTTGTGAGAACTCAGTGGGATTGTTGTTGTTGTCATATTTTCAGAAGCATTTCTTTCTGAAAGAATTTGATAACTGATATAAATGCAGTGTAGTGCACCTGGAAGAGATAGGAATTCACTATTATCAGACGCTGAGATGTTGGCGAGAAAACTTCTTGAAAAATCAAAGGTAACAAGATCAAAATATGTCAAGAACCTGTTTCCCTAATGAAGCAGTTGTAGCTTAATCAGTTGTAAATGCTTATACTTGACTATTGATAACTTTATCACTAGACAAATTCGCGCTTTGAGAGTCGATGATAAGTTCATGAGGACATGGGAGTACTACTTTGATTACTGTGCTGCTGGATTCAAAACATGCACGCTAGGAGATTATCAGGTATATGCTGATAAATCTTTGGAGAACTTAAGCAGTCAAAGTAGCGAGACTTTTATTCTTCAATAGTAAATACATGCATTTATCCAATCTTTTAAAAGAATCTTGAAATTATCTCACTAAATCTGAGAAGTAAAACAACTTATAAATGAAGGGTGCTTCTATCTTGTAGATTGTATTCTCAAGACCTGGCAATGTTGCAGTCTTTGGTGATCCTTACAATGGTGTGCCTTCAGCTTATTAAAGTTTCTTTGTTTGGAATATTGGAACTTCCTTTTGGAAAATAAATTATTTCATCAACACAACAATCAAGCCAGATGTGTGTCAATGGTGTCGGGCTAGACCGGCACAAAGATACTCTTGATATGGTATGCTTCAGCTAACTAGTTTCTGGCACGCGTTGCGCGTGTTTTCAGGGGCGGCTCAATAAGTTTGGTGGCCTAAAGCCAAACGTTAGTGGAATGCCTAATTTTTTAAATTTTTTTTATATATTTATGTTTGAAGTAGATTTTTTTAACTTTTTGAGAATAAAATTTTAATATTTTTTATATAAACCATTTAATCTCCTGTGACACTATTGAACTTAGGTAGTAGAACCTGAATCAAGAAATTGATAACTTTATATTAAAATAATTTTTGATGTCTCAATATACTTGATGCAACGATTACAATTTGAGAGAGAAAAAAATACAGTTAAAAAGTGTATTATATAGTTTCTTTAAGTAAGTTATATATATATATATATATATATATATATATATATATAAAATATTTAACTAAAAGATTTGGGTCCTCACCATAAGGGTCGGATAGGATCTCTCTTCTTTAGCCGGAAATATTTGGTTGGAGTATTTGGAGAGAATTTTATTTCCAAGGAGCGGTTCCTACTTTATTGGGCTGTACATTATACGAATTCGAATTAACCAATGTTCTAAATTAAATACTAAACATCAAGTAGAAATGAAAAAAAAAAATTAGGGCCCCCATAATCTGGGGCACAAAGCCCGGGCTTTAATGGCTTCACCTTCTAGCCGTCCTCATGTCATGAATATTAAATTTTAATAGTCACATCAATATCAATATTATTAATAAATGTGAATTTTAGACAAAATGAGCCATTTAATTAGAATTGTATGAATTCTTATCTTTATAGTTATACACATGTATAACCATTTCAAAAGACTAATACTAAAAGAATGTGAAGAATTTAGATAGATGTTCCATAGAAATGTTAAATTCTGAGAACGATTTTAAAATTTCAACACAAAATTTTAATTTACATTTTATACATAAACATTGAGGTAGCTGTTGGACATTCAATGGACAACATAAATGTGGAACCGAAAAGAGACTTTTTCCTTCCTTTATTATATATTAAACTTTATTATAAAGAAAATGCATAGTTTCATATTTATACGTTATGTTCACATTTTTTCCCATAATCATTATACTATTCATTAAATACTAATTATTAGGAGATGATTCCTTCCTAATTAGGTGCGCTACAAATTAGGAACAAAATATTAGTTGATTTAGCGACATCAAATTTGAAACGCAAATCCTATATCTTCAATTTAAAGTCAAATCACATAGACTATTTTCTGCAAAAACTCTGTTCTTCGATATTTTTTCTCAAGCCACAAATTAAAAAAAAGAAGACAAAATCGTCAACAAATCCGAATCAAATTGTAGAAATTAGTTCTTCAAAAGCTCAGTTCGTCGACATTCTCTCTATATCTCTCTATTTCTCAATCACAAATTTCAGTAATACAAAGCAAATGAAAAGAGAGCAGCAATTCTGCCATTGATAGACATAAAAAGCTTGAAAGCTTTGAATTTAAATTTGAATTTTAAAAATCATTATTTGTTTGGATTGGGTGTTGTTGAAAATAATCGGGAGTATAGTTTGGAATTTATATCTCAATTTTGAGGGGTTTTGGTGAAGATTAGACTTGATATCTCAATTATGCTATAATTCAATAGGGATTAGGATGTAAAAATTTAATGTACCCAGTTTGTAGATTTTTTGTAGATAAATTATAGATTATTTGTATTCTAATTGTAGATGTTTTATTTTCTGTTTTCACAAATCAACAACAACTAAAACTTCTACAAATCTTCTACAAAAAATATAATTATGTCGAAAATCCCAATTAAACTACAATCAAATGTGAATTGAAATATTAAAATTCAATATTATATACCCAGTTTATAGATATTTTGTAGATGAATTGTATATTATTTGTATTTTGATTGTAGATGCATTTTTCTATTTTCATAAATCCAAAACAACTAAAACTTCTGCAAAATCTTCTGCAAAAATTGCAATTATGTCGAAAATACCAATTAAGATACAAATGAATGGAATTGGAATATCAAAGTTCAATGTACTAGTTTGTAAATTCTTCCACCACTGCAAAAGCTCGGTTCGTCGACATTTTCTATGTGGCATAGGAATGTAAAAATTTCATATATATATATATATATATATATATATATATATATATATATATAGAGAGAGAGAGAGAGAGAGAGAGAGAAAGAGATCTTCTACTTCCTATTATGCACGAATTGCTAAGATGATCTCTAACTGCGTATGCGCACTGTAATAAGCTTGTATTATATTTATTGTATGTAATATCACATTAATTTTTAAGAAAATTGATGTCGATTTTATGGATTCATCACAACTTTTGGCTGCTTATGGCTCACCTTTTGCTCAATATTTTAATCTGGAAATTACTTGCCATAAGTAAGCAGTTCAATTTAAATCACGCTTTTCATTTTGAAGATTTTCAAGCATTAACATCTACTGCACCTTTTCTTTTGAATTTATCTTTTTTAGTATTAATTCTTAGTATATTTTTTACACAGTTAAATTAGTTTATCTTGAACTCGTAATCCAATAGTATAATAGAAATAAATATTTGCGAGAGAGAAAAATGTGGGATGAGTGGGGACACTTATCTATACAGATTTCTTTAATTAAGGAGTAAAAAAGTACAATTAATTATACACTTAATTAATTATAGTATAAATTGGTAATTTGGTATACTAAGTATAATTAAGTCAAACCTTAAACATCGAGGGTAATAAGATTTCCTATGTGGCATAGGAATATAAAAATTCCAATTGAAAAATAGGCGTTTCATTTACCCTAGAGTTCACATTATTAGGCGTGTATAATAATTTATTACATAATTTCATATTTATTTACGTTTTGACACAAACAGTAGTGTTTAAATGAAGGGCAAGATGGTCGTTCAAAATTCTAATGGCACATATGGTCTCTTAACTTTCCCTTTAATTTGAGGTTTTCCACTTATAATATTGTATGATGATTAGAGTTTCTTTGTTTGGAATACTTGAACATCCTTTTGGAAAACAAAATTTATAATTCAACGCAACAAGAAAAACCTAATCAAGTCAGACTTGTCGTTGGTATTGGGTGATATTATTTGCTTTGAAAAAAGTTGGCAGGTTTTTCCAAAACGTCTCGTACCATTAAGAATTTTAATATTTTATAAGTAACTTATTTTTCTTTTTTGCTTTTCATATAGGACTTTATTCGCATGCTTAAAAATCAGCTCATACTTCTGTGACTCCTGTTTTCAGTTACCAATTAGTAATATGTTTGGCTAAACTCATATTGAGAAGTGCTTTTTGTAAAAATATTTCTCGAAAAAGTATTTTTGGTAAGAAGTAATTTGTATTTTGTTAAATTAATATTAATTTTTGTGAATTTCAGAAATTCATAATATTGCTTGTTTTTTTGGTTGAACTGAATTTCTAGAACCATTTTAAAATTCTTATGCCACATATGGTCTCTTAACTTTCCCTTTAATTTGAGGTTTTCCACTTATAATATTGTATGATGATTAGAGTTTCTTTGTTTGGAATACTTGAACATCCTTTTGGAAAACAAAATTTATAATTCAACGCAACAAGAAAAACCTAATCAAGTCAGACTTGTCGTTGGTATTGGGTGATATTATTTGCTTTGAAAAAAGTTGGCAGGTTTTTCCAAAACGTCTCGTACCATTAAGAATTTTAATATTTTATAAGTAACTTATTTTTCTTTTTTGCTTTTCATATAGGACTTTATTCGCATGCTTAAAAATCAGCTCATACTTCTGTGACTCCTGTTTTCAGTTACCAATTAGTAATATGTTTGGCTAAACTCATATTGAGAAGTGCTTTTTGTAAAAATATTTCTCGAAAAAGTATTTTTGGTAAGAAGTAATTTGTATTTTGTTAAATTAATATTAATTTTTGTGAATTTCAGAAATTCATAATATTGCTTGTTTTTTTGGTTGAACTGAATTTCTAGAACCATTTTAAAATTCTTATGCCACATATGGTCTCTTAACTTTCCCTTTAATTTGAGGTTTTCCACTTATAATATTGTATGATGATTAGAGTTTCTTTGTTTGGAATACTTGAACATCCTTTTGGAAAACAAAATTTATAATTCAACGCAACAAGAAAAACCTAATCAAGTCAGACTTGTCGTTGGTATTGGGTGATATTATTTGCTTTGAAAAAAGTTGGCAGGTTTTTCCAAAACGTCTCGTACCATTAAGAATATTTAATATTTTATAAGTAACTTATTTTTCTTTTTTGCTTTTCATATAGGACTTTATTCACATGCTTAAAAATCAGCTCATACTTCTGTGACTCCTGTTTTCAGTTACCAATTAGTAATATGTTTGGCTAAACTCATATTGAGAAGTGCTTTTTGTAAAAATATTTCTCGAAAAAGTATTTTTGGTAAGAAGTAATTTGTATTTTGTTAAATTAATATTAATTTTTGTGAATTTCAGAAATTCATAATATTGCTTGTTTTTTTGGTTGAACTGAATTTCTAGAACCATTTTAAAAGTATTCTGACAGTAACTTAATAATTATAAAACGAAAGATAAAGTCTAACGGGTACGGCATTAGTTTTTTACGATTTGCATATGGATAATATACTATAATTTAGTAGGTAGCATTAAATATAAAGAATAAGAATTATAGATTTCGGATATCCAATAATCTGAAATATTAAATTCAATATCCAATCCGAGATCCAAATTTTAAAAAATAAAAATTCAAAATCTAATACATAGTTCGAACATCCAAACTGAATTTGACTTTTGGATTTGGCCAAACTATGCCCACCCTAAAATAAATGTTTGGTTGATACTTCAATTGTTTTTAGGTACTCATTAATTTCTTCTTGATTTGCATTAACTGTCAAAAAAGGAATGTCTTGGAGACTTGTCAACCCTAGAAATTTCCGTGAGTGATTTGAGAGAGATGGCCACTTAAAAAAAAAAAAAATAGGGCCTTGCATGAAATTAGTTCGTACTTAATGCATAGTAGTCTTATAGCCCGTTTGGCTAAACGTACTTTTGGTGAGAAGCAGTTTGTGTTTGACTAATTAGTTTGAAAAAGCACTTCTGAGTAGCAATTAGTGTTTGGCCAAGCTTTAAAAAACTGCTTCTAAGTGTATTTTTCTCAAAAGTGCTCCTCAAAAAGTGCTTTTGGAGAGAAACTACTTTTTCTGTTTCTCCAAAATTGTTTCCGCTTTTCCTCAAAATGTGACGACCCAAAGGGTCATCACTTGTTTTCCTTATCTATTCCGTGCTTTCGAGACCTTAAAAACTTTATTTTTATATTGCTTCGATTTACGTGCGCAGTCCGGGCGCGTAGCCGAAAATTTTGTGTGTTAGAATATGTGAATTGTATGAAAAATTTGAAGAATTTTGATATTAATATTGATATAGTTGACTTCGGTCAATATTTTTGGTAAAACGAACCCGGACCCGAGATCGGACGGTCCCGGAAGGCCCGTAGGAAAATATGGGACTCAGGCTTGTGCCCGGAGTGGAATTCCGAGTCCTAGAGCCCGAGATATGAATTTTTCTGTTAAATTATTTTTTGAAATTATTAAGGAAAATGGAAATGAAAATTGATTAAAAGACCATAGTATCGGGCTCGTATTTTGGTTCCGACGCCCGGTACAAGTCTAATATATTATGTAAGCACTTCCTGCAAAGTTTGGCAAAAATTGAACGTCGTTTGACGTGTTTTGAACGTCGTTTGACGTGTTTTGAACTATGAGTTACAAGTTTGAAAGTTTAAATAGTTTAAGAAAAGAAATCATGAATTTGAGGCTTGATTCTATGAAAACGATATTATATTGGCGATTTGATCGCGCGAGCAAGTTCGTGGTATATTTTTAAGGTTGTGTGCATGTTTGGTTTAGAGATCTGAGGGCTCGGGGTGAAGATTTGATAGGCCGTGAGAGCAAATTTTGAAATAACCACAGTTGGTATTTTTCCCAGCTGCTATCTTCGCAAATGCAAAGAATCACTCGCAAATGCAAAGAGACCTAGAATTGGCCTTTGTTCGCAAATGCGAACAAATCGTTCGCAAATGCGAAGAGACCCGGAATTGGCCTATGTTCGCAAATGCGAACAAATCCTTCGCAAATGCGAAGAAACCCAGAATTGGCCTATGTTCGCAAATGGTAACAAATCCTTCGCAAATGCGAAGTCTGATGGCTGGCCTGTCATGTTCGCAATTGCGAACAAAAGTTCGCAATTCTCATATCCGCACCTGTGCAATTTTATACTTAAACGATTTTAGACCCTCTTTTCACCATTCTTTCAAAATCCAAAACTCCATAGGCGATTTTTCAAGAGCAATATCACTCCCAATCACTTGTAAGCCAATTTTCACTCAACTCTTTCAATTCCTAACATTATTAAACATGTTTTCCATGAGAAATCAAAGGTTTTTATGGTTGAAATTCATGTTTTTGGGTAGAACCTAGGTTTTTCATAAATTGGAGAGTTGGACCTCGATTTGAGGTTCGATTTCAAAACAAATCATATAATTGAACTAGTGAGGGAATGGGTAACCGGATTTTGGTCTGAACCTCGAGTTTTGACCACGTGGGCCTGGGGGCGTTTTGGGAAATTTTGATTAAAACTTTGGGAAAGCCATTTTTATGCATTCAAACAAATTCATATAGTGTTTATTAAAGTAATTGAACCAATTGTGATTAGATTCGAGCGAGTTGGAGGTTGAGTTATGAGGTAAGGCGATAGTTGAAGGTTAATTGGGCTTCAAGGCTTTGAGGTGAGTGTTTGATCTATCCTAGCTTGAGGGAATAGGAGAGAGTATAATAATTTGCTAATTGCTAAATGATCGAGTGTGGTGTATAGGCGTGATGACGAGCATCTATACACCGGAGTCTAGAATGACAGTGAGTCGTTTGTTGATACATGTTGTGAGCTAATGTGGAACCTTCCTAAGTTATATCATTGAGCCCTTGCCGGGTTGTGAATGTTGATTATTATTCCCTTGCCGGGACTTTGTTATGTTGTTGTTATTGTTCCCTTGCCGAGATATTGTTATGACTGTTGTTACTCCCTTGCCGGGATAATTTTTGTTATTTATTTCATTCTTCTTGCCCGTTGACTGTGACTGTTATTTGGGTGAGGAAGAGTGATAATGCACGAAGGGTGATGCCGTGCCATTTTTTATTATATTCACACGAAGGATCATTCCGTGCCATGTTTTACTATTTATGCACGAAGGATCATTCCGTGCCATGTTTTACTATTTATGCACGAAGGATCATTCCGTGCCATGTTTTACTATTTATGCACGAAGGATCATTCTGTGTCGTGTTTTACTATTTATACACGAAGGATCATTCCGTGCCATGTTTAACTATGTATGCACGAAGGATCATTCTGTGCCATAGTTACTATTTATGCACGAAGGAACATTCCGTGCCGTTGTTACTTAAATCATGTACGAAGGATCATGCCGTGCCATGAATGTGAGGATGAGAGTAAAAGCACGAAGGGTGATGCCGTGCACTTTTAATTGATTATTTGGTGAGGAGAGTAAAAGCACGAAGGGTGATGTCGTGAAACCATTCAATTTTTTTGTTGTGATAACTGTTTTGCTACACTCTGTTTTTACCTTACTGATTAATTATGTATATTTGATTGTGCTCCCCTAGCATGTTCCCTCCCTTGCTATTTGTGTTGCGCAATATTTCTGTTATTTTGTGGTACATATGTATATAGAAGTGCACATGTTTATGTGAGTGTCTGGTCCTAGGCTTGTCATACTTCACCGGGATAGGCTAGGAACTTACCAGCACATGGGAGGGGTCGGATTGTGCTGATACTACACTTCTGTTCATTTTTGCACAGGTCTAAGTTTTGAGCATGAGCAGCAACAGTAGTTCACTAGCAGGATTATTATACTTTCGAGAATGAGGTTGCTTGCAGGCGTCCGCAGGCCCGGCGTCTCTTCTTATTGCTTTCATTATTGCTGTAGTCTCATTGTTTCGAGACAGTCGGTTATTATTTATTTTTTTCAGATCATTATGTGTAGTTATTCTTAGTAGTTCGTGAGTTCGTGACTCCACATCTTGGGTAGAGAGTTTATTGTCGAGTATTTCATACTATTATTCAGTTTATATTAAAAAGACTTCCGCAATTAAAGTTATCGTTAATATTCTTGTTATTAAATATGAGAACAGGATGGTTGTGTAAATGTAAAGGTGGTGAGTAAATTGGCTTGCCTAGCTACCACGAGTAGGCGCCATCACGATCCCGATGGTGGGGGAATCCGGGTCGTGACACAAAAGCATTTTTTTTCCTTCCAAAAGCTTGGCCAAACACCTCAATTTTTGGCCAAAAGTGTTTTTGACCCAAAAAAAAGCGCTTTTTGCCAAAAAGAAGCTTGGCCAAACCGGCTATTAATCGAAAATTCTTTTCAAGTTAATTAGTTTTAGTGTACGCGCAACATTCCTCGTGTTAAAGAAAATGAATTTTTATAAATAATATAAATTATTTTCAAAGGATGTATTTGCGTTATAATGTAAAAATTAACAAAAAATAACAAGTTCCAAAATGATAATATTTGGGAGTTTAATACTCTAGTGGGGTTTTCCCTCAATTTGTTCTCTTACTTGCTTCGTTGTATTAAAATATCATAGAAATAACATTTATTGAAAAGTAAAAAGATCGTTCTAACTTTGTCTGAGCACTTGCTTAGGTGTATTGCATAGCCACGGGTGGTTGAACATGCAGGGATTTCTAGTGTTGAGCTGGGTGAGCTAGGCTATACTCGTATTTTTTTGTTACTTTTATGCCAATAATTTGTCGCTTAACCATTGAATTTTGTATTTATTTTGGTGACAATCTAATTTCAATAGACTATTTAGGAGGTATGTGACTTGGACGACGAAAGAGGGCTAAAGCGTGGGTTAAGGTCAGATACGGAGGGGCGAAAGCATTGCACTAGATGGAATTTTTCAATATGAGAGAGCCATTTCAAATAATGTCAAACCAAAATTATTATAATCCTTTTTAGATAGTTTATGTTACTTATTACACGAATTGTGTTAGAAAAATTGAGAATTTTTACTTATATTTTTATTATTTTAATGAAACTTCTAAACTGCAACCTTACTCTATTGATGCCTAAGTAATCATATAGGAATCCGAACTCGATTATTATTAACAATTCTTATAATTTTTAGCTCTATCATTATCTTATTTTACTTTGATTTCTTTCTAATGTACTTTTATTTGCGGCTAATTACATATATACATTATTTTCCTATCATTATTTCTTTGTACAAAATATGATCATTTTTTTTACCGTTTAAAATAATTTCACATTTTGAAGATAGTCATTTGATTTATTTCTTAATATCTAGACAATAAAAGTGGACAAAAGAATTTGAGTATACTTTAAATTCTATATCCTTCTATTGGTCAATGAAAAAAACGTCCTAATTGCTAAGTCTAATTGAATTCATAGCACCTCAATATAATGCTTCATTTTTTTAATCAAAACTATGTTTTATATAAATGTATTTTTTGTACGTCTCTTAGCTAAAACAGTTGGATTATAATTTTTACACCCTAATTGAACTGTATTTTTTTTAAAACTTCCTAAGTGTGAACTATAATTGAATCATAATTAACACTTTAAATAAGAAAATGGCGTACATAAGTAAAAGTTTCTTGATTTTGTATTCCTAAATATTAGAAGTTCCTACATAATTCAAATACGAAAAGAATTTTTTTTAATTTAAAGTCCTAAAAACTAGAAAAAATATTTAATTACGGTTTTCTACATTGTGAAACTGGTTTTACTTTTATAATTTTCTAATTGTTCTTATAATTATAAATTTTATTAATTTATAATTTCTTTGATTACTTTTTTTTCTTTCTTAATTACTTAGAAATAATATTTTATTTATTATTTTAAGAATTTTAAACATAGATTTTATTTTAAAAAATCATGATATTAAAAAACTAAAATAAAGCTATTACATGCAAAATAATCTTAGCTTAAAATAGGAATTTAAAAATTGTTTTGAGATAGTAAGGAGAAATGTCTTATGTTGTTAAAAATTGGAAGGAAACTTTGATTGTTAAAGTAGAAAATTGGAGAGGAAAAATAATTTTATAGGAAAAAATATGATCACTAATTTCAACCAATATTATAACTTAAATAATAATAAATAATTATAAGACATTGTTACAGCTAAAATGATAATATGATGGAACTATCTAAATTAGCATCAGAGAAAACTGACTCAAACAATATAAGATGAAATCCTAATATCTGTATAGTTCATAAATGTTGGGCAATTCTTTCATATTATTTACTTATAGCCAAGTTTTATTATTTGGAATGTCAGGTTCACGTCAAATTGTCTAATAAGGAGTAGTAGGAAATTATTTCAAATTTGATATTATTGAAACTAACTCAAATTTCATATTGTAATTATACATCATGCACGACCATAGTGTTAAATTATAAATAAAAAAAGTTAGAATCGAATTAAAATTAAAAATACTAAACGAATTAAGGGACAATTTTATAATACTTTGGGGAAAGGATAAGATAAAAATTATAAAAGGAGTTAGGATCCAAGGCATAACAACACAGGTTCTAGGTGGTGGAAGAAAATACTATTTTGTAATTCTAAAAGTGAATAACAAGGATTACTTTGTTGTAGACTTGTACCTTACACGATTCAAACACGGAAAAGAGTTATGTACTTAAAATTACTCTAGTTTAAATGCCTATATTTTAGGAATACATGATTCAAATAAGAAAAAATTTAATAATCTTTTTTTAATTGAAATAAGAGGCAATGGTTTGGCCGGGCGAATATGGAGATGACGGAGCGATGATGACGTAAGACCAGCTTACTGCTTGCCCGTCTGTAGGCTGGTTTGCCATTTTTACCCGTAAGTTCAAATATGGTCTCTCTGCTAGCTTTGGTGATTATTAAAATTCGGATTATGTGGCTTGCACACACTTAATCTTCAAATTAGCCCACAAATGATAATGAGTTATATGGAACTTATTTAAAACGAGAGATTATTGAGTTTGTGTGAACAAAGTACCACATGAAAAGTAGAAAAGAAAAATAAGCTACTTATAATGGGGGAAAATAAAAAGTAGCCCCATTTACAATTGGTAACTGAAGCCACAAGCTTATAAGTAACTGAAATTTAGCCATTTGTAATATTGATTGTTATTGCATGCATGCAACTGTAACTTCAGTTTTAAACATAAAAGTAGCAGTGGTTGGGGCAGGGATTTTAGCACAACGGGGGCACCATTGTATACTAATTACTAGCAATAAAATTTAATGTGCAACTCATTGAAATTTTGAACAAGTATAATGACTAATCATCTAAGTATAAATAAAATAAGTTTTAAAAGGAGAAAATACCGAAAGGGAGAGATTTTTTTTTGCAAAATGGGTGCTATAAGAAGTAAAAGTGTTGATTTAGACCTATTTCAAGCTTTAAATTTTAGATTATTTCTCAAATAAAAAAAGTGTCAATGATCAAAAGGGTGTTCAAACTTAAAAAATTAACGAACGAAATCAAGATTAAAGGCATATTAATAGTCAAAGTACTAAAAAAAAGTCTCAAATTCTTAGTTTTCATTGCTAAGTCGGAGTTTATATCCGCAACATTGTCAAAATAATTTTTAAACAAAGTTGTGGTAGAATGATCTGTATTTATCTATTTATGGAGCAATAATTTATAATTTAAAGCTTTAAATTTTAATAGAGGAATTTGAAAAATAATAAAATTAATTAACTTGACTATTATGCATGAATACTAAACTACATTTGAATTCAATAAAATATAAAAGTAATAAGTAAACTAGTTTGTATTTTTCTGTTTATAACAATTTGAAGCTTTTTAATTTTAAGGGAGGAATTTGCAGAAAATAAAATTAATTAAGTAATACTAAACTATAACTAGCTTCAACAAAAATATAAAAATAATAAATAAAATTATCTTGTAATAGGATAAGGTGAAAATGCTTAGGCAAGTCTTGAACCACATGCTCATGCAAAAGGAGGAAATAAAGTGTGCTCGTCTCGAACCGACAACCTAAGGGAGGAAACAAAGTGTGCCTCCATTACCATTTCTTCTATCTATCTTTCTTTGTTTGAGGGCACAAGGAAATTATTTGAGGGGTCCCAACTGTATGTACAAATATATATAAAATACATATATAGAATTTTTGCCGAGACTAACGGGTGCACGTGACCCCTCAACCTAACACGTAGGTCCGCCCCTAGGATAAGTGGACTTGTTTCTGCATTAGAATTGGCTAAAGCTGGTGTCAAAGTTGTGGTTTATGAGAAGGATGATTATCTCGGCGGCCATGCCATGACTTTCACAGTTGACAGCGTTGATCTTGACCTTGGTTTTATGGTCTTCAATCGGGTAAGTACTTTTTTAAAACATTTGGCCAAGTGGTTTTTAAATTGATTATGCAAATTATAGGTTCATATAGTAGTATTTACTGCAAATTTTAGTAAACTTTTATATATTTATGCTTCGCATCGAATATTATGTGTTCGAACTGAAAGTGATACCAATATTGGATCCGCTCCTGCTTGCGTATGTGTTATGAGACTTTAAGGTGACCCAAATATATATGTAACTAATCCAATTAGTTGTTTAATGTTCCAGATAAGTGTCAGAGTCAAATAATATTAGGAAAAACTATATCCGTTATAAAATAAAATAAAATAAAACATTGCTAAAGGTAAATGGTTTATTGCTCTCTATATTCAATTTAGATGACACATGTTTTTTATTAGCCATTTTGAAAAATAATGACACATTTCTACAACTGAAAATAATTCAACTTTAAACTCTTTATTTTATCTTTAATGAGAAGCTTTTATAATCACACAAATATCATAGCCTTACAAAGTTTTTACTTATTAAACTTTTAAAATCATAAATTTTAAAAATCTTTTTTTTAAAGCTTCTTACCGAATTAAACTAGCTTATCTAAATTAAGAGAGAGAGAGTAAATTGCAAAGCTACTCCTCTTTCACCCTTGGAAATCTTTCTTTTACGTGTGAAATGAGCCAGTCAAATCCTAAATCAGCTCAGTCTACTCACAAATTAAAAAAGGCTAAATATAACCCCTTAAATTTGTCAGCTATTCACACAAATTTAACTAGCGACCATGTTTGGTACGAAGGAAAATGTTTTTCATAAAAAATATTTTCCTAAAAAATATTTTCATGAAAAATGAGTGATTTTATCACTTATTTTCTTTTGTTTTGTTGATAAGTGAAAAATATTTTTCGAAAAATATTTTCTATTGTTTGGTTAGAGAGTAGAAAATAATTTTTTTAGGAAAATATTTTTCATGCAACTCTCCTCACCCCTCCCCGTCCCACCTCCCCCTCCCCCACCCCTTCCCGAAGTTTCTAAAAATTGACACAATCTAAAAAAATTAATGTGATGCTTTACTTTTTAACGCAAAAACTGCGTGTTTTCGAACCCGTAAACTTTATAATTTCTAAACACGTAAACTTCTAAACACATAAACCTCCAAACTCATAATTTTGGATTGTAAAATTTTGATCCTTTAAATCGATAAATGATAAAATTAAAAACTAAAAAATATATTTTAAATTTTTTTTCGGGAGGGGGGGAGGGAGGACTGGGAGTGGGGCGGAGCTGGTGGGAGCAGTAAAACGAAAAAAAATTTAAAATATATTTTTTAGTTTTTAATTTTATCATTTTGTCGTGCGGGGGAAGGGTGCTGGGTGGGTATAGGAGGGTGGGAGTGGGGGCCGGTTGGTGTATAAAAATGAAAAAATAGAAATTTAAAATTACAAAAAAAATTAAGATAAAAAATGCTATTTTTGTTTGCGCGAGGAGAGGGGAAGAGGGATGGTGGGGTAATAGGGTGGATGGTAACGGAAAAACTAAAATTTAAAAAAAAAAAAAAATTGGAGAGGGGGTGAGTTGGGGTGGGTTGGTGAGGGTGAGAAAGATTGAAAGGAGTTTTGGAAAATATTTTTCCTTCTTTTGATAAGGAAAATATTTTCCTCCAATTGAAGGAAAATAAATTGATAAAAAAAATATTTTCAAAAATATTTAATCCAACCAAACAATGGAAAAATTGAAAAACATTTCCAGAAAATATTTTCCTTGGTACCAAACACACCCCTCGTGTAAAATGTGTTTTGAGTCCTACATGGCACACCGCCTGTTGCTTACTCCTTTTCTTTCTATTGATGCAGTATGTTTTTTTTATATAGAGAAAATTAGGCGATATATCAAATATTTATATCGTATTTTTTATTCATAGTAATATTTTCAGTAAAAGATAAATTGTTCTAAACTAAAATAAAAGAACAATAAGCTGTTGTAGATCAATTGGTTAGAGCACTTATTTAGTTAGTAAAGGTCTTGAGTTCAAATCTTAACAATCTACGAATGTTAATTAGGCTATTTTATAGTTACTAGACTCTAAATTATAGTGGTTTATGAAAATTTAGTTCGTTTAAAAATAAATGACATATTTTTATATTTGAAATGATTTTGCTTTGAACTTTTTATTTTATCTATTTTATCCTTAATGTGAATCTCTTATAACAACACAAATTAAAAACCATACAAAAACTTTTACTAGAGGTGTCAAATGGGCAGGTTAGGTTAATTTTGGGTGCGTCAAAATGGAAGAGTCAATAATGGGCGAAGTCATTGGGCTGAGATGGATTGAATTAAGATGAGCTAAAATTTGGGTCATAGCCTAATCCCTTCAACTCTTACCAAGCTTTAATTAATATGTTTTATTTTCTTATGATTATTTAATTATCAAATAAGACTTTTTTTTCTTTTGTTATAGTCATATAGGAGTAACATATCAAACAATAAAAGAATTCTTTTTTAAAATAGTTTAGCAAACTCGCAGCTAATATGAATTGAGACGAAAGCTTTATAAAGCCCTTTGTAAAGATCCCGATCTTCCTAGTGATATACGGGACAAACATCGTTATAAGTTGTCCAAGTTACCAAGAAAGAGTTCTTTTGCACTCATGGATCGATTTGGGCTAAATATCAGCCAACTTTAAATGAGTTGAGATGAATTGAATCAACATAGGCCTTTTAAACAAATGAGCGGTTTATTAATGTGAAAATAGCACGAGCTAGCTAGTTTTTGGATTGATAATTGAAAAATATTAAGTATTTATAAAGTATTAAAAAATAGTCGCTATTTTATTACTAACACAGAAAATTCTAACATAACTTACGGGTTGGTGTACCAACTTGGAGCATATACGGTTCTACTGAACTCCAGCATGGTGTCACTTTCCGGATGTGTTGCACGGGTTATTGAGTTGCACAGGTCAAAGGGGTTTCATTTGTGGTGTGTTTTCTTCTTCGTCTCTATCACATTAGAGCAAAGAACAGACACGTCCGCTGCCCAACTTCACCATCAAATTATAACCTTTCAAAAGACACATCTGACGAACTGAATTGTTTTATATAGTCACTAATTAAGTTTGAGTAACTAACTACAAATTATGTTAAGTTTAAGGGGTTATCTGGGTATTTACTATTTAGCCAATGAGAAATAACTAATGGATTTTAAAAACTGATATTTAATTTTATTGTAAGAAACAGGATGTATAAACATACATTGCAAATGAACTTTTTCGGTGAAACTTACTTGGGAAAGTTAGGGCACTTACTGAGAGGCTGATTTAGGATTTAAACTGAACCCATTATGTCTTTAAACTTATGGGTTCAGAACTATCATTTGTTGCTATGTAATGAATTTTTGTACACAAATTTATGTTTTGCGTCCAAAATTATGGGTTCAAATGAACCCATGGCCGCTACTCTACATCCGCCCCTGCACTAAAGAGTGGACTCATGAATTCGACATGTTAATGCTGAAATGGTGCAATTGACAGGTAACTTATCCAAACATGATGGAATTTTTTGAGTTCTTTGGAGTTGAAATGGAGATATCTGATATGTCACTTTAGTGAGCGTAGACAAAGGCCGTGGTTGCGAATGGGGTACCCGAAGTGGAATCTCTAGTTTGTTTGCACAGAAGAAGAATGTCTTGAATCCATATTTTTGGCAAATGATTACAGAAATTATCAAGTTCAAGCAGCATGTCATAAGGTACCCATAACTTATTTGTCTTTAAATATGCCTTCTTATTTGAGCAATTTGTTGATTTACTTATCTCATTAGAAATTTAGAGCACAGAGTCTTCTTTGTTCATGCATTTGATTAAAATGGACTAGATCGTTATGTTTTGTGTGCTTTCTTTATATATGTGTCAAGGAAAGAGCTATCTCCAATGAAGTTTATTTCATCACGAATACGTTTCTGATCGCATTGCAGTTACCTTGAAGCACTTGATTACAATCCTGACATTGATCGCGATGAAACAATAGGGCAATTTATTAAGTCAAATGACTGTTCAGAGTTATTTCTGAAGTCTTATCTGGTGAGTGGTGACACTGCTGATTGTCGTAGTTATTGATTTTGATAGGTGTATTACGCGTTTTGTTCACTCAAAAAATTGTTCTTGCTATAAGCAATTTACTCATATGTTTCACAGATTCCAATATGTTCTTCAATCTGGTCCCGTCCCTTAGAAGGGGTAATGCGCCTTTCTGCTTATTCTATTCTTTCATTCTTCCGCGACCACCATCTTCTTCAGGTTCTTCCACTCATCAACTGTTCAATTAGCTTATTTTGTGTGTAGATTATACCCAATTGTTAAATGCAAGAGCCTGAATTTGAATGCTTACATAATATCATTTTATTATACTTGTGCCTAAGGGTGCTTTTGTTCTTTATTTAAAGCTCTTTGGTCTCTCTCAGTTGCTCACTGTAAGATGGGGATCACATTCATCTGTAAACAAGGTGAACTTTTATTCATAGATACCATAACGTTTTTACTATTTCCCTGAGGAAAATTTCAGGCAATTACCAATTTTCACTTTCTTGCATGATATGTTAAGCATGTGTCATCCTTGAGAGTATTTGATGGGGACATTGAATGTAGGTTAAGGAGGAGCTGGAGAAGAGAGGCTGCCAAATAAGAAGTGGTTGTGAAGTAAATTCTATATTGACAGATGAAGAAGGTCTAGTTTGGTTTTATTTTTGGCTTGTTTCAAGAGTTCGTCGTGTTGATTATTTTATCATAATAGCAGATGGGCATATATCTGTTGGAAAACGGATAGGTTATTACCTAATGGAAATTTATTTAATGAAAAGACCCTAACACTTTATGTGTTTAAAATGGTCCTTTATAAAGGCGAAACTAGAAATGAGGAAGATAGGTTTTCATTGATATCCATTAGTGTTTTTTTTACAACATTGGTGTTAGTGCCAGTTTATGCCAGCTCGACTATTCCACTGGGTACTTGCTATCTCCCACCGATGCAGATAACGAGTAACTTTATCCATTAAGGCTTAGGTAGTGTTCCCTGGTTTTCAATTTTTGCACCCACCTTTGATCAGTAGGCCATACCCTTGCATATCTATTAGTGTTTTCGTCTTCACTTTTTTGTTTCTTTTGATAAGATTCCTAATCTGCAATTTCATTTTCCCTCTATTTTACAACCATATCTTCCCTATTTGACCACAAGTATAAAAGTGGGGTTGTTGGCCCCGGGGGGGGTTGGGTTGTGGAGTTAGGAAGGCTAACTGGAGAATAAAAAGACATTAGTGGATCTGACTGAAGATAATCATTATGTTGACTTAAGTTATGTTGGCTTCTAGTTTGTTGATTTGTAAAGAACAAGTGTTACTTAGTTTATATTCATTTTATGATATTTTTTCAAGAGATAGTGATCTAGATAGAATTAATTTGGTGCGTATCTAGGGAAAAAGCATCAGTCAGCTGTATGTTACGACCCTCGCATAGCTACGAACTACTCGTGATTCTAACTGTGAAAGGAAGAAGCCTTGCAGGTTGTACCATAACTTGCAATGATGGTGCCAAAGAAGTATATGATGGATGCATAATGGCTGCACCTGCTCCGGATAATCTGAGAATGTTTGGCAAAGAGGCAACATGCGATGAAACAAGAATTCTGGGTGCTTTCCAGTATATCTACAGGTACTTCCGACTCCTTTATTTGAAACCTTGAACTTGCTTTTCTCTTTAATTTTAGTTAAGTTTGTCCGGAAAATTCATGCATAAACTTACATCGCTAATGTGGTTTATCTTCCCCTAAAAAAGGTAATAAATGCATAGCCATGTTCGCATTTGTATTTTCTGTTACCTGAGGAGCCCTATTTTGTGCTTTAGTGAAATTCAGTTAAAATGCATGTTCTAATTGTGGCTAGTTGTAGTCAATTAACAGCTACAACCTGCTAGATTTCTGAACTAAGATTAATATAGTTAGTAATTCCGCCTCTAAAATTCTACCATTAGCACAGCTTAAAAGGGCAGAATGTCATGTTGAAGAGGTACATCTTCTTGATAAATTTGTTTTAACTTATTTCTCTTGGTGCAATGCTGCCTGGTTTGAGAGAAGTTGGTGGATTGGACCATAGACAAGATATATGATGTCTAAATGCAAAATCATTTTTTCTTGCTCTATGACAGCGATATTTTCCTTCACCGTGACAAAACATTCATGCCTCGCGACCCAGCAGCATGGAGTGCTTTGAACTTTCTTGTAACTACAAATAATAGAGGATGCATGACATATTGGATCAATGTAATCCAGGTGTGTTATGCAATACAGCCATTTATGACCTTATATTGAAATTAGATGATAATGTTCTTCAGTGGGGAGTCTCTTCTCTTGTAACTATCCTCTTATTATATGAGCTGCCTAAACTTACAGAATCTTGGTAACTCAAAGTTGCCTTATCTCGTAACCATCGATCCTCCTCACACACCAGATCATACATTGCTTAAGTGGACAACACGCCACCTAGTCCCCTCAGTTGCTGCATCAAAAGCTTCACGTGAGCTAGATCAAATCCAAGGGAAGAGAGGAATATGGTTTTGTGGAGCATATCAAGGTATGGATCTCCTTTATGCAGAGCATGGACTGTTATTTCAAGATAGATGTTCCTTTGTAGCCTGCAACCGTGCTTAGTCTGCTGCTGGCATTCAGTTATTTTCATGTAGAGAACAAGTTCCTTTAATTGAAACCTGAAGAATTGCACCCAGTGTATCACTTACAGAACCCAGTATATGAAACAATTTAGTTTCTTTCTCCAGACTTTTTATAGTTCTCTCCGTTAGTCCTTGGAAGTTGCAGCTTATAAATTTGAATCTGTTCTATTCTGACTCTCGGCGGATAAGATGACTCTGTTTCTATTTAGATGAAATAGCCCGGGCCATCGACACTGAGGGTACTAAACAAGCCGCCAAGCTGTCTTCGCAAAGAGAGCTTCATTCACTTTCCTTTTTCTTTCTGTTTGAACTTGATGCCTGCGAGTGAGCTCAACAACCTTGTGTCGTGGTTACTTCCTTTATTTGCATAATGTTATAGGAAAGCTACTGGTAAAGATTGTAGCTTGAGTTGTTCTGTCTTTAGTCCTTTCTTCCCTTTAGTGTTCAGACTTTATTTTCTGCTTTGTGTTTCACCACTTGTTGATGTATATTTATTGCAATACTTTCAGGCTATGGCTTCCATGAGGATGGACTGAAGGTAGTACTACTTCTACTAATAAAAGCTCAACAGACTTTAACTTTAATTATCACCTTAATCGGAAAACAATTTGGAGTATTTTCCTGCTTTTGTTGACCCTCTGATGTCATGTGGATAATTATCTACGTTTGCTTCTCCTCAGGCGGGTGCGGCTGCTGCAGATGGCATGCTTGGAAGGAATTGTAGTAATCTGGACAACCCCAAGCACATGGTACCAACCTGGCCTGAAACAGGAGCACGCCTCGTCGTTACTAGATTTTTCAGAAGTTTCATTAAAACGGGATGCATAATGTGAGTGATGATAGTTTCCCCTTGTATTGCTTTAATCGCATATCTAACAACTTGTTTATTTCCATCTATCCTATTTTTTATTCAGAAAAGGGTCAAATTACCCTTGAACTATCGGAAAAAGAGCACTTTTTCCCTCTGTTTGTTTTTGTATCAAAAGGTTCCTTGCCGTCTAAAAATGGGCCCACACTTACCCTCAAAACTAACGGCTGTCCACACGAGCTTCTAGACCTATTTAAATACAATATATTTGCTGAAATGGCTATCCAACTGGATGCCCTTCCCAAGGAGGAAGACCATCGAAATGCATTTTCCCTCGTAAAGTTAAGAGAAGTTTTATTTTGTATCTCATACAACTGACACTAGTTGTATGAGGCTCCTTTTTGTCTCATAAATTTGTGGATCCATGGAAATCTGGGTCCACAAAACTGTGAGACAAAAATGTTGCCTCATACAACTAGTGTCAGTTGTATGAGACACAAAATAAAATTTTCCTAAAGTTAGACACAACTTTTGGACCATGAAAATTCACATCTGCTTCCTCTATGGATGTGTTCTTCGAGCTAGAGTTAGCCGACACCATCAATGACTTGCTAGCAGGAACAGGGCTTAATGGAGGCAAACAATTATTCAAGAAAATACTCGTTTGAGATAACGATCTCGCATGAGAAGCTCCTAACTGCGTCAGATAACTCAAATTATGTTAGATATGAGTTGAGCAAGAAGTTGAGGAGTCATATCGCCGGCCCCATCTTTGTTTGAGACTAAGTCTTAGTAGTTGTAGTAGCATATCGCCGGCCCCATCTTTGTTTGAGACTAAGTCTTAGTAGTTGTAGTAGCATATCGCCGGCCCCATCTTTGTTTGAGACTAAGTCTTAGTAGTTGTAGTAGTTTCTTCTAAATATTAAAGATATCTGGATAATTACTTTATATTTTGCGATATACAGTTTGTTTGAAGAAGGAGGTACAGTTTTCACCTTCCAAGGAACAGAGAGGAAATGCTCTCTGAAAGTTTCTCTTAGAATTCATTGTCCACAGTTTTACTGGAAGGTAAATTGAAATTTTCTTTTCCCCCTTCACGTTATCAAGCGATAAACCCAATAGAAAAACTAAATCCAAATCATGACAAATTCTGTGATATAGATTGCAACTGAAGCTGAAATAGGCCTTGCTGATGCTTTTATTCATGGGGATTTCTCTTTTGTTGACAAGAATGAAGGTCTTCTTAATCTTATCATGGTGAGGAAATAGCTAGATTCTTTGTAAATAGCATTTGTTTGGTACTTAGCTTCCTGAATTCTTTTACAGATATTTGTTGCCAACAGTGACTTGAAAGCGTCTGTTACAAGTTCTAGCAAGGAAAGGTAAATAGTTTGTCCTCAACTTGAAATAAAGAAACATAAACTTCTGTTCATATGTTAAAGTTTTTCATCACTTTGCATGGCTCTAGAGGCTGGTGGACACCATTCCTTTTTACAGCAGCACTGACATCTGCAAAGTACTTCATTCGACATGTTTTGAATCAAAACACCCTGACTCAGGCTCGTCGGAATATCTCCCGTCATTATGACCTGGTAAATAACTTGTGCATATTATATTATGTCAAAGATCAGTAGTGAAATTGAAGTACTCAATCCTGCGTGTATTCTTTGCCAGTTGCAGTAGATTTATCACTTTCTTCTATTTTCCTGTAATTTTCTTGTCTAATATGGGCTGCTATTGTGTATATGATAAGCATTGTTTTATTGATGTTTGTTCAGAGTAATGAACTCTTCTCACTCCTTCTGGATGAGACAATGACATACTCATGTGCAATATTCAAGGTTAGCTCTCAAATTGTTAAGTGTTTGCCACTTTTTTTTCTCTTCGTATGCTAAGCTACATTTCCTGTTCTTTCATAATTTTTCTAGAGTGAGAATGAAGACCTAAAAAATGCACAGCTGAGAAAGATTTCTGTTCTCATTAAAAAGGTATGTCATCAACCATGTAAAAAGCTCTCTCGTTTCAGCTTAGATTTCAAGCATAATTTGATTCTGCTTCTATTCTATTTAGGCAAAAATTAGCAAGGAACATCACATTTTAGAGATAGGATTTGGTTGGGGAAGTTTTGCTGTGGAAGTGGTCAAGCAAACGTGATGTAAATATACTGGTATAACTCTCTCCAAGCAGCAACTGGAGTATGCACAGTTGATAGTTGAGCAAGCAGGCCTTCAGGTATAGATTGTACTTACAATCTAAGTTGCTCGGAAAGGGGTACGGGTGTCCAACACGGGTACGGATCTAGAGTTCGGATCCTTCGAGATGTAAATTCTAAGATCCGGGATACGGATCCTAGTACGGATACGGGTACGGGATCGGATCCGGCTAAAAAAAATTCAAAAAAATAAAAATATAAAAAATGTCTCTAAATTATGTGAAATACTTAAGTATAGATTGGAAGTGTGAATTTCTTTTTTATTCTCAAGTTGTAGATAGGTAAAGGATTGATTTCTTAGATAATGTATGATATGTTCTTCAACTTTACTCTAATTATTACGATTCTGATTTGGGGAACCAAATTGTATTCCGTCTCGAATTTTCCGTCCGTCGTGGTCAAAGTACCCGAAATTGTTTGACCAGATCGGTACGGATCACATACCCACACTCATACTAGTGTCGTGTCGACACGGGTACGTAACCTAAACTGCCATGTTGGAGCAACTTAGCTTACAATTTTGAAGCTCAAAAGTTTTGAGTTTGGAATTTCACTAACATTTCATTCTTGTTGCTACCTATTTTAAAAACATTTGATGAGGATTTCCCATAAATCTTTGAAGAAGTTTTTTGAAATCTGTAACTGGAGAATTGAAGATGTGCAATGACCAGTCCAAAACTGATGTATAGAAATAACTGAGACAGATCACGGATATACGTGGTTCAGGAAATTTTCCTCTATATTTGGACAGGCACAGCAAAGAAGGAAACCATCCAATTTAGATTGTATAATAGCCTTAATGCCCCTTCTCTTATTGATGTCTTAGCCTACGCTACAAATATAATTGCTATAAGCCGAGGAAAATGATAAAGCAACTAGGAGATTGCAATTCATGACTAAACCTTCTTCCATTTTCTTGATTTCTAAATTGTAAGAGCTCCTGAACAAGCGAGTCACAGGCTATGTTACAGGGACTCCCAGAATGCTGCTTGTTCACCCGTGTCAGGTCCTCTATATATACACTATTTTTGGGTGATCGACTCTCACCCGGCAGTATTTTCGGAGACTCCAAGCAGCATAGGTCACCAGTCATGACAGAGAAGTTATGGCACAAAATTAACTAAAATGCTTCTTTGTATATTGCATTCCCACATTTGTCTTTATAAGATTAACATGAGAACATCATCTGCTTAGCACTTGCAAGCCAAATCTGAGCAACTTTAACGCTAAGGTTTTCTATTAATATTCAGGCCATAGCCAAGAAGGATAGTTTCAGATACCTTGGATCGGTGATCCAGGGGACGGGGAGATAGACGGGGATGTCACTCACCGTATAGCGGCGGGGTGGTCGAAGTGGAGGCTTGCATCGGGAGTCTTGTGTGATAAGAAAGTGCCACAGAAACTCAAGGGGAAGTTTTATAGAGCTGTGGTTAGACATGCCATGCTGTATGGGACGGAGTGTTGGCCGGTGAAGAAATCTCATGTTCAGAGGATGATGGTTGCGGAGATGAGGATGCTTAGGTGGATGTGCGGGCTCACTAGGTTAGATACGATTAGGAATGATGTTATTCGGGAGAAGGTGGGGGTGGCCCCAGTGGATGAGAAGATGCGAGAGGCGAGGCTTCGGTGGTTCGGGCATGTGCGGAGGAGAAGCCCCGATGTCCCGGTGAGGAGTTGTGAGCGGCTAGCGGTGGTCGGTGTGAGGCGAGGCAGAGGGAGGCCTAAGAGATACTGGGGAGAGGTAATTAGACAGGACATGGCCAGGATGCGGATTTCCGAGGACACGACCCTTGATAGGAAAGTCTGGAGGTCTAGTATCAGGGTTGTAGGATAGGGGCTTATAGATTTTTCGTACTCCTTTCCCGGGGTGGGTGAGGCGTGGTAGGGCCACCCATAGATGATTAGTTTGTGTTCTCTTGTGGTAGTCATTTCTGGTAGTTACTGTTTTAATATCATTGCAACAACAACAACAACAACAACCCAGTATAATCCCACTTAGTGGGGTCTGGGGAGGGTAGTGTGTACGCAGACCTTACCCCTACCCTAGGGTAGAGAGGCTGTTTCCAAATAGACCCCCGACATCCTTCCCTCCAAGAACTTCCCACCTTCATGCCTGCTTATTTGTGGTATTTATGTCTCTTATGTTTAGATAATTTTTATGCGACGTATGCTAGAGTAACTAATGCGGTTTTTGTTTTTGTTTGTTTTTCTTTTCCCTGCGCCGAGGGTCGATTGGAAACAGCCTCTCTGCCCTCTCGGGTAGAGGTAAGGCATGTCTACATATTACCCTCCCCAGACCCCACCTTGTGGGAATATACTGGGTTGTTGTTGTTGTTGTTATTGTTGTTGTTTCTATTAATATTCAATTCAATGAAATTTTCTCACAGGATCGAATTACACTTCTCCTATGTGACTATCGTCAAATGCCAAATAAGGACAAATATCACAGGATTGTATCAATGTGAGCTTTTATTCTCTACATCTTGACTTGTTGTATTACTCGCTATATGTCGAGCTAGTGTTACGATTGAATAATTTCATTTTCAGCGAAATGATAGAACATGTTGGTCATGAGTTTATGGATGAATTCTTTACTTGCTGTGAGTCTGCATTGGCAGAAGATGGGCTTCTAGTTCTGCAGGTAATGATTTGAAGTGATCCCTACACACAGTTCACTTTTCGCTTCAGTTTCCTTCACTGTTCTGTCGCTCTGTTTTCTTTATATATGCTGCTTTTCACAAGCGTTGGCTTTCCTTAGTTCACTTCTGTGCCAGATGAGAGGTATGACGAATACAGGCATAGCATAGGCTTCATAAAAGAATATATATTCCCAGGTGGATGCTTGCCTGCACTAAATCGAGTAACATCAGCCATGGCTTCTGCATCCAGACTATGGTAAGAAAGAGTTCATTTTGTGATTTTGCACTAACGTCCTTGTCAGGTTTTCATTAGCATTTGTTGTAGCATTTGATAAATGATATAAATGCAGTGTAATGCACCTGGAAGAGATAGGAATTCACTTCTATCAGACACTGAGATGTTGGCGAGAAAACTTCCTGGAAAATCAAAGGTAACAAGATCAAAATAAGTTTACAATCTTCTATGCTGAGTTAAAACCGCTTCTTTCGTGAAGTATTTGTAGCTTGATCAGTTCTGAATGTTTATACTGGAATTGATAAATTTATCACTAGCCAAATTCGTGCTTTGGGATTCGATGACAAGTTCATCAGGAGATGGGAGTACTACTTTGACTACTGTGCTGCGGGATTCAAAAAGCGTGCAATAGGAAATTATCAGGTATGGTGATAAATCTTTGAATATTTTCTAGGGTAAAACCACTTCTCAAGTCATTTAATTTCCTTTTGTTAATTTGGATATAATTGGTGATGACATAATCTTGCCAATGTTCGAAAAATAAATATTCATGACATATAATCATAGTGTAAAGCAGGAGGTACGGTATGTGGATGGTACTTAGGAGTCATTTGGTAGGGTGCATAAGAATAATGTTGAATAGACTGTATTAGTTATGCTGACATATTTCTTATCCATTGTTTGGTTTGATTTATTAGTATTTTACAATTTCTAAAAGAATTGTTTGTTAACAAAAATACTTTCATAACCAGTCCATTACTTCATCTTTTTAACAGAAACATATGTTGAGGAATATTTTTATATGAAAATGGTTTTAAAAAAATATTTGATTTGTCTACCTATATAGTAATACGGAGCTGAATATTTATTTATAAAAAAAGAAATATGCTAAGTACTTATTTATCTACTAAGGATATAATTTTATTTCTCACTTTCTTGGATTATCAGGCAAAGAGAGTTTGAATTAAAAAAAATAGAAGGAAATGAGTTGATTACAAGTGCATTCCAGTAGGTAGTAGCAGAGTACGTATTTATAAATTTTCAATGAAGAAATTGGCAAATATAGATATAAATAGCGGGAGCAATTTTCTCCTATAAAAGAAGGCCTAATGTTTAGGATTTAAACATACCTCTCATTTACCTTCTTATCTTTTTAAGGCATTTGTATCTTCTCTCTTTAGTATTATTTCACTTGTATTTTGGAGTGGAATAAAATATTGGTTGTGTCCGAGGAGTAGGCAAAATTAGCCGAACCTCGTAAATTCTGGTGTTCCTTTTATTGTTGTTCTATTGTCTTATTTATTATTTGATGGCTGCCATAATTTTTGGTATATTAGTTATGACTCATTCATGCTATATACATTTGGCTTCTGCAACCATTGGTATCAGAGCCAAGATACCGTCTAAGTATGCTCTGTGGTTGCAACACAGTCTGATCTTCCACATTAGAAAATATTTATCTTAGTATCAGAGCCAAGGTACTATCTAAGTATGCTCTGTGGTTGCAGCATAATCTGATCTTTCACATCAGAAAAGATTTATCTTGATAACTGAGTCAAGGTTCTGTCTGAGTATGCTCTGTGGTTGCAGCTTAGTCGGATCTTCCACATCAGAAAGGAAATAATCTTGATTTGTGTCGTCAGCTATTAAATAATATTTTTGTCAAAGATGGGAAATAATAAACAAGAAGAATCTACACCAAGTGTCAACAATACGTCATCATTGACATCTTCGCTTATGATAAGAATTGTGTCAAATGTGAAATTTGAAGTAGAAATTTTTTACGGGTCTGAACATTTTCAGATGTGGCAATGCAAGGTTCTAAATGTCCTTTTTTAACAAGGGCTAGATCTGTCCATTGAAGAAAAAAGACTAGATGCTATTGGAGAATAAGATTGGAGAATTATCAACCGTGTTGCTTGCGGTACCATTCGATCCTACCTTGCTAGAGAGCATAAATATCCATACACAAAGAAAACTTCTGCAAGTAAATTATGGAAGAGTATAAATTTTTGAAGAAAAACAATCAAAATAAATTGTACATGAAGAAGAGACTGTTTCACTTCACCCATGTTCCTGGTACCACGTTGAATGAATATATCACCGGTTTTAATAAGTTGGTCACTGATTTACAAAATATAGATACAACTTATGATGATGGTGATTTGGCATTCATGTTGTTGGCGTCACGTCCTGATGAGTACAAGCACCTTGAAACTACTCTACTCCATGAAAATGATGAAGTTTCTCTCAGAGAAGTTTGTTCGGCTTTGTACAACTATGAACAAAGAAAACGAGAAAAACAGAAGGACAGAGAAGGAAAAGCACTATTGTGAGGGGTCGTCCTCAAAATCAAACGAGGACAATGAAAGGTAGATCTAAGTCAAGATCTAACCCCAGCAAAGATGAATGTGCCTTTTGTCGAGAAAAAAAGGTACTGGAAGATAGACTGTCCGAAGTTGAATAATTTAGGCCAAACATAACAATAAAAAAGCCATTATGGATTCAAATGTAGCTGATTGTCATGATTCAGATTTCTCATTAGTTACAACGGAGCCGTCAACGTCATCAGACATATGGTTGATGGACTCGGCTTGTAGCTATTATATGTGTCTCAATAGGGATTGGTTCGTGGACTTTCAAGAAGGAGAATATGGAGTCGTCCAAACAGCGAATAACAACCCTCTTACCTCATATGGAATTGGTTCAGTGCGATTAAGGAACCATTATGGAATAATCAGAACATTAACAGATGTTCGGTATTTATAGGGTTTGAAGAAAAATCTCATCTTTGTGGAAGCCCTGGAATCAAAAGGTTTCAAAATTACTGCAGAAAATAGAGTGATGAGAGTATGCTCTGGTGCACTAGTGGTAATGAAGACCATTCGGAAGAATAATAACATGTACAGTTATTGGGACATCGACAGTGACGTCCAGTGACAACAAAGAGACAGAAGCAACCAGGCTATGGCACATGCGCTTGGGACATGCTGGAGGAAAATCCTTGAAAACTCTATCAGATCAAGGATTATTGAAAGGGGTAAAGACTTGCAATTTGGAGTTATGCGTGCATTGTGTCAAAGGAACAAACAAGGGTTAAATTTGGTACAACAATCCATAATACAAATGGCATTTTGGATTATGTACACTCTGACGTTTGGGTCCTTCCAAAACACCTTCATTGGGTGGGAAGCACTATGTTGTGACATTTGTTGATGATTTTTCCCGAAGAGTATGGGTGTGTACAATGAAGAGCAAAGATAAAGTGTTGAGAATTTTTCTCAAATGGAAGACGATGGTGGAGAATCAAACATGTAGAGTGTATTCGCACAGATAATGGAGGTGAATAAAAAATGATCATTTCAATAAGGTCTGTGAAAATGATAGCATCGTCTGACACTTCACGGTCAGACATACACCACAACAGAATGGAGGGGCAGAGCGCATGAACCGGACCTTGCTGGAGAAGGTACGGTGTATGTTGTCTGATGCTAGCTTGGGCAAAGAATTTTGGGCTGAGGCAATTGCATATGCATGCCACCTCATTAATCACTTACCATCTGTTGCTATTGATGGCAAGACACCGTTTGAAAAATGGTATGGAAAGCCTGTTGTAGATTATGACTCTTTGCACGTGTTTGGCTCAACTGCATATTATTATGTGACAGAGTCAAAATTGGATCCAAGGGCAATGAAGGCTATTTTTATGGGGATTACTTCTGGAGGCAAATGATATCGGTTATGGTGTCCTATGACAAAGAAAGTAATATTCAGCAGGGATGTTACCTTTGATGAATCTACTATGGTAAATAAGGTAACATAAGATACCAAACAAAATGAAGGTGCTTCTAAGCAGGTGGAGTTTGAGGGAAAATTTAGTTTTCCTACACAAGAAGCAGAGGAGGAACCAAATGAAGATTTTTCTCTGGAAGGAGAGCCAGTAGAGGAGATTCCAACTCAGGAACCTCAACAAAAACTTGAATCAATAGCAACCAGCAGGCCAAAAACAAAAATAACGAAACCTGTTCGTCTTATAGAGATAGTTGCTTGTGCAACCGCAATTGTAGCCGATGATGTTCCTACCACTTATAAAGACGCAGTCCAAAGTTCAGAAGAAGATAAGTGGAGGATTGCCATGAATGATGAAATGCAATCCTTTCATCAGAATCGTACATGGAGATTGGCCAATCTCCAAGAAGGGAAATAAAGCAATTGGGTGCAAATGAGTATTTGTAAAGAAGGAAGGATTTCCTAACCAACTAGATGTTCGCTACAAAGCAAGATTGGTGGCCAAAGGATATGCTCAAAAGGAGGGAATTGATTATAATAAAGTGTTTTCTCCAGTTGTAAAACATTCCTCCATTCGAATTATGTTGGCTTTGGTAGCACAGTTGGATTTGGAACTAGTTCATATGGATATAAAAACTGTGTTTTTACATGGAAACTTGGAGAAGGAAATCTATATGACTCAGTCAGAAGGATTCAAAGTTGCTGGAAGGAAAAATATGGTGTGCAAACTTGAAAACTCGTTGTACCGATTGAAACAATCTTCTAGACAATGGTACAAGCGATTTGACAAGTTTATGTTGCAGCGGGGGTACAAAAGAAGCAAATACGATTATTGTGTGTATTTGCGCAAGCTTAAAGATGGTTCCTTTATATATCTTCTCCTATATGTTGATGATATGTTGATAGCTTCCAAGAATTCGGAAGAAATTGATAAGTTGAAAATTCAACTGAAGAAGGAGTTCGAGATGAAGGATTTTGGTAAGGCAAAGAAAATTCTTGGCATGCAAATAATAAGAGATAGACGTTCAAAGAAACTTTGTTTATCTCAGAAAGAATATTTGAAGAGAGTACTACAACGTTTTGGCATAGATGACAAGACTAAGCCAGTTAGTACTCCACTTATTCCCTATTTTAAGCTAAGTACTACTATGTCGCCAAAGGATGAAGCTGAACGAGAGTATATGTCAAAGGTACCATACGCAAATTCTGTTGGTAGCTTGATGTATGCTATGGTTTGTACGAGACTTGACATTTCACAAGCTATTTGAGTTATTAGCAGATATATGCATAATCTAGGAAAGGAGCATTGGCAAGCTGTGAAGTGGATTTTACGGTATATTCATAATACTATTGATGTTAGGTTAGTGTTTGAGCAGGAAGACAATCAGCCTGTAGTTGGATATTGTGACTCGGATTTTGCAGGTGATATGGACAAACGAAAATCAACTACTGGTTATGTGTTTACTTTTGCAAATGCACCAATTAGTTGGAAGTCTACTTTACAGTCAACAGTTGCTTTGTCTATGATAGATGTAGAGTATATGGCTATTACATGGGCTGTGAAGGAGACAATTTGGCTTCAAGGATTGCTAAATGAGCTTGGTGTTGAACAAAAAGGTATCACAATTTTTTGTGATAGTCAAAGTGCTATTCAATTGGCGAAGAACCAAGTTTATCATGCAAGGACGAATCATATTGATGTTCGGTATCATTTCGTACGAGAAATCATAGACGAAGGTGGAGTGACGGTAAAGAAAATCCATACTACGGAGAATCCTGCCGATATGCTGACAAAGGTGGTGACTGCGATCAAGTTTTAACATTATTTGGATTTGATCAACATTGTTGAACACTGAAGATTGAAGATGAAAACATAATCAAAATTTGTTATAGAGAGAAAACTAAAGATGTGAAATTTTCGCCAAGGTGGAGATTTGTTGAAATGTCAAAAATAGCAGCCTCCCACATCCGTAGTTCACTCGAGTTTGGGGGGATTTTCCCCTATAAAAGAAGGCCTAATGTTTTTAGGATTTAAACACACCTCTCATTAGCCTTCTCATCTTCTTAAGGCATTTGTTTCTTCTCTCTTTAGTATTATTTCACTTGTATTTTGGAGTGGAATAAAATATTGTATGTGTCCGAGGAGTAGGCAAAATTAGCCGAACCTTGTAAATTCTGGAATTCCTTTTATTGTTGTTCTATTGTCTTATTTATTATTTGGTGGCTGCCATAATTTTTGGTATAATAGTTGTGACTCATTCAATTATATACATTTGGCTTCTGCAACAATAATAACATAGTTTAATCAAGCATAAGTTTTGAAGGGCAATTTTATTTTTAACTAAGCTAATGCATACATTAAAACCCATTTTATTGTTAATACCATGGTTTCCTATGCATCAATTATGTATAAGATAATACCAAATATGATACTATATAACTAATGCTTGCATAAGTAATATATATGTGCAAAAAGGTATACCAAATAAGATATTATTAATATACAAAGTTAATTCATGCATTATTATCTAATGCATCCTACCAAATGACCCCACCCCCAAGTTATTACAAATAGTATAATTTTATTAACTTAATTGTAATTTCAACATTACTCTTCACATTCTTCGGGAAAACTTCTCTTTTCTTGTGAAGGGTAGCTGTGAAGCTCGAACTTATTATGATACCATGTCGAATTATGTGAACTACTTCGTTTAAAACTTAAGCAATTGGAACGGATACAATTTTATTTACTAAATTATGAGAATACATGCATTTATTCAAATTTTTTCTAGAAATCTTGAAATTGTCGTACCGAATTTGAGAAGTAAACAACACAAAGGGTGCTTCAATTCTTGTAGATTGTATTTTCAAGGCCAGGGAATATTGCAGCATTTGGTGATCCTTACAGTGAAGTGCCTTCAGCTTGTTAGAGTTTCTTTGTTTGGAATATTCGAACTTTTTCTTTGCAAATAAATTGGTTCCTCAAAAATACAACAACAAAAACTTAATCAAGTCATGTGTCATTGGCTCATACGTCTGCGTTCTCACTTTTGTAATCTTTGGACCTTTTTCAATTATCAATTAAAAGACATTGGGGAATTTTCATAAAGTATTACAGTTTAGTATTTAATTACCATACGTAATTAAAGTTTGCTTACTTATCATTTGTAGCTACTGGTTAATGTTACGAGCTTGTATTACTTGTATTCATTCACTCTAAATAATTGTATCAACGCATACAATACATTAAAATACAGAGATACATACAAGTATGTGACTCCATACACGGTATACATTGTATTTACTGTTAGGATTTTGCTACAAAATACAAATAGTAGGTATGAGTTCTAACTATTTTAAAGTATCCAGAGTTATTCAAGGATCTTATCATCCTTATTTGGGGTGTACATAGGTCGGGTTGGTTCGGATTTTATAATTACCAAACTAAACCAATTGTGTCGAGTTATAAATTTAAAGACCAAATCAAACCAATAAAATTTTAGTTTTTCACTCTTGGTTTTTCTCGAATTTTCTTGGGTTTTTGGGTTATTTGGGTTTTTGGGGTTTTTTTTTTTGGTAAAATTTTCGTAGAACAAAACATATAAATTGTGCTCAAAATATTTTTTTATTCTAGTAAGATACAACTATATAAAGTATTTTTTAAGAAATATGAGATGTGTTCATGGCATTATCCTAAATTATTCAACAATAAAGACAATAAAATTATGTAATATAAATATTTCTAATTAAAAATCCATAATAAAAATAAACTTAATCTAAAAGTACTAATAAGAAAGTATTAATTACATGACTAAACGCTAAAGAAAATAAAAATTAGTTATGCATTTTTATCTAAATTATTGTAAAATAAAAAAATGGATATTCAATACATTCTTGTTTGTAGTATTGAATTGAATGTCTTTTGTTACCATTAGTATTGATTTGATTTTGGTTTGGGCTTTTATTAGCATTATTTAATTTACTAATGTTAATGGCTATAAAACTTATTGGAACATTCAAAAGTTCTAATTCCAACCCTGAAATAATACCTTAAACGATAAAATTACAAAATCCTTAAGAAATATTTATAAATTACATCACAATAAGTATATTTATATATTAAATATATCTAAAATTTAAATATATTATTGTCGGGTTGGTTTGGTTTCGGTTTGACTTTCTTCAGTTAAAACCAAACCAAACCAATTATGGTCGGGTTTCTTTTTCCAACACTAAACCAAATCAAACTAAGCCATAGTTGAATTTTTTTCTCAGTTTGACTCGGATTATCGAGTTGGTGCAATTTATCGGTTTTCTTTGTACACCGCTACTTATTTAAATGGGAAAGAAGAGCTCATCTATTGACCGAGTTTTCAATTGTTGTGAAGCTTAAGGAAAGAAACTAAGATATCGTTTGGCTGAGAGGAATGAAGAAAAAAATGTGTTAGAAAATGAGACAGGTTTATCGATGAAATAGTCGAGATTAGGGATGTTCATGATTCGGTTTGGATCGGTTTCTCCCTAAAAAGAAACCAAACCAATCAAATCGATTTTTTCTCGATTTGATTTTTCAATTTTTTCGGTTATTTGTCGGTATTTTCTTAAATATAAGATATACATTACCAATCGGCCACATTTTCAACGTAACGCTATCAAATCAATTGCTCTTTGAGAAATATATTATTTTGTGACGACCCAAATGATCATCACCTATTTCCTCATCCACTCCGTGCTTTTGAGGTCTTGAAAATCTCATTTTTACTTGCCTCAATTTGCATGCGCAGTCCGAGCTTGTAGCTGGAAGGCTTAAATATGAATTCTGTGCGAAAAATGATGAATTTTGATATTAATATGATTAAAGTTGACTTTGGTCAATATTTTAGGTAAACAGACCCGGAGCCGTAATTTGATGGTCCCGGAGAGTCCGTGGAAAAATATGGGACTCGGACATGTGCCAGGAGTCGAATTCCGAGGTCTAGAGCCCGAGGAAAGAATATTTCTGTAAAATTATTTTTCTGAAATTATTAAGGAAAAAGGAAATAAAAAATTATTAAAAGACTATGGTATCATGCTCGTATTTTCGTTCCGACGCCCAGTACAAGTCTTATATATTGTTTAAGCGCTTTCTGTGATGTTTGGTCGAAATCGAACGTCGTTTGATATGTTTCGTACTATAGGTTCCAAGTTTGAAAGTTCATGAAGTTTAGAAGAAAAGTCATGTATTTTGAGGCTTGCTTCCATGTATATGATGTTATTTTGGCGATTTGATCGCACGGATAAGTCCAAATGATATTTTTGAGGTTGTGTGTATTTTGGATTGGAGCCCCAATGACTCGGGTGAGTTTTGGAGAGGTATCGAATTGCATTTTTGAACTTTGGAAAAATAGTTGCAGGTCAGGTCTGGTATCTTCGCATTTGCGAAGGATTTCTCGCAAATGCGAAGTCTGGGGATTTGACTTGGGATCGCAAATGCGGCGCCCTTGCTCGCAAATGCGAGAGGGCCTATATCGCAAATGCGATGTATGTATTCATGCCCAGTGTTCGCAAATGCGAACTGAAATCTCGCAATTCCCAGCCCTATTTTGTTTGCAAATGCGAACCTATATTCGCATTTCTCATATACGAGGCCTAGCAAATTTTATACTTAATCGAATTTTCATCACTTTTCATCATTCTTTCAAAACCCAAACACCATAAGCGATTTTTCAAGAGCAAACTTCATCCCAAATCATTTGTAAGCTAATTTTTACTCAATTCTTTCAACCTTTAACATCATTAAACATGTTTTCCACTTAAAATCAAGGATTTTCATGAGAGAAATTGGGGTTTTTGGGTAGAACCTAGGTTTTTTATAAATTGGGGAGTTGGACCTCGATTTGAGGTTCGATTTTAAAATAAATTACATATTTGAATTTGTGGGGGAATGGGTAATCGGGTTTTGATTCGAACCTCGGGTTTTGACCACGTGGGCCCGGGGGTATTTTTGGGAAAAACTTGAGAAAACAATTTTCATGCATTCAAATTGATTCATATAGTGTTTATTAAAGTAATTGAACCATTTGTGATCAAATTCGAACGAATTGGAGGTGGAACCACGAGGTAAAGTGTCACGACCCGGATTTCCCACCATCGGGGTCATGATGGCGCCTACTAAATAGAAGCTAGGCAAGCCAAATATTAATTACCTCTCCATTAATAACCAATTCCTTATTAACAACATACAAATTACAGCGGAATAATCAAAATTAGCGGAAGACTTAGTCAGATATGATAAAGAAAACTCCAAACATGATACACTACCCAAGACCGGTGTCACAATACTCACGAACTTCTAAGAATAATACACATAATTGTCTGAAAGAAAATACAAGCTGTTTATCTCGATTACATGAGATAACAGAATGAAAAGCATAGATAGAAGAGACAACGGGTCCCGCGGACGCCTGCAAGGCTACCTCGTAATCTCAGTAATCGAAAAATCCACAAGTCGCTACCGCCGCTGCTGCTGTCCGTAACCTGTATCCGCGCAAAAAGAGCGCAGAGTGTAGTATCAGCACAACCGACCCCATGTGCTGGTAAGTGCCTGGCCTATCCCAGCGAACTAGTGACAAGGCTAAGGCCAGTCACCCACCTAAACCTGTACAGTTGCAATATAGATATATATATACAATACATTTATAAAGAAATACCCTGCTCTGAAACAATATTCAATAACTCAAGATATACAAAATAATCTTACTTTCATGTCTCAATTTCCTCTTTCATTTCATGTCTCGTGGTAGGCGTACCACCCGCTCCCAACTATCACAGTAATTATCTCTTGTGGTAGGCGTACCACCCGCTCCCAATATATCAGTAATTATATCTTGTGGTAGGCGTACCACCCGCTCCCAATATATCAGTAATTATATCTTGTGGTAGGCGTACCACCCGCTCCCAAATATATCAGTAATTATATCTTGTGGTAGGCGTACCACCCGCTCCCAATATATCGGTAATTATATCTTGTGGTAGGCGTACCACCCGCTCCCAAATATATCAATAATTATATCTTGTGGTAGGCGTACCACCCGCTCCCAAATATATCAAAAGGCTACCGGCAACTATGGCCAATGCCAAGATTTAAATCACTTCGTGGTCGGCGTACCACACGATCCCATTTCTTATTATATAAGTGGTCGGCGTACCACACGATCCCATTTCATAATTATATATATATTACCGGCATTTAGCCAATAATCTCTATATCAACAATATTTATAATTACCGGTTTTTAAACCAATAATTTATAATAGTTTCAACAATTTACCTTCATTACCGGTATAACACCAATAATTCTTATTCAACAATTTATTCATAACTAAATTCATATTCCTACAAACTAGGATAGAACAAACACTTACCTCGAATGATTATGAACAATTCAATCCGTGGCAATGCCTTTTCCTTTCAAATTTGGCTCCAATCCAATCGTATCTATACACAATTGACTTAATATCATCAATTCTACTTAACAAACTAGTTCATAAGGCTAAATATAATTTTTACAACATTCTGCCCGGAATAGTGAAAATTGACCCCGGGCCCACATCTCAAAAAATTTCAAAATTCATATTTCCGGAATCCTCGTCTCGCCACGAGTCCGTACATACCAAATTCACAAAAATTGGAGTTCATTTGACCCCTGAAATCACTATTTCTATCCAAGAGGGTTTTCTACCATTTTCAACAAAAATTCTCAAATTAAACACTAAAACTTGCAATAGATTCAAGTTATATCACCAAAATTGAGTTAAGAACACTTACCCCGTTGTTTTCTCCAAAACTCCCTCGAAAAATCGCCATATCCGAGCTCCAAATCGTCAAAAATGGCAATATATTTTCGGACCTCAAATATATTCTGTCCGGCACTATTCACGGTTACTGTTCACGGACACTGTTCATGTGCACTGTTCACGGACACTGTTCACGGACACTGTTCATGGACACTGTTCACGGACACTGTTCATGGTCACTGTTCACAGCAGATTTTTCTGCATTTTCTGCCCATTTTCTAAGTCCGGAATTATTCCGAGACACCTCCGAAACACTCCCGAGCCCTCGGGCTCCAAACCAAATATGCACATTGACTCTAAAACATCACACGAACTCGCTCGAGTGATCAAATCGCCGAAATAACATCAAAATCATCAATTTTCATCAAATCAAGGCCTAAGTTTCAAAAAACTTCCGAAAATACACTTTCGATCAAAAACCAGACCAAACGATGTCCGAATAACCTGAAACTTTGCGTACATATCCAAAATCACCTAACGAAGCTACTGCAACTGTCGGAATTCCATTCCGACTCCCGGATCAAAATATCACCTATCGATCGGATTCCGTCAAAATTCCAACTTCGCCAAAATAGGCTAACTTCTTCACCGGACCTCCAAAATTACTTCCGATTGCGCTCCTAAGTCTTAAATCATCCCCCGAAACTAACCGAATCATCGGAATTCAGTTCCGAGCCCTCTAACTCATAAGTCAACGTTGGGTTGACTTTTCCAACTTAAGCTTTCCTTAAAGAGATTAATTGTCCCTTTTCCTACCAAAATCGATCCGAATTGACTCAAAGTTTGCACACAAGTCACATTCGACATTACGAACTTGTACCAACTTTCGGAATCGCATTCTAACCCCGATATCAAAATTTTCACTTCCGGTAGGATTTTCTCATAAACCTTCAAATTCCTATATTTAGCCAAATGACTTCAAAATGACCTCCGGACATCCGAATTCACTTCCGATCGCTTTCCCAACTCCAAAATCACCATACGGATCTATTCTCAGACTCGGAATCCCAAATGGACATCTATAACTCTGAAATGCCTTCCAACCCAAATTTATGAAATTTTTCTAAAATACTAACTTCCACCATATACGCCGAAATACTCATGGGTTATCAAAAACCAAATCCAGACATACGCCCAAGTTCAAAATCATCATACGAGCATGCCAGAACATTTAGATCCCAATTCTGAGGTCATTTACTCAAAATTCAAATCCTAGTTCATTTCTTCAACTTTAAGCTTTCAAAATGAGAATATCCATTTAGATTTGGCTCCAAACTTCCTGAATTTTAATTCTCACCATACACACAAGTCAATATACCTGAAATGAAGCTGTTCATGGCCTCAATATGCTCAATGACGTGTCGGGGCTCAAAACGACTGGTCGGGTCGTTACAATCTCCCCCACTTAAACATACGTTCGTCCTCGAACGTGCTGAGAACTACAATGATGTAGTCTCAAATAACTTGTTTAACACATCGCGCACCTTCCCGTGCTACCACTACTTAGTTGAGCACATTAGCTATATAATTCTGTAGATATAATTCTTTATTCAAGCGAATAAGCCATTAGGCCAAATTCCAACACCCTGAATTTCCTGCCAAGTTTGTTTCCATCATTCGACCACCATATCAATCTCCACACGTTGTACCCAAACATTAATGCATAACTTTGTTGAATTTACACTTCGCATCACTTTACTCATATGATCACAATAACATTCTTTATTTACTGTAGTTGCCTACAATACCCAAATACCGATAGAAACCTCTTATTAGGTTAAGTATTATTCCAACACTTTCATATACTGCCAACGATAAATAAAACACGGGCTAAACCGTAAAAATTCCTCAGATCAACCATTTATGAAGCCATTTCTCTTTTGACTGATATTATAACGGATTTTGGAGCCAAACCTCGATATTACCTTTCTAACCAACTGAAATCACATATGCTCGCTCTCAATAATGACTCCAACGATAATTTCGATCATAACACACTGCACTGGTGACATGACACCTCAAACACCGGCCTAAGCCGCGACGAGCAAAACACACGCTCCAATAGAAACGTCCAAACATACTCAAATCATGACAACTGTCTCCAACAAAAGAGCTGTAATTCAATTCCTGTGCACCATCATAACATAGAATTGATATCCCGTCTCACATCATAGAGTACCCGAATCCTCCTCGAGAGGTCATAACATCACCTGGCCTTGCCACGATTCGTGATTCTATCCAAACACTATTACTCATGAAGCACCTCAAGTTACCAAGCTCAAACGGTCAGCCACGCACAGATCTAGGTCTGAACCCAAGCAATCAACCTCACCCACGGTGAAACAATTAATGTATGTTATCAAATCCTGAAAGGACACAACCGATGTGCCATTCGCCGAGCGATACTCAATACGGACTTTTCCTCGGAAGCCAGAAAGTATTGTATACCAGGTAACATATAACTAAGTCTATTTTTACATTACACTGTTGCGACGTGCAACCCGCTCCAATGACATACCCGTGGCAGCGTGCCGCCCGATCCAGATACCATACCCGTGGGTAAAACCAATACCGGTGCTGTGGTCAAGGCTGTTTTGAGCTTTTGAAAGCTCGTCTCACATTCATCTGACCATTCAAATTGAACACCTTTCTGTGTCAATCTGGTCAGTAGGGTTGCAATAGATGAAAACCCCTCCACGAATCGCCGATAATAACCTGCTAATCCCAAGAAACTCCAAATCTCTGTGGCTGATGTCGGTCTAGGCCAGTTCTTAACTGCCTCAATATTCTTCGGATCAACCTGAATACCCGTTGCCGTCACAATATGACCCAGGAATGCAACCGAACTTAGCCAAAATTCACACTTCGAAAATTTTGCATATAGTTGGCTATCTTTCAGAGTATGCAAAATCACTCTGAGATGCTGCGCATGCTCCTCCTAACTGCAGGAGTAAGTCAATATGGAACAATGAAGACTACAACCAACAAATCTAAATAAGGCATGAACACCTCATACGTATGCACATATCCATGACTCTGAAGTCTGGCCATAAGAGTTGTTCTTAGATTATAACATTGTTAATTAACCCTGTTATCAAATATCTTATTCCAAAACTCCCACTTTACTCACAATGAGGTATGGAAACCTCATGATTACTTTCCCAAATTAATGCGTCATATTTATCCTTACCTGGTGCTCGTCTCAAAGTCTAGAACTCAACGGTCACAAAATAAAAATGGCTAAATATGAATAGAAACTATGCAAGGATTGTCAAATAATCCTAACAGGCATGGCTCAAATTTTAGGATATTATGCTAGATTTTTATTTCCAGAAAGGGAAAATTTTAAACACAAACTTTTCACCACCAGGACCTTGTCCTCATATAATATTCACCGCAGCTTGTAGCTCGTTTTTTTAAAACAAATATTTTCACGCTATACAAAAATTTTGAGGATCTCATCCTCCACTCTAAATCACAAGTATTTGCACATTGTGCCACCGATGTTTTTCATTTCCTTTCTTTCTTCTTTTCAATTATTGTCCGTCAAAGAGTATCACAACATAAAAGAACCCTCATACCGACAGGGTATACAATTTAACCATTGAAAATAATTATTTCAGGAATTACATCAATTCCCATTGTAATAATTAATATAAAGTCACTTTTGACCTCATCAATATTCCTAGTGACCAATACATAATAATAGAGATAATTATCTCCATTTAATAACATAGTGTGAGTATTCACATAAGTAGATTTGATGATTACGAAGATCACTCATGAGCAGAGCATATTAAGAGGACTTGCCTCAATTCTTCGGAGATCAAATCAAATTGAGGAAAAATATTCCTTTTATAACAATCAGAATTGTACATGTGATAACATCATCTGGTGTAGTGACCTCAGTTACACCATAGAAATTATGTCAACAACTAGATCTCCGCCTCTAGGAGTCTCACCTCCGCCTCAAACATCCTGACCTCTAACTCTGGCTGGTCATGTGAGCTAAGTATTGACTGCAATGGGCATGTAGCTTGAGTGCCTTCGTTAATTATATTTCTCCAACCTGCCACATTCGTAACAACTCCTTTGAGGATCAACTAACTTATTGGACATGACGACATATTCGGACACTATCATAATAACCTGGCATGATCGTTCAGACCATACATGCCATACCTTTCAAAAAGTCAGGGAGGTAAACTCTTCCAAAACATTTATACAAATAGGGTTGAGTAGGTAATGTCGCATTGGCCGGTCTGCCCTATTCATAGGCTTGTCACAAACATTGACGACCAATTACCTCTCTTGCTATGCTAGCTTGACACTATGGAACTACCCTATTTGCTCATATACTCTTTATTATTCTTTGGGCTGATTCTTACCCCCTGCAGAGTACTAAGCCTCAAACATGCATAATTTATTTGGGGGACCTTTCCATACCATATGTATACATTCCAAGCCAAAACTGACATAAAACATGGCCATTCGGTCCATTCACTAATAGTGGTTTTCTCCCATTTTGGCTATAAGTCAAAGTCACAACATCTGATAGTCCCCAATAATTATCCTTCACAACTTCGAATAAATCACTCGGACGTCAAGGTCCGTTAAAACCACAGCTGGTTAGTAAATACATTATGTTTCCACTACTTTACTCGCTACCTGAAACACAGTAGAAGCAACCCTCTCACCTTCAACTATTCCCGCATTCTGCAATATCTCATAGCAACAGTCAATAAATTACCTTAGGTTCTCAAATGATGCACCACTGAAAGAGATAGCGAAGAGTTTGGTGAAACTTATCCGAAACTCTATAAAACTTCTGAAGGCATCGTTGATCTATCACTAGCCTGTGCCATTGTCGGCTGAAGAAGCAGTACATGCCTTCGCCATTCGTGGGAAGACAAGAGTAGAAATTCAACTTAACATTTGAAGAACAAACTCGCACGATAGGAAAGAATAAAGGGAATATTTTCTTAACTCCGTAGCCTCTAGGGATAAATACAGACGTCTCCGTACCGATCCCTCAGACTCTACTAAGGTTGTTCGTGAGTTGTGAGACCTGTGCAACCTAGTGCTCTGATACCAACTTGTCACGACCCGGATTTCCCACCATCGGGGTCATGATGGCGCCTACTAAATAGAAGCTAGGCAAGCCAAATATTAATTACCTCTCCATTAATAACCAATTCCTTATTAACAACATACAAATTACAGCGGAATAATCAAAATTAGCGGAAGACTTAGTCAGATATGATAAAGAAAACTCCAAATCTGATACACTACCCAAGACTGGTGTCACAATACTCACGAACTTCTAAGAATAATACACATAATTGTTTGAAAGAAAATACAAGCTGTTTATCTCGATTACATGAGATAACAGAATGGAAAGCATAGATAGAAAAGACAACGGGTCCTGCGGACGCCTGCAAGGCTACCTCGTAGTCTCAGTAATCGGGAAATCCACAAGTCGCTACTGCCGCCGCTGCTGTCCGTAACCTGTATCTGCGCAAAAAGAGCGCAGAGTGTAGTATCAGCACAACCGACCCCATGTGCTGGGTAAGTGCTCGGCCTATCCCAGCCGAACTAGTGACAAGGCTGAGGCCAGTCACCCACCTAAACCCGTACAGTTGCAATATAGATATATATATATACAATACATTTATAAAGAAATACCCTGCTCTGAAACAATATTCAATAACTCAAGATATACAAAATAATCTTACTTTCATGTCTCAATTTCCTCTTTCATTTCATGTCTCGTGGTAGGCGTACCACCCGCTCCCAACTATCACAGTAATTATCTCTTGTGGTAGGCGTACCACCCGCTCCCAATATATCAGTAATTATATCTTGTGGTAGGCGTACCACCCGCTCCCAATATATCAGTAATTATATCTTGTGGTAGGCGTACCACCCGCTCCCAATATATCAGTAATTATATCTTGTGGTAGGCGTACCACCCGCTCCCAATATATCAGTAATTATATCTTGTGGTAGGCGTACCACCCGCTCCCAATATATCAGTAATTATATCTTGTGGTAGGCGTACCACCCGCTCCCAATATATCAGTAATTATATCTTGTGGTAGGCGTACCACCCGCTCCCAAATATATCAAAAGGCTACCGGCAACTATGGCCAATGCCAAGATTTAAATCACTTCGTGGTCGGCGTACCACACGATCCCATTTCTTATTATATAAGTGGTCGGCGTACCACACGATCCCATTTCATAATTATATATATATTACCGGCATTTAGCCAATAATCTCTATATCAACAATATTTATAATTACCGGTTTTTAAACCAATAATTTATAATAGTTTCAACAATTTACCTTCATTACCGGTATAACACCAATAATTCTTATTCAACAATTTATTCATAACTAAATTCATATTCCTACAAACTAGGATAGAACAAACACTTACCTCGAATGATTATGAACAATTCAATCCGTGGCAATGCCTTTTCCTTTCAAATTTGGCTCCAATCCAATCGTATCTATACACAATTGACTTAATATCATCAATTCTACTTAACAAACTAGTTCATAAGGCTAAATATAATTTTTACAACATTCTGCCCGGAATAGTGAAAATTGACCCCGGGCCCACATCTCAAAAAATTTCAAAATTCATATTTCCGGAATCCTCGTCTCGCCACGAGTCCGTACATACCAAATTCACAAAAATTGGAGTTCATTTGACCCCTGAAATCACTATTTCTATCCAAGAGGGTTTTCTACCATTTTCAACAAAAATTCTCAAATTAAACACTAAAACTTGCAATAGATTCAAGTTATATCACCAAAATTGAGTTAAGAACACTTACCCCGTTGTTTTCTCCAAAACTCCCTCGAAAAATCGCCATATCCGAGCTCCAAATCGTCAAAAATGGCAATATATTTTCGGACCTCAAATATATTCTGTCCGGCACTATTCACGGTTACTGTTCACGGACACTGTTCATGTGCACTGTTCATGTGCACTGTTCACGGACACTGTTCATGTGCACTGTTCATATGCACTGTTCGTATGCACTGTTCACGGGCACTATTCACAGCAGATTTTTCTGCAATTTCTCTGCCCATTTTCTAAGTCCGGAATTATTCCGAGACACCTCCGAAACACTCCCGAGCCCTCGGGCTCCAAACCAAATATGCACATTGACTCTAAAACATCACACGAACTCGCTCGAGTGATCAAATCGCCGAAATAACATCAAAATCATCAATTTTCATCAAATCAAGGCCTAAGTTTCAAAAAACTTCCGAAAATACACTTTCGATCAAAAACCAGACCAAACGATGTCCGAATAACCTGAAACTTTGCGTACATATCCAAAATCACCTAACGAAGCTACTGCAACTGTCGGAATTCCATTCCGACTCCCGGATCAAAATATCACCTATCGATCGGATTCCGTCAAAATTCCAACTTCGCCAAAATAGGCTAACTTCTTCACCGGACCTCCAAAATTACTTCCGATTGCGCTCCTAAGTCTTAAATCATCCCCCGAAACTAACCGAATCATCGGAATTCAGTTCCGAGCCCTCTAACTCATAAGTCAACGTTGGGTTGACTTTTCCAACTTAAGCTTTCCTTAAAGAGATTAATTGTCCCTTTTCCTACCAAAATCGATCCGAATTGACTCAAAGTTTGCACACAAGTCACATTCGACATTACGGACTTGTACCAACTTTCGAATCGCATTCTAACCCCGATATCAAAATTTTCACTTCCGGTAGGATTTTCTCATAAACCTTCAAATTCCTATATTTAGCCAAATGACTTCAAAATGACCTCCGGACATCCGAATTCACTTCCGATCGCTTTCCCAACTCCAAAATCACCATACGGATCTATTCTCAGACTCGGAATCCCAAATGGACATCTATAACTCTGAAATGCCTTCCAACCCAAATTTATGAAATTTTTCTAAAATACTAACTTCCACCATATACGCCGAAATACTCATGGGTTATCAAAAACCAAATCCAGACATACGCCCAAGTTCAAAATCATCATACGAGCATGCCAGAACATTTAGATCCCAATTCTGAGGTCATTTACTCAAAATTCAAATCCTAGTTCATTTCTTCAACTTTAAGCTTTCAAAATGAGAATATCCATTTAGATTTGGCTCCAAACTTCCTGAATTTTAATTCTGACCATACACACAAGTCAATATACCTGAAATGAAGTTGTTCATGGCCTCAATATGCTCAATGACGCGTCGGGGCTCAAAACGACTGGTCGGGTCGTTACATAAAGTGATAGTTGAGGATTAAGTAAATTTTAAGGCTTGAGGTAAGTGTTTGGTTTAACCCTAGCTTGAGGGAATATGAGTCGAGTCTTGTTGCTAATTGCTATGTGACCGAGTACGATATATAGGCATGGTGACGAGTATCAATACATTGGTGTCTAGCATGATCGTGAGTCCTTATAATGTGATTCTCATGAATTGGTAGTGAATTTCATATTTATTGGAGAATCTCTATATTTGTGAATAACATGTGAACAGTGATATGATCATTTGATTCCTAGGAGCATTGGCTCAAATTGTGATACGAATATTGAAAGTATGTGAAATGGCTTGATTCTTTGGAACGTTGGCTCGAAAATGATAGAGTGTATTATAAGATAAGAAAAGTAAGAAAGAGAAAGCGTTGTTATTTATTCCCTTGACGGAACATTTGGTTGGACATGTTCGTTCTTTCCCTTGCCGGAATTTTTATCAAATATTTTGCTTATTTTTATGTCCCTTAATTTTGACTGTTATTTGGGAATCAAACTGTTAAATGATATTGAGCAGCGGGTTGCGCACGCAACAACGATATGGAAGATTGGGTTGCGCGCCGCAACATTAATAAATGACAACTGATATGGGTTGGGTTGTACGCCGCAACAATGGTATTTGAGGATCGGGTTGCACGCCGCAACAATGGTAAATTATAGAGCGGGTTGCACGCCGCAACAGTTATTGATGCAAATGTGTTTATATTGAGTATTGGTTCCATGTTTACGGTGATTCTAATTGCTTTAGCTTGTTACTCTGGATTGCTATTAATATTGCATCTCCCCATAACATGTTTCCCCTTCCATGTTGTTAATTGGCTTGAATTCGATTTTCGTTGTATATTATAACTGCACAGGTTTATGTGGTTTCCAGTCTAGCCTCGTCACTACTTCGCTGGGGTTAGGCTAGACACTTACTAGCACATCGAGGCATTTGTGTTGATGCTACACTTCTGTGTATTTCTGCACAGGTCTACGTTTTGAGGAGCAGCAACAGCATTAGTGCGGGAGCAGGCTTTCATCTTCACGAGACCGAGGTAGCCTTGCAGGCGTCCGCATGCCCGTCGTCTCTTCTTTATGTTCTCTTTTAGACTGTTGCCTCATTATTTTCGAGACAGACACCATATATGTTTCTTTCAAACCTTTGTATTTAGTATATTCTTAGCAGTTCGTGAGTAATGTGACATCAAATCTTGGGTAGAGGATATTATTGATTGTTTGGTATTTTGATTCAGAGTTATAAATCAATCTTCTGCAATTATTCTTGTTAAATTTCATGTTATAAATTGATGCTATAAATTGTTAAAATAATTATTTAGTGATGAAAAGGTAATTAAGTTGGCTTGCCTAGCTACCACGAGTAGGTGACTTCATGACTCTAATGGTGGGAAATCTGGGTCGTGACAAGTTGGTATCAGAGCATTAGGTTACATAGGTCTCACAACTCATGGACAAACTTAGTAGAGTTTGTGGGGTCAGTACGGAAACGTCTATAATCGCTCCCCAGGGGCTACTGAGTTAGGAATCTCTCATTTGTTCTTTCTTATCGTGCAATTTGGTTTCTCAATGCTGGTTGAACTTCTACTCTGTTCTTTCACAGATGGAGAGAACACGTGCTTCCTCATTCACCGATCAGCAGTCCGAGCCCCAAGCAGCTCCCGCTAGAGGCAGAGGACGTGGCCATGCTAGGCGTTGAGGCAGGGCCCATCCAACAATAGCAACACCAGTGGAGGACCCTCAGGTTGGCCTTGACTAGGAGGTTCCGGCCCCATCCCAGACAATTCCGATGGGCCTAGCTCAGGTCCCAGAGGGGTTTATTGCTACCCCAGTTCTTCATAACGCTTTGGTCTAGTTGGTTGGCTCGTGGAGAGTGTTACCCGAGCAGACAGGTTCACCAAGATCTTCACTGCTACATTCATCGGAGCTTCTTCTGAGGACCCCTAGGATTTCTTATATAGTTGCCACGAGGTTCTTCGGAACATGGGCATTGTGGAGTCTAATGGGGTTGATTTTGTGGCTTTTTGTCTATATGGATCCACCAAGACTTGGTGGAGGGATTACTGCTTAGCCAGACTAGCAGGGTCGTCGCCTTTGACTTGGGATCAGATTTTGGAGTTGTTTCTAGAGAAGTTTCTTCCCGTTACTCAGAGGGATGCTTACTGGAGGCAGTTTGAGCTCCTCCAACGGGGGTTTATGACGGTCACCCAGTATGAGACCCGATTTATCGATCTAGCTCGCCATGCCCTCGTTATACTCCCTACTAAGAGGGAGAGGGTGCGGAGATTTATTGATGGGTTGATCCAGCCTATTCGTCTTCAAATGGCCAGAGAGGCGTGTGGTAACATTACTTTTCATGAGGCAGCCAATATGGCCCGGAGGATCAAGATGGTTCTGCCACATGGGGTGGTTATAGGGCAGACAAGAGACCCTGTCACTTAGGTTGATTTAGGGTGCCCCATTTGGAGGCAGGGATTCTTATGATAGGGATCAGCCTTCCAGACCCTTTCAGTTAGCCCTCCAAGCTTCGCAAGGTGTCCTCGGTGATCGTGGTTTTTATGGGCATTATTCCGATCAGCATACACTCAGTGTATCGTCAGCTCCCATCAGTGCACCGCCTCTTCAGAGTTTCCGTGGAGGTCATTCGGGCCGTCACAACCAGTCTCATCATACGAAGGGATGTTATGAGTGTGGCGAGTATGGTCACATCAAGAGAGCTTGCCTGATATTAAGGGGTACACAGTCGCATCGGCAGGGTCCTTGCCCCATAATTCAGGCACCAGGTGACCCACGGCCTACCCAGCCAGTCAAGGGAGGGGTAGGGATCATAGAGGTAGAGGTCGAAACGTTAGACGTGGAGGCCGGACGGGCAGAGGTAGGGGTCAGTTGGTAGCCGATCGTCCCAGAGACATGGTTCAGGGAGGTGGGGCTGAGCCTCGGTTTTATGCTTTGCCAGCCAGACCAGAGGTCGAGTCGTCAGATACTGTTATTACAGGTACTATTCTGGTTTGTGATAGAGATGCATCAGTGCTATTTGACCCAGGGTCTACATATTCATATGTATCGTCCTATTTTGCACCCTACCTGGCTATGTCTAGTTATGTTTTGGACATTTTTGTTTATGTATCTACATCGGTGGGTGACTCCATAGTAGTCGATCGGGTGCATCGTTCATGTGTGGTTGTGTTTGAGGTCTTGAGACCCGTGTTGATTTATTGCTCTTAGACATGGTGGATTCCGACGTTATATTAGGGGTGGACTGGTTGTCCCCGTATCATGCTATCTTAGATTGTCATGCCAAGACCGTGACCTTGGACTTGCCAGAATTTCCCCGACTAGAGTGGAGAGGGACCCCAAGTCATGCCACCCGCAGTGTCATTTCATATGTTAAGGCTCGACGCATAGTGGAGAAGCGGTGTTTAGCTTATCTGGCGTATGTTCACGACTCCAGCGTAGAGGTTCCTTCTATTGACTCTATTCTTGTTGTTCAAGAGTTTCTTGAGGTTTTCCCTTGAGACCTGTCGGGCATGCCGCCCGACAGGGATATTGATTTCTATATTGATCTGGCTTCGGGCACGCAGCCCATTTTTATTTTTCCTTATTGCATGGCCCCGCCAGAGTTAAAGAAGTTAAAGGACCAGTTGCAGGATTTACTAGAGAAGGGTTTTATTAGGCCTAGTGTTTCTCCTTGGGGTGCACCGGTGTTATTTGTGAAGAAGAATGATGGTTCGATGCAGATATGTATTGATTGCTGGCAGTTGAACAAGGTGATGATAAAGAACAAGTATCCACTGCCGAGGATTGATGATTTGTTTGACTAGCTTCAGTGAGCAAAGGTGTTTTCAAAGATGGACTTGAGATCTAGCTACCATCAGCTGAAGATTAGGGTGTCTGATGTCCCTAATACAACATTCCACACTCGGTATGGGCACTATGAGTTTTTAGTCATGTCATTTGGGTTGACCAATGCCCCAGCAGCATTTATGGAGTTGATGAATCGAGTGTTCAGGCCATATCTAGACTTATTCGTGATAGTCTTTATTGATGATATTCTGGTGTACTCCTGTAGCAAGGAGGAGCTTGAGCAGCACCTCAGAGTGTTTCTTCAGACTCTGAAGGATAGTCAGTTATATGCTAAGTTTTCGAAGTGTGAGTTCTGGTTGAGTTCGGTTGCATTTCTGGGTCATATTGTATCAGCAGAGGGTATTCAGATGGACCCAAAGAAGATTGAGGTAGTCAAGAATTGGCCTCGACCAGCTTCAGTGACCGAGATTCTGAACTTCTTGGGGCTAGCAGGTTATTACCGTCGATTCATAAATGGATTTTCTTCTATTGCAACCCCGACGACCAGATTCATCCAGAAGGGTTCCCAGTTCAGATGGTTGGATGAGTGTGAGGCGAGCTTTTCGAAGTTCAATACAGCTCTAACTACGACAACGGTATTGGTTTTTCCCATGGGTTTAAGGCCTTACACAGTCTATTATGATGCTTCCCGTATTGGACTTGGAGCAGTATTGATGCAGGATGGCAAATTCATTGCCTATGCTTCGAGACAATTAAAGATACACGAAAAGAATTATCCGGTTCATGATCTGGAGTTGGCCGCTGTTGTTCATGCCTTGAAGATTTGGAGGCATTATCTATATGGTGTGACATGTGAGGTGTACACGGATCATAAAAGTCTTCAGTATCAGTTCAAGCAGAAGGAGTTGAATATGAGGCAGAGGAGGTGATTAGAGTTGTTGAAAGATTATGATATTACTATCTTATATCACCCGGGTAAGGCCAATGTGGTGGCTGATGCATTGAGTAGGAAGTCCGCCAGCATGGGTAGTCTTGCTTATATCCCGGTCAGCGAGAGACCGTTTGCTTTAGATGTTCAGGCTTTGGCCAACCGATTAGTGAGATTAGATGTTTCTGAGCCCAGCAGGGTGTTGGTTTGCACGGTCGCTCATTCTTCTCTATTGGACCGTATCTGTGATCGGCAGTTTGATGATCCCCATTTGTGTGTCCTGAGAGACATGGTACAGCGTGGAGGTGCCACGAAGGCGACCTCAGATGATTACGGTGTTTTGAGATTGTAGGGGTGAGTTTGTGTGCCCAATGTTGATGGGATTCTGGAGTTGATATTAGCGGAGGCCCATAGTTCTCGGTATTTTATTAAACCGGACGCTGCGAAGATGTATCAGGATTTGAGGCAACATTATTGGTGGCGTAGGATGAAGAAGGATATCGTTGTATATGTGGCTCGGTGTTTGAACTATCAGCATGTCAAGTACGAGCATCAGAGGCCTGTTGGTTTGTTTTAAAGGATTGAGCTTCCTGAGTGGAAGTGGGAGTGGATTAACATGGATTTCATTACTGGACTTCCGTTGACTCGGAAGAAGTTTGATGTTATTTGGGTCATTGTTGATAGGCTGATTAGGTTAGCGCATTTCATTCTAGTGGAAGTCTCCTATTCATCCGAGAGGTCAGCTGAGATTTACATCCGGGAGATTGTCTGCCTTTATGGTATGCCGGTATCCATCATTTCGGACCGGGGTACGCAGTTTACCTTGCGCTTCTGGAGAACAGTTCAGCAAGAGTTGGGCACCCAGGTTCAGTTGAGCACAACATTCTATCCTCAAATGGACGGTCAGTCCCAGCGGACTATAAAGATTTTGGAGGATATGCTCCGAGCTTGTGTCATTGATTTTGGAGGCTCATGGGACCAGTTTTTTCCTTTAGTAGAGTTTTCCTACAACAATAACTACCAGTCCAGGATTCAGATGGCTCCATATAAGGCATTGTATGGTAGGCGATGTCGGTCTCCAGTCGGATGGTTTGAGCCGGGAGAGGCTCGGTTATTGGGTACAGACTTAGTACAGGAGGCCTTAGATAAGGACAAAATCATTCAGGAGAGGCTTCGTTCAACTCAGTCTAGGCAGAAGAGTTATGCAGACCGTAAGGTCCGCAATTTTTTTTATGGTTGGTGAGTGGGCATTGCTCCGGGTGTTGCCAATGAAGGCAATGATGAGGTTCGGAAAGAAGGGAAACCTTAGCCCTGGGTACATTGGTCCATTTGAGATTTTTGATCGAGTGGGAGAGGTGGCTTATAAACTCGCATTGCCACCTAGCTTATCAGTCGTGCATCCAGTTTTTCATGTGTCTATGCTTCAGAGGTATCACGGCGATCCTACCCATATGTTAGACTTCAGCACTGTCCAGTTGGACAAGGATTTATCTTATAAGGAGGAGCCGGTAGCTATTCTAGACTGATAGGTTCGTCAGTTGAGATCTAGGAGTTTTCCCTTTGTCCGTGTTCAGTGGAGAGGTCATCCCCCTAAGGCCTCGACCTGGGAGTCTGAGTCTGATATGCGGAGTATCTGTTCCCCGAATCAGGTACTTCTTTCTTTTGTCCGTTCGAGGACGACGGTTGTTTTGGAGGTGGAGGATGTGATGACCCAAAGGGTCATCACCTATTTCCTCATCCACTCCATGCTTTCGAGGTCTTGAACACCTTATTTTTACTTGCCTCAATTTGCGTGCGTAGTCCAGGCATGTAGCCGGAAGGCTTAAATATGAATTCTGTGTGAAAAATGATAAATTTTGATATTAATATGATTAAAGTTGACTTCGCTCAACATTTTTTGTAAACAGATCCGGACCCGTGATTTGACGATCCCGGAGGGTCTGTGGAAAAATATAGAACTTGGCCATGTGCCCGGAGTCGAATTCTGAGGTCTAGAGCCCGAGGAAATAATTTTTTTGTGAAATTGTTTTTATGAAATTATTAAGGAAAAAGGAAATGAAACTTTATTAAAAGACCGTGGTATCCGGCTCGTATTTTCTTTCCAACACCTGGTACACGTCTTATATATTGTTTAAGCACTTTCTTTGAAGTTTGGTCAAAATCGAACGTCGTTTGACGTGTTTTGAACCATAAGTTTCAAGTTTGAAAGTTCATGAAGTTTAGAAGAAATGTCATTTGTTTTGAGGCTTGATTCCATGTATATGATGTTTTTTGGCAATTTGATCGCATGGATAAGTCCGTAGGATATTTTTGAGGTTGTGCGTATGTTTTGTTTGGAGCCCCGAGGACTCAGGTGAGTTTTGGATAGGTGTCGAGTTGCATTTTTGAACTTTGGAAAAATAGTTGCAGGTTAGGTCTGGTATCTTCACATTTGCAAAGGATTTCTCGCAAATGCGAGACTCACAAATGTGAGACTCGCAAATGCGAACTCCCCATCGCAAATGCGAAGTCTGGGGATTTGGCTTGAGATCGCAACCGCGAGAGGGCCCAGATCGCAAATGCGATCAATTCTTCGCAAATCCGAAGTATCTATTGAGGCCTAGTGTTCGCAAATGTGAACTAAAATCTTGCAATTCCCAGTCCTATTTTGTTCGCAAATGCAAACCTATGTTTGCATTTCCCATATCCGAGGCCCAGCAAATTTTATTTTTAGTCGAATTTTCATTACTTTTCACCATTCTTTCAAAACCCAAACGCCATAAGCGATTTTTCAAGAGCAAACTTCATCCCAAATCACTTGTAAGTTAATTTTCACTCAATTCTTTCAACCTTTAACATCATTAAACATGTTTTCCACTTAAAATCTAGGATTTTCATTGGGGAAATTGAGGTTTTTGGGTAGAACTTAGGTTTTTATAAATTGGGGAGTTGGACCTTGATTTGAGGTCTGATTTCAAAAATAATTACATATTTGAATTCGTGGGGAAATGGGTAACCGAGTTTTGGTTAAAACCTCGGGTTTTGACCATGTGGGCCTGGGGGCATTTTTGGAATTTTTGGGAAAAACTTGGGAAAATCATTTTCACGCATTCAAATTGATTCATATAGTGTTTATTAAAGTAATTGAACAATTTGTGATTATATTCGAGCGAATTGGAAGTGGAACCACGAGGTAAAGCGATAGTTGAGGATTAAGTAGATTTCAAGGCTTTGATGTAAGTGTTTGGTTTAACCCTAGCTTGATGGAATAGGAGTCGAGTCTTGTTGCTAATTGCTATGTGATCGAGTATGATATATAGGCATGGTGACGAGTATCTATACATTGGTGTCTAGCATGACTGTGAGTCCTTATAATGTGATTCTCATGAATTGGTTGTGAATTTCACGTTTATTGGAGAATCACTATATGTTGTGAATAACATGTGAACGGTGATATGATCATTTGATTCCTAGGAGAATTGACTCAAATTGTGATACGAATATTGAAATTATGTGGAATGGCTTGATTCATTACAGCGTTAGCTCAAAAATGGCAGAGTGAATTATAAGATAAGAAAAGTAAGAAAGAGAAAGCGTTGTTATTTATTTCCTTGCCGGGACATTTGGTTGAACTTGTTGGTTCTTTCCCTTGCCGGGATTTTTGTCAAATATTTTTCTTATTTTTATGTCCCTTAATTTTCATTGTTGTTTGGGGATCAGACTGCTAAATGATATTGAGAAGCGGGTTGCGCACCGCAACAATGATATAGAGGATCGGATTGTGCGCCGCAACATTGATAAATGATAAATGATATGGGTCGGGTTGCACGCCACGACAGTGGTATTTGAGGATTGGGTTGCACGCCGCAACAGTTATTGATACAAATATATTTATATTGAGAATTGGTCCCTTGTTTACGGTAATTCTAACTGCCTTAGCTTGTTACTCTGGATTGTTATTAATATTGTATCTCCCCATAGCATATTTCCCCTTCCATGTTGTTAATTGCCTTGTATTTGATTTCCACCATATTATAACTCCACAGGTTTATGTGGTGTCCAGTCTAGCCTCGGCACTACTTCGCCGGGGTTAGGCTAGACAATTACCATTACATGGAATCGATTGTGCTGATGCTATACTTCTGTGCATTTCTGCACATGCCCAAGTTTTGAGAAGCAGCAACAACATTAGTGCGGGAGCAAGCTTTCATCTTCACGAGACCGAGGTAGCCTTGCAGGCGTTTGCAGGCCCGGCGTCTCTTCTTTATGTTCTCTTTTAGACTGTTGCCTCATTATTTTCGAGAGAGACAGCATATATGTTTCTTTCATACCTTTTATATTTAGTATATTCTTAGTAGTTCGTGAGTAATGTGATACCAAATCTTGGGTAGAGGCTATTATTGATTGTTCAACGTTTTGATTCAGAGTTATAAATCAGGCTTTCGCTATTATTTTTGTTAAATTTCATGTTCCAAATTGATGCTATAAATTGTTAAACTAATTGTTTGGTGACGAAAAGGTAATTAAGTTGGCTTGCCTAGCTACCACGAGTAGGCGCCATCACGACTCTGATGGTAGAAAATCCGGGTCGTGACATATTTACCAAGATATATTGATGATAATTGGATCAAATAGTGATGAATAATTTAAGGGATCAATTAAAAATATATTATTTTTAACATGTTATAGATTCTTATACTTAACAAAAGAAAACAACCAATTAAACTAGAACGTTAGAGCTGTCAATATGGGTCGGGCCGGGCTAGCCCAGCCCAGCCCACGTGGACTTTAGCATTTGACGGGATGGGTTGGGCTAGCCCACCATTTTTATGGGCCTTATAATGGTGATCTCACCTCAGCCCTATGTGGGCCGCGGGCCCCCACGGGCCGGCCCATTATTTTTAAAAATATAATTTTATATTTTTTCTTTAAGTTCTAACTTAAAAAAAGATAATTATTTAAAAGTTAAAAAATTCGCAAAACTTAATAACTTTTTATATTGTTCAAATATATTAGAATAAATACTAAAAAAAGGTAAAACACAAGATTATATTTCAGTTATTAAAAGTCAAAACTTAAAACAAACTATTGAAGAGAACGTTCATGATGCTTTTGAGATACCTAACATATCATCTTCATCAAACACATTTGAATCCGCTTGTGACAAGGTTGTCTTAACATCTTCACTTTCATCTACAATTCATATGCAATATTAATTAGCTAAATATTAAAAATTATTAGTATTTGAATTCACATAAAAAATATTACCAGTTTGAGTTCGGGAAAACCTATGCAGCCAATTTCGAGTAGTAACAAGTGTTTGGATATTTTCATAATAAATGCAACTTCTGTACTTTGTAAAAACATGTCACCAATGCTAAATATTGATTCTAATAGCATAATGGTAATAAGAATGATAGGTACATCATGCACCATCATTGAATTGAAAGATCACGATGCTTTCTAGAATGGTCCTTCCAATACATGACAACATTATCTCTTGGAACTTTTCAAGATAAAGTTTTGGTTCCTCTTAGTAAAGATCTAATTCTGACTTTTCATCTCTAAAAGCAGTATATTTTTTATTTTTTATATATTTTAATAGGCCCACGGGCCGGGCCGGGCCGGCCCAGCCTCAATCAAGTCTCACAGGCCACAAGCTTACCTGGGCCGGGCTTAAAAGCCTCATTTTTAAACGGGCTTCAAAAATTCTAGCCCAACCTTGCTAAATCACAGGCTGGGCTGGAAAAGAAAACTACCAACTAAACTAGAATGTAATGGTAAAGAACCGTACTAAAAGTGCAAACGATTAATATTTACTATAAGAAATTTAAAACTTTGTATAAAACACACACACACACACACACACACACATATATATATATATATATATATATATATATATATATATATATATGTGTGTGTGTGTGTGTGTGTGTGTGTAACAATAAATTTAAAATATCTACTCATATATTCGGTTTGGTTTGTTTTTTTAAATTAAAATCAAAACAAACCAAATTTGATCATTTTTAAATTCCAAAATCAAAACAAAATCAAACCAAAAAGTATCAATTTTTTGATCGATTTGGTTTGGGTTTTCGGATTTTTTTAAACACCTCTAATCGAGATGTATATAAGGTAGTTGGATCCTGCCACCCAAAAGAAAAAAAAAAGAAACTCATATTAATAGCATGTTTGGCCAAGCTTCTTTTTGGCCAAAAGTGCTTTTTTGGGCAAAAAATTGAGGTGTTTGGCCAAGCTTTTGGAAGGAAAAAAGTGCTTTTGAGGAGAAGCAGAAGCAGTTTTGGAGAAGCAGAAAAAAGTAGCTTCTCTCCAAAAATACTTTTTTGAAAAATACTTTTGAGAAAAATACACTTAGAAGCAGTTTTTAAAGCTTGGTCAAACACAAATTGCTGCTCATAAGTGCTTTTCAAACTAATTAGTCAAACACAAACTGCTTCTCACCAAAACTACTTTTGAGAAAAATATTTTTTTAAAAAAACACTTCTCAAAATAAACTAATTTTGGCAGCTTGGCCAAACAGGCTGTTTGACTCAAAAGTTATCGGTTACTTTATGAGCTTTAGACAATCAAAAATATAAAAAATGGTAAATCGTAATCAAATATAATAAACCCCAAAGTGGAATCAATATCGTTATAATACTATCAATATTAGCAAAAATTGAGAAGTTACGAATATAATCAATGATCACAATTGAGAGGATAGTAGAGAGAGAATAATAGAGAGAGAATGATAAAGTTGTATTATTAGAGAATGACACATGATGCCTTACAACAAAGGAAACCCCCTTTATATAGAGGTGAAGTTTTCTTACTAAAATTACAATTCGTCGAGGGGTCACTGACACCCTTGAAGAGGGGACATCTACAAATACACGCCGATGCCATGCCCTCGCTACCAAAAATGTGAGGGAGGATCGTACCCTCGATGTTACATAGGCATGGGGAGAAGTGCACTCGGCCCCTAACAGTTAAATCATATTTGGCCCCATATAGTTAGTCCCTCCGCCCGTTGGAGACGTACTCGATGTACGTCTGCAATGGGCAGAAAATCCAATCCAACGTTGCGTCGTTAATGCATTGACATATCGCCCGCTTTTTTAATTGACGTCATTGCCGGCATGCGTCATAATTACAACTGCTCTCAAGACAGATCAGGGGGCGATTTGATGTTTCGGTTTCCCGCCTCTTTTTTGGCGCTCACCTCTTCGATTCCCGTGTATTGAGGAGGTACTATAAATAGGAACAGGGTTTGATTTTTACTATCTTTCGAACTTTTCAGACCTTCTCTTCATAACTTAGTCTTTTGCTAGGGCTTTCAGTAACTTTTGTGTTTGAACCCTTCGAGTCTTCTTCGAAGTCAGTTTCCTCAATCGTTGACGTGCTTATTCATTGGTCAAATATAGATTATGGCAAGATGAGGTCGACAACGTGAAGGAAATGGAGATGAGTCTCCTTCTGGGTTCCACCATCTTCGGATGGTGGGAAAAAGGCTCGAAGACCCCTTGTTCCCATTTCCGTAGATAATGTTCTTCCTCGAGAGCTGCATGCTCGAAGGGACTTTCCCTCACGATGCCTAACTCCTGCATGGAATCACTCTAAGTTTTCTGGCAAATATTTGGATGATTTACGTGAGTCCTGCCAAATTCCGGACACAGTGGATATGAGCGTGGCCGGAGGAGATTTCACCAACGTGCACAGAACGGGGTTCGTGAATGTGAGACCTCTACTGCGAACGCAAAGAGCAATAACCTCTGAACCCCAAATCCTTATACACAAACGCGGGAAGCCTCATGCGAACTCAAAGCACAAACATCTAACATTCCGCGAGCGCGAACCCTCAAACGCGAATGCGAAGGGAAAATTTCCTGCCTTCCAATTTTCTCCTACGAGATCGCGAAGTCTTAAATGCATGCGACATCTGAACAGCAAATCTACAACTTCTTAAAGCCAAAAATGGTGCGATTGACCCATCGAAACTCACCCGAGGCCCCCGGGACCTAAACCAAAAGCACCAACACATCCTAAAACCTCATTCAAACTTGTTCCAATCATCAAAACACCTCAAACACATCATATCCACAAATTCACATCGAATTCAAGCTTATATTTTCTAAAAACTTCTGAAATACGCTTTTGATCAACAACCGAACCAAACCATGTTCGAATGACCTGAAATTTGGCACACAAATCCCAAATAACATAACGAAGCTACAACAACTCTCGAAATTCCATTCCGACCCGTGGATCAAAATTTCAATTACCAACCGGATATCACCAAAAATCTAACTTCGCCAATTCAAGCATCATTCTACACCGGACCTCCAAAACCAATTCCGATCACGCTTCTAAGTCACAATTTATCTAACGGAAGTAACCAAATCATAATAATTCCGATTCGAGATCATATACAAACAAGTCAAACCTTTCAAATTCCATGTCCAACTAAGAACTGTTTTCTTTCAGATTCATTCTGATTACCTTGAAAACCAAAACCAACGATTTACCTAAGTCGTAATACATCACACGGGGCAGGTCATGCCAGAGAACTGGCGATCAAAGTGCAAAAGCTCAAAACGATCGGTCAGGTCGTTATATTAACTTGGACTCAGCCCAAATTGACTCATAAGCTAAAATATTTGTAGTCCAACGTCTTAATATCTAGACGGGTTGGATGGGTTTGAGCTTAAATTAACATGCCTAATTCAAAAGTACCCTACTTTGAGAAGATAAAGAAACTATTTTCATTAGACACTCGGCTCAAAAAAGATGGAAAAATATGATGCCAATAAAATAACATGTAGCAAAATGTGATACGCTCTAAAATTTGAACTATAGAGACTTTTTCTTCAAATAGTGACTAGAGTGATTATTAGTAACTATGAGGTCACTAAATATTTCAAACTCGTTAATTATATGTTATGATTCAAATATTGATTAATTCTCATTAACTTGTTATTGTTACTGTTGGTTATTGATGATTGCCTCTTCTTCATCTTTTTTTAATTGAGAGTATATTAAAAATAACTTTTTTATTTTCGCACGATAAAATATGATCAACATATATATTATTATTTTCAAATCTCACTTGTGAGATTACGTTCTGCTGGTTGATGTTTCTTGGCAGCCTGTTGGAACTTGCTAAATAAAACATAAACTAAGGCAGCCAAAGTTGAACTTTTTCTTTTGTTAAAGACTTGGTACTTGGAACTCTAGCTGATCACCAAGTGTGGTGATCGGTTTTCATTAAGCCACGTTCTACTTAAAGTCCCTTACAAAAAGACAGACAAATATGTGGTTCAAAAATGTACTCCAATGTGTTTAGTTTTCTCTTCCCCTTTTTTGTTTCATTTTCCTCTATTATTCTGTCAAGTTGGACACATTGATATTATTCTTTTAATAATCCTTGCTGGAACTAAATTATTCTTGCAACATCTAATACATGTGTTTTTTATTTTATAAAACTCAAGTTGTTGGCAAAAATTCTACTCGAGAGTAGTGGTGGTGCCAAAAAAAGTTCTCGGGTTCAAATTTGAAAGAAGAAAAAAACTCTCCAATAAAAAATGTTCAATATATGCTATATACTAGTAGTGGAGCCACCTTATAGGATGGAGTGTCAACTGACACCCCTTTGCAGAAAAAATATATTGTGTAAGTAGGTTGAAATATATATTATGTATTAACTTTTCTTAATTTTCTGGTATGTTTACTTTTATATAGTTTGACATTCCTTAATGAAATTTTTGGCTCGCCACTGATATATACCTTTAATATTTTATCTATATACGCAATATAATTTACTATTTGACTACCCTAAATAGTGTGTAGCTTTGTCCCTGCTTGAGAGGGTTCTCAACGCGAAGGTTGCAATTTTAGCAAAATTAAATGTTATAATTCATATTTATCTTTTTGTTGGTTAGTTGCTAGTTTAATAATGTTCATCCTTCTTAATATATGTTAAAATAATACAATTATGTAGAAATTAAACTTTTAAACAGACAATATATTCATAAAAATTTGCATACAAAGTACACATTTTATTCTTCTTCATACGATTAATTTACTTTATACTAAAAGCACCAAAGGACTTCGATATAATCCTGCATATTCACTCAATAATTATGAAACAGCTTAAATTTCATCTTCTTTTTTATATATATGTAAAATTCAAACTATCACTCCCAAGTAAAAAGAAATTTTAGAGGAGGTTTAATTATAAACATTTTCATGTGACATGCTATATAGATATGGGTTCGTTTGACGTTCTGAACCTAGAACTTTTAATTAGATCTGAATCTATCGATGTAAAATATTGAAATTACTGAAAATATTGAATTATACACCCCGAACTCAAATAAAGTGATTGGTTCAGTGGTTGGAACTCCTGAACCCGCCGAATTTAAGTTATGAATCCGCTTATGTTATACAGTTTACGAAATTACTGGATAAAAAAATCAACCCCGCAAATTGTACTATGATATTAATGATTTGAAAAGGAATTCCTTTGGTTAATTGGTTTCTCAAATATGAAACTGACTTTATCGTACTAATTTTTTTGATAAGTCACTGTCGTCGAACTCGTGTTTTAGGATGAAGATTAATTAGAGTTAACGACAATTGACATGGGTCTTCCTAAAATTAACCAATTTAGCCGTTTGAAATAAAATAGTCGGCATATGTATAATATATGCATAATTCATATATAATATGTATATAATCATACATAATCAGTGTGTAGACTATGTATACTGGTTACGAAAAGTAAATAGTAAATCCGACTGACTATTTGTGTAAAGTCCCAACTTAGTGTATCTTAACGTTATTATAGAATCATCGGTAACTTTCGCCCAAACCATATTTATGTTTAAAAAATTCTCTATATAAGTGCAAATAATAGATTACAAATCGAGTAATTAAGTCAAATAGGATGCAATAAAATTTTCCCATTCGAATCCATAAAAGTTAAAATTTTGGATCCGCCTTAGCTTATTACTAAATACAGCCGCGGGAATAGGATACGGGTGTTTACTTTAGTGAGAGATTTTTATTTTTTATTTTTTATTTTTTGGATGGGGTATGTAAACAGAAGACCCATGACCTTATCTTTAATACTATAGCGCCCACTCTCTTTCCTTATTTCCACTTGGTTTTAAGTTTAGTGTCTTTTTGTATTGAGCCAACCAATCCTCACTAGCCTTTGCCTTAGCAGCAGTGAGAGTTCAGTACTGTGACAATATTCGTTGAGTCTGCTAAATATTTTATTTTCCACAAATAAAGGAGAATATCATTCCTTTAATTCATTATCATTAAGGTATGTTATCAGTTTATTGTCTATATATGCATTCAACATTTTGCAGTTCTATATTTCATCTTTAACTATATATTTGCAGAAGTAGGGAAAAACATGAAAGTAGCAGTAGTTGGGGCAGGAATAAGTGGATTGGTCTCTGCATATGAATTGGCAAAAGCTGGTGTTAAAGTTGTGGTTTATGAAAAGGAAGATGATCTCGGCGGCCATGCCAAGACTGTTACTGTCAATGGCGTTGATCTTGACCTTGGCTTTATGGTCTTCAATCGGGTACGTACATTTCCTAATTACAAATGTAACATATATGGATATGGTTCTTGATGGAGTACGACAATGGCAAAACTGTCCCTGTGTGACCTATAGATCATGAGTTTGGGCCGTGAAAGCAATCATTATTGTTTGTATTAGGATACGCTGTCTACGACGTACTTTTAGGGGTAGAGGCTCGGTCTCGGACCCACTGTTTGAATACTGGATGCTTAGTCGTAAGCCTTGGAGCAACGATAAAGTTGGATGACGAGCTCGAGTTGTGGAAGCATCCACCAATAATGCTTGAATTAGGATAGGTCGTATATATCACACCTCTTATGGGTATGGCCTTCCTCCTAACCAGGGGCATACGCAGAATTTTTTTTAAGTGGTGTCGACATTAAAGAAGTAAACAATTAAATAACTCACTATAACGATACAAATTAAAAGAACAAAATTAGAATCCAATTAAAGAAAAAATAAATCCTAGTATATTACTACAACTCTCCTCGACAAGCTTTCATAATAAAATGTATTCATAATATCCTTACCAGAAATAATACTTAATAATTTCTTTTATATAAAACACTAAATAATCACTTAAAATTCTTACATTATGTGACTTTGCAAATGGTTTCGACCAACATCATCACCCAAAAAAAAGATGATACAAAAAAAAAATAGTAAGACAACTTATGATGGAACTAAGTTAAGTGAGATGTTGGTTAAATGTAGTGTCATTTTAAATTAAGTACAAATATATTTTCTTTTTAAATATCAATAATTTATACATATTTAATGAGTTTTTCCGGCGAAGTGGTGTCGGATGACACTGCTTCCACCTAGGTGCATCCGCCCCTGATCCTAACCCTAAGTAATGCATGATGCTTTATGCACCGGAATATTTTTTTTTTTTTTTTAACATAGGAGACAAGGTAAGCATGGTCTATAATCTTTAGCTCTTTATGACAAATAGAGAAAATAAATAAGAGAGAGATAGCTCATTTTGCTTAATAAAATCTCGAACGATCTACATTTATCATAATTGTTCACAAGGATATAAAGTGCAAAGGGAGGATTCTGCTAATTAAGGAAGCTGCTTATTTTCCCAACACTAAGCTTTATAATGTGGTGGTAACCCCAGTTACTTGTCACGTATAATTTTGTTGATTTAATCCTATTTAAATTACTCTATTTATCTAATGGTAAATTTTGGAAAAAAATCTACAATGTACTTGTCATTTATATAGCAAAATAAAATAATGTAAAGGAAACCGAGCGACCGCAAACCATAATCCAACAGAATAATTATTAGTTCAACATCTTTATAAGCCTTTGGTGAAGAAGAGATTTATGATGTTAAACAACTGCAGATTAAATCATGGAAATTACAGAATTTAGTTCTTAAAAATAGTTTTATGGACGTTTATTTTTAGTTGGTTCAAAAACTTACCACGCGTTCTCTTGTGCGTCGTTCATGAACTTCATGTGTGGTGGTGGGGTGGGGTGGAGGTGGAGGGTGAGTGGGGTGGGGACCTTATCTTGTCTAAATAGACATGCAGTTCCATTCTTTTTGAGGATCAAAAATAAAAAATCAAACACACAAAAAAAAAATTAAGGGGATTTAATTTCTAATATATATATATATATATATATATATATATATATATATATATATATATATATATATATATATATATATATATATATATATATATATACTTTAAATACATAATATAATTTCCTGACGAAAGAAGTTTGATTGAACCCCGTCTTATTCGCCTAGCTCCGCCCTAACTGGTAATATTTAAAAAAAGAGCATTTTAATATCTACAAGTTACTCCCTCCGGTCCAAAATAAGTGATTTTTTTGAATGTTTTCACACATATTAAGAAAGTCACTTTTTAGCATTAATTAGCAATAGAATTGACCATTTTAACCTTACTATCTCACATAAACACTCCTAACACATATTCCAACACTATTTACTCCAAGGATAATGTAGAAAAAATATCATTAAGTCCTTCTTGAAATCCGAAAAAATCATTTATTTTGGACACAAAAAAAGACCAAAAAATCACTTATTTTGGACCAAAGAGAGTACCTATTTGTAGTCGGTTAGACTTGAGAATAAAGGAGAATTTTTGGGTGTGTTTACCTAAACAATTAAATTTAAAAACGATTAAAGATTCCAAACGATCGTTACCCAAGTCAATCTGAAATATATCATGACAACGAAATTTCTTTCATACTTTATAGAACAACTTTATCTTTATTACAATTGAAATTTATATTTTTATATTTAACATACTGAATGGAACAGGAGAAGATACAGACTAATCTTCATGTGATCAGAAAGTAAATTCAGGCCCAATGAGTAGTCTGACGATAATAATAATAAAACAAAAATGCAAATGGATACTTGTCGGACCGTATGGCTGTTCTTGTTTGTCACATTATTTAGTACACCTATTAAAAATGAAGTTTTGAAAGATATTAGTAGGCGGTTTGGCTATAAGATACTAAAAAAATTGAAACACAATTTTTGAAGTTGTTATTTTACTTGGAAAAAATTTAAATTTTATGAGCGGAGAAAAAACCTTTTTCCAGAAAACTTGAAAAAATGGTACCACTTTTTGGATTTTGAAAATCTCATTTTCGAAAAATCTTCAAAAATTTACAAATTTTCATAAAGAAATACGTTTCTGGAAAAAAAGATCCGGAAAAAATTAAAATATGCATGGCCAAATGCCTACTTAATGTGTGTGAAACATCAGGACGTACCTTTCTAGTGAGATTCATACAAGTCATGTCAACTCCTAAGAGAGCACTAATTAAGGCACAATAGTTTGCGAGACACTTGTACTTGTTCAGATTTGTCATCTCGGTCTCTACACTCCATAAAGTTTCATCTAGACACTTCAACTTAAACAAAACAAGACTTTTAAACTTTTCAAAAAATCGTGTGATGCTCACTTGCCTAACATGAATGACAAATGAGTATCCACACAGATTCTATGCCAAAATAATACAATTATTTAACAAAATTTTAATTTCTTAAACAAAAATAAAATAAAATAAGCAAAAAATTAAAATTAAAGAAAACCCCTACCTTCTTCAAACTCACCCACTTAACCTTCTTAAAATAATAACTCACCTTCCATGGCTTCTCCACCATGAGTAACTCAAGCGAATTGTGATTGAGATTGAGATTATTCGCTTGTTTTAAGTTTTATCCACCAATTAACCAAGAGTGATTTTTCAATTAAAAAATGCAGCTTTGCAGTAGTAGAAAAAGTTCGTCAATTATTTTTTTTGGTGCATCATTTTTCAAATCAATTATGTCAATAAACCTTTCTGTTTAGATTTTAGACTTCTTAAATCCTTTGTCTTAAACTCGTCTTTATAGTTTCTTATTTACAAACTAGAATTCCACTACTTGAGATTATATTTGACTATTCGTGAAGAAGACGATGAGAAAAGCCAGGGATCAGAATGAAGAGGGAAGGGGCTGAAGAAGAAGGAGGGATAAGCGAAGGGGGAAGGAATTGAAGAAAAGAGGGGGAAGGGGCTGAAGAAGAAGAATATGGGTGGGGAGGCAGAACGACGAAGAAGAAGAAGGATGGAGGGCAAAACGAAGGGGGGAAGGGGCTGAAGAAAAGAGGGGGGGCAGAACGAAGGGGTAGGGGCTGAAGAAGAAGAACAATATTTTTTATTTATTTATTAATTAATTTTATTTTTTTAATAAAGAAAAATCATTAGCTCACGCAACTAATGTGCGTGTAAATCACTTATTTTGTCCACTTCAGTCATATCAATACCACATAAGCTCGGTCAACGGTCATAAAGGTTTAAAATTCTTGCTTTGATTAAGTTAAAGTATCTAGATGAAACATTATGAAGTGTAGAGACCGGGATGACAAATCGGAACAAGTACAAGTGTCTCCCTGGGTATTCTGCCTCTTATTTAAGGCAACAGTGATACTAATCCTTTATAGAAACTATCTAGAAGTTAGCACAGGCAAAAAAAAATTATCAAACTATTTAAGGCAGAATAAGTACCATACAAATAAGAGGGGGTTGAGATTTAAAGTTTACGAGTTCAGAATTTGAGTCCATTATTCAAATGGTCACTCAACTATACTAAATTATCTCCTAAAGTCACTTTACTTTCGTTTGTAAAAGCACAGTTACTGAACTATGCCTATTATACTCAGAAGGTCACTCAACTAAATTTTTTAAATTTTGGATAGCCTAACACCTATTTTACCCTCTAAATTATAAATATTATTTTTTTTAATATTTTAATATTTTAATATTATAATTTTGTCTTTTTAATTTATATTATGGACTTACCTATAGAATAAATAAATATTATTTATGAATTAAAAAATTAAAAAGTATTAAAGCATCTATAATGCTGGAATAACAAAATAATAAGAATAGTGTCACGACCCTAAACTCGGACCTGATCGTGATGGCGCCTCTTGTGAAAACAAGGCCAGTCGGCACATTCCCATTTTCAATCTTAAGCAGCAACATAATAAGTATTAAGTCGTAAACATGATAAAATTTCAAAAATAAGTAGTTAACAGTATAATTTGCGAAAAACAAACCCAACACGGCCTAACATCGGGGTGTCACTAGTTATGAGCATCTACTAAGGTCTGGATACTACAAGAGTCTAAAATATACTAGATACAGTCTAGTGAAATCGAAAGGGAGAAAAGCAGTGCTACGAACACGGGCAGCTACCTTGCTAAACTTCGATGATTATGCCTCTAAGCAACCAACCCACTACCGGGTTTAGAAATACCCGAATCTAAACACAAAGTGCAGGGAGTAAAGGGAGTACTTCCAATTCAGTGAGTAATAAAAATAAACGAAGATTGAGTAATATAAATCCACGTAAGGCACAACATTAAGCTACAAGAGACATAACAAATCAATAATTATAATTAAACAGTGAAATCTCGTAAACATCTTCCAAACAGTTAAAAAATAAGCTGGAAAGCAACAGAAGAGTAAACAGATAATAACTACCCCTCGGGCATAATAACAGTAGAATCAACTCCAGCAAATGTCACAAAACAATACTAGCCCCTCGAGCTATATGTCGTATCATAATGGGTACACGCGCTCATTAGGGGTGTCCAGACTCCAGGAGGGGCCCCTTATGGCCCAAGCGCAATATTCAGCCATCTCGTGGCATCATAAACATGCTATCAACCTCATATCAATATCTCAAGCCACCTCGTGGCGTACAATTTCTTGTTATGATAGAAGGGATGGATAAGGGCTTTTCGAGTCCATGCAGGCAACATTAGTTTCTTGCGAACAGTACCCGGTCCCTTGTTAGTAGTCACTTTGTTAGTAAGCACTTTGTTTTTCTTAACAGATTGAGCCCTGACCTGGAAATTTTCTTTGAAGTGCCCATTGTTCCCACAGTGGGTACACATCCAGTTATCAAGAACTGTGACGTAATTGCTGTGAGGGTTGTAAGGAGTTTTCTCCTTTTGAACCCGATTCCCTATGTGTTTCCACTATTGTTGAAGTACATGGCAGTGACAACATCTGAGGACCAGGTCCACTTGAGAGATTTCTCAAGATCACTTTTTACTCTCTTCAATTCAGCTTGAAGCTACCTATTTTTCTCGAGGTCACCGCATATCCTAGTTCTAGTAGCTTTCAACTCATTTTTAAGTCCAATGTGTTCCTCACTGGCTATCTCCTTTCCTTTTCTAGAATTTTCAAGTTTTAATTCAGTTAAGGTTTCACTATTGTTTCCCTTAGGTCTGTAGTTTCTGCCAAAAGATCATTCTTTTCTTTTCTGAAAATTTCAATGGTTTTCTTATGGTCAGTAACTACATCCACTAAGTCGTCTCTAGTTTGTTCAGATTCTGCTAATTTTAAGGTCAAAGAATCCCTATCCTCCACAAATGAAAGGAATTGATTAATACATTATCTAAAGACATGCGTTTTCTTGGAGAATAGGATTTCAGATTTCCCTTAACATCCCTGAAATTTACCTCTTTGTTGTGATCGTCTTCATTATCATCTGATTGAGCCATTAAAGTAAAAGTTGAGTCATATTCATTTTCCTCGCCTTCACTTGCCTACATGGAGCTATCACCAGCATCAGTTTTATCTTTAGACTCACCAAAAGCAAAAGTCTGTTTCACCACATTGTCAGCTGATCTTTTTCTCTTGAAGTTCTTAGAGAATTCTTTCTTTAAGAGAGGACAATTTTTCATGAAGTGTCCAGCCTTTCCACACTTGTAACAAAGATCATTATTCTTTGATCTGTTAGAGTTGTCCCTTTTTAGCACTTCTCCATTTCTTATGACCATCTTCTAAAGCCTTTTGGTTAAGTAAGCCATGCCACTATCTTCCTCACTCGAATAATCTTTATCAGCTTTGAGTACCCAGTACTTTTCCTTCTTTGGTTTTCTCCTTTCAAGAGTTGGTGGAGCAGCCATGAGGTTCCTTCCTAGGTATTAGCGTGATAGGAAGAACCTGCTTTGATACCACTTGTTAGAAAATTGTGAGTTCATCAGATTTTATAGAGAACTGGGTTCTCTATATGTTTCCTCTAAAAATACTGATGAACCAAACTGTATAGCGATCCGGTCCTACATCAGTTTGGTACACTGCTAAGTTTGTATGAAACTACTAAATAGTATAGTACTAGTCCTTTATCGGGTTTTGTTGTGAATGCTAGTAAAGCTGAATGTAAATAAGGCAAAGGATTTTTACGTGGAAAAATCTCACATAAGGGGATAAAAAAATCACGACCTACACCTATAGGATTTTACTTCACTAACTTGCAATCTCCCTATTACAAGCCACTTTACAATAATCCTATTGCAAAGACTTCAACTAATTTGTGATGCTCTTATCACAAGCCACTCTACAATTATCCTAGTTATAAAAATTTGACTAACTTGTGGTATTTCCACCACATGCCACTTTATCACACTACGGTTACAAAGATTTTGATTAATATGTGATGTTTCCACCACAAGCCACTTTGTCACACTACGGTTACAAATGATTTTGCTTATGACTCAACCTATCCACAACATAAACTCAAGGAATTTACAGATTTAAAAAGGATTACTAATCAACGCTTCTAAGAAATCTGGATAGGAGTTATAATGAAGAACACATAACAAAGATTCAACAATCCTAAGGAATTAAGATATCATCAATCTTGGATCAGGTCCTTGAGGTTGCAGCAGCTTTGTTCTTGAGAGAGGTTCTTAAGCACTTGAGAGAATTTTTGTTTTTGTATTTGCAAGAGTTGAACCAGAATCTTATGCCTTGCATAAGGTTTATACTACACAAGACATCCTTAGTGATGTCCAATCTCAATGGGAAGTGACTGTTGCACTTGTCTGCTACACTGTTGATGCACTTTTGCAGGCAATCACTTTCTGCAATTGCTTTCCAGCTGTAGTTGACTTGTAATTCTATAAGAGAACCCCAAGGGACCAGGTTTTTTTTGTGTTCCTCTTTGTACAATTGCAGACGGTCACTCAGTTGCGTTCCAACTGTATAGTTGACTTGTACTTCTGTCAGAGAACCCTAAGGGATCAGGTCCTTGTTATGTTCCTCTTTGTACAGTTGCGGACACTCACTTTCTTCAGTTGTGTTCTAGCTGTATAGTTAACTTGTACTTTTGTCAGGGGAGCACCAAAGGATCAGGTTCATGATCTGGTACTTGTGCACACTACCCAGATTGTCTTGAGTTGAGTACCTTGAATGATGTTTTGTATAAATTCATTGTACTTTAGTTGATCAGAGAATGAGTGGGCACTGGGAACAGTGCAGTGCGGCAGTATCTTAGTTTCCAGCTATGTCCAGTTGCCTTTATATTGCCGTGAGGAACCCACACGACTATCAGGTCCTTGTCTGGGTTCCTACCTCCTGAAGTTGTAGCAAGTTCACATTTGGCCGTTAGATGCACTATAAATCAAGTGAGTCAGGTTCCCTATCTAGTTCTTGACATTAAGTTTGTTAGATCATCAAAATACAAAGCAAAGATATTGAAAACCTATCAATGCCAAATGAAGGAAGCGCTTAACCTTAGCATACCTGGAGTAGAAAAAAAAATCCGTATGATATTCTTGGAGAAAATTGCATCGTACTCCATTAGATCCGCTAAATTTTATGTCGCTAAGGTGCTAATAATTCCCGTTGAAATTGTTTGATTGCACGAAACTTTGTTGAAAACTTGTAGGAATTGATAGCGTCCACTTCATACTCTTAATTTTGTAGGTCAATGTTTACATTCATACCAAATTTGACTCGTTGTAGAAAGTATTTTATAATAGTAAGAAAAGGCAAGCTAAGCACTTTCAATTAATAAGTATTGCCTATTTTGTGGTCAAGACAAGACTATGCTCTCATGCTCTGGAGTTCAGATATCATATTTTAATAATAGTTATCCCAACATATCAATTCGAGTTTTATTTGAAATGATGTGTCTTATAATTATCACACTACTTTGCCACCTCATCAAAAATGACTAAGAGTCATTTGATTAAGCAGTGGCTTACTGCCCCATGGGGTGGAGGGGGGAAATTTTTAATGTTATCTGATAATGAAGAGATAATACATAAAGTACCCATTAAACTTGTCCGAAAAAATCATTTACACATTTAAACTTTACGGGCGACCTTTTACCCCACTCTTCTAAACTTAAGTGAATTTAATACCCCCTCTGCGCAAAACGTGTAGTTAACGTAGTAGCTGCGCGTGAAGGCAAAAAAAAAAATTTAAAATTAATTTACAGGTCCATGTGTCACTTTTTAATAGGATATTATAACTAATTAACTTAATATTGTTTTTTTCTCTTTTATTTTTCATTTTTTCTTCTTTAACATGAAAATATTATGTTAAATTTTTTTTTTCTAGTTTTACAAAATTTATTTTTGTAGTTTTTACACAAAAAAAATCTTTAAAAAGAATTGAAACACTAAAGAAAAAATAAATTTCAAAAACATAAATATTTTGTTGGAAACATTTTCTTCATTATTTTAAAAACGAAAAATATTTTGTTAAAACTATTTTTTTCGATTTTACTATCTTTTCAAATTTTACAAAAAACAAGTTTTTACAATTTGTTAAAAAATAGTTTTTCTAACAAACTATATTTTTGTTTTTGAAAAACTGAAGAAAAAATTCAAGCAAAGTATTTTTGTTTTTGAAAAATGTTTTTTTTTCTGTTTTTAATATTTTATTTTTGTAAAAACTGATTTTTTTTGTATAAACTGATTTTTTTTTTTGAAAACAGAAAAAATAAATTTTATTTTTTACAAAATATTTTTGTTTTTAAAAACTGAAAAGATTATTGTCAACAAAATACTTTCTTTTTTAAAAGTATATATTTTTATTTTTTTTAGTTTTTTTTAAAATAAATTGTTTTGTAAAAACTGGGAACACAAATTTGTAAAAACTTTTTTTTGTTTTTTAACATAAACTTTTCGTTTTTAAAAAACTAAAATTAAAAAAAAATGGAAAAACTGAAAATAGGGGACTGGTGCGTGTAACACACAGTCATCATAAGACTTGGTTCAGTTTTTTGAAGGGGGTATTAAATTCACTTAAGTTTAGAATAGTGGGGTAAAAGGTCGCCCGTAAAGCTTAGGTGTGTAAATGGTTTTTTCGGACAAGTTTGATGGGTATTTGATGTATTATCTCGATAATGAATAAATTAACTAGGTAATATCCCGCGACCTGGTAATTAATCAATTACCCGCATAATTAAGAACTATCTCAAATTACTTAAAATTTGAGTTATTTTTACCTTGTATGGCACTAGTCCACAAATATCGGATTTTAATGTTCAGCCCGTATTTTATCCCAACATGCCAACTTTGACGAAAATTCATTTTCTTTGACTTGCTTCCCCTCTCATCTTCAATAATTTACTTATTACTTGATTGAAATAACATAATACTTATAATCTTCAAATAATCTTTTCCTTGAATCGACAAATTCGACATACGAAATGCAATATCTTTGTAATTTAATATTGTGAAGGGTAACATCATCGTAACGTAATAGTGACATAATATTGCAGGGCGTAACACTGTTCAAAGCTAGAGTTGTTGTAA
>JASVEL010008965.1:0-20916 GCA_032618575.1 Nicotiana noctiflora | reverse complement strand
AAGAAAGGAGAAGGGAAGGCGGCTAGGGTTTCCGCTGATATGTATATGTGTGTGGTTGTATTGATTTGAACGAGATATTGGCATTTATATACTCCCCTAATCTCGTATGATCCTGGCCTTTGAATCAACTGAGATCAATGGCCAGGATTTCTCCTTTAAAGCGGCATCGTTTAGTTAAGTAAGAGACGGCCTTGTGTCCGTTCACTACAAAAAAACAGCAATTAGCGATGGATTTTAGCGACAAACTGTATTCCGTCGCTGATTAACGAAGGATTGGCTACGGAATAATAATTTCGTTGCAAAAAAAGGCAAAAAATAGTTAGTATCTAATATAGCGACGGAATAGCGACGAAGTCAAAAATTTGTTGCTAATTTAGGGCGGTAAATATTGGCGCCCTCAATTTACCAACGAATTTAGCGACAAAAGGTGAGCGACAAAATATTTTACCACAGCGATGGATTTAGCAATAGAAAATCTGTCGCTAGACTTAATTTCTTTATCAAAATAATATAAAACTCCTTGCTACGGAAATTTCCGTCGTTACTATTTTTTAATAAAAAATAATGTTATTGTTAGCGACAGAACTTTATCCGTAGCTACGTCGTCGCTGAAAACCACATAAGTATTTTACCTAGGGCACAAATATGGTAAAACATAGTGTATTCTAAAACAATAGAAGATACACGAGAGAGGAAAATCGGGCGGCTGATACCAAAAATCAGTAGAACACGATAAGGGTTTTCAAGAACAAGCGCAAAAATTAGTAGCCAACTTGAATCTAAGGTTTGTAGATGGCTTTGTTTCTTCTTCTGTTTCTTATGCTTAGTACTAATTTTGGGTACCAAAAAGATAAGCCATGATTTGTATAAAATTTGCAAAAATCAGTAGCCAAGTATGGTTTTCTATTTGGGCATTTAAAATTTGATTTTCCTGAAATTTTTGGAACAACATTTGAGATGGCTCTTTCTTTTGTATTTGTGTGTCCAAAAATTATTTATTTTAAAGTTGTTTTTGTACTAATATTTCTGAATTTTTTGTATGGATTGTAAAAAGGGTTGTAGCAATTCCCATTCTTAGAAGCCTTTTTCTTATGTGAGTGTTCCAATAATATATGAAACTAATAGATTTCTCTGTGTGTATGTGTTTCTCTATGTGTATGTGTCTCTCAAATTTGCAGGACGTGTATGTTTTTCTCCAGATATTTATTCATTATATGTTTTATATTTATTTTTCTTTTTCTCACCATTTCAACTGTATTTGTTTCAACGGTACATGCCTGCTCTCATTGACAAAAGCAATCTCAAATTGGTTTTAGTACATATAGACAAGTTTTGCCAGGATTATTTTAGAATGATAAATTCTCACATAAACAATTGTATAGGCTTTGACTTTTCTTTTGTAGGAATATGATATTTAGCATTGGATTGGTGTCAGTGTCTATGAAGCTTTTCAGTATTTTGCTGAAGCATTTTCTTCCTTTACTTGTAAGGGCAGATAATACTGTAATAGATTTTTGTGAATACTAATCCTAAACATAAAAAATGAACAAAAAAAGTTAAATAAAACTAGTTAAAGGACAAATTTTGGATATTCAAACGAAGTTACAGTATAAGCATAAGTTGGAATTTATCTTCTTTGTTTGTTAATTTTAGCTCCATAACACAGTCATCTAAAAAACTTTAGCTCTTCGCAATTTTAAGCATTTTTTCACCGGAGGACAACATCTTTTGAAATGATATTATATAATTGAATAAATAAATTTCCATGCATCTTATTTGATGTTTTGCCCAGACCACTCTTTCTCTGTGTATTAATTTTTTTATATTGATTGTTGATTAGTAACTTTAAATTTGTCCAGACCTCAAATTTTCTTATTATCTTATTAGAAAAAATAAGTTTGATTATCTTGTTTTGTTTCTACATTAAATAGGAATATGGATACTTTAGAGCGTGCTTGGATGTATGAGAGGTTGGATGGCCGAGGGGAATTAATTCTAAATTTGTAACTGGTGTGGATGACTTTCTCATGTTTGCACGTTCTCAGCAAAATCGCATGAGTGGTGAGAATGTTCGATGTCCATGTAAAAAATGTTGCAACATTATATACATGGATGTTGAAACAATTAGATTGCACCTTTTTAAGTTTGGATTTGTTGAAAACTATTCTGTTTGGAAGTATCAAGGGGAAAAAGATGTGTCTGGGGTGGCGTCTTCTAGCAGTGATATACATGGTGGTGTTCAACTTGAATTTGGATATGACAATCCATACCGACAAATGGTTTTAGATGCAGCTGGACACAACTTTGGCCAGGGTTCTAGTTGGCAAGCTTATAGTAATTCTGAATTTGAGTCGTCTCATCATTTTGAGCCTTCAATGGAGGACGAGGTTAATCCTTCAATGGAGGAGGAGCCTAATCCTGAGTCTCAAAGGTTTTACGATTTGCTAAAGGCCGCTGATACAAAATTGTATCCTGGTTCTTCCCTCTCTCAACTTGCAATAGTTTCTAGGATGTTAAACATTAAAATGGAGAACACTCTATCACAAAGGGGATATGACCAAATGATGCAATTGATGAAAGAGGCTTTACCTGAAGATAACATAATGCTTGAAAGTTATTATCAAACCAAGAAGCTAGTGCGTAGCTTGGGTTTGCCAGTTGAAAAGATTGATTGTTGTAATTTAGGATGTATGTTGTATTGGGGTGACGATGAAGATCTCACATCGTGCAAGTTTTGTGGCTACGAAAGGTTTAAATGTCGTGTTGGTTCTCGTAAGAGGAAATTAGTCCCTTATAAAAGGATGTATTATTTTCCTTTGATTCCTAGATTGCGAAGATTATATGCATCTCATGCTACAGCTGGTGATATGAGATGGCATCATGAGCATATACAAGAGGAGGGGGTAATGCATCATCCATCAAACTCTGAGGCTTGGAAACACTTCAATGAAACTCATTCATTTTTTGCTGCTGAACCAAGGAATGTGAGGCTGGGGTTATGTACTAATGGTTTCCAACCATTTGGTCAATCAGGAAGAAAATACTCTTCATGGCCAGTGATTGTCACTCCATACAACTTACCTCCTTGGATGTGTATGAAAGAGGCGTACATGTTCTTAACTGTCATTGTTCTAGGGCCAACCAATCCGAAACAAAAAATTGATGTTTTTCTACAACCTCTAATAAAAGAATTGACCTTGTTATGGGAGGAAGGTGTGGAAGCATTTGACATCTCAAAAAAGCAAAACTTTCAATTAAGGGCGGCTTTGATGTGGACAATTAGTGACTTCCCAGCATATTCGATGTTATCAGGATGGAGTACTGCCGGTAAGTTAGCATGTCCTTATTGTATGGAGGAAGCACAATCTTTTAGATTACGTCATGGTGGAAAACAAACTTGGTTTGATAGTCATAGAATGTTCCTTGAACAACATCATCCATTTAGGAAAGATCGTAAAAACTTTCTTAAAGGTCAGACTGTCAAAAGGCTACCACCAGCACTTAGAACGGGAGATGAAATTTTGAACCAAATTAGTGAGTTAGGGCTAAGAAAAGTAACAGAGGAAGATGCACAAGTAGTTAATTCGAGAATATGTAAATCTTGTGGATGGAAAAAGCGAAGCATCTTTTGGGATTTGCCTTATTGGAGTTCTAACATGATTCGAGATAATCTTGACGTCATGCATATTGAAAAGAATGTCTTTGATAATGTGTTTAACACGGTTCTTAATGTTAAAGACAAAACCAAAGACAATCCCAAAGCACGTCTGGATATGCTAACCTATTGCGATAGACCTCAGTTGGCAAAGGATGTTAGTGGCAAATATCCCAAAGCTACATATACAATAGACAATGAAGCAAAAAATATCTTATTCGATTGGGTGAAAAGTTTGAAGTTTCCAGATGGGCATGTTTCAAATTTAGGTCGATGTCTAGAGACGAACAAGTCTAGGTTATTTGGCATGAAAAGTCATGATTGCCACGTGTTCATGCAACGATTAATGCCTATTGCCTTCCGTGAATTACTTCCTAGTAATGTATGGCAGACACTTATAGAATTGAGCTTATTTTTTAAAGATCTTACTTCAACCACTCTACGAGTGGCTGATATGGAGAGATTATCAATAGACATCCCACAGATCTTGTGTAAGTTGGAACGTATATTTCCACCAGGGTTTTTTAACTCAATGGAACATTTGCCCGTGCACCTGCCATATGAAGCAAGAATTGCTGGACCTGTACAATATCGATGGATGTATCCTTCTGAGAGGTAAATTTAAATATGTCATAATAGTGACAAATATGGATGACTTTTTAATTTAACGGTCCATTCGTTTATCTATTTAGGTACCTTGGAACTTTGAAAAAAAATGATCGGGAATAAAGCTAGTGTTGAGGGATCTATTTGTGAAGCATACTTGATGACAGAGTCAACACAATTATTTTTTCATTATTTTGAACCTCATGTCATTACACGTAATCACAATGTGGACCGAAATGATGATGGTGGTGTTGTAGAAAATCATGAAGGAAATTTATCAATATTTACACATCCAGGTCGACGATCGGGAGAACCAAAAGAGAGGAGTTTATCCTTGGAAGAAATCAAGGCTGCCCATACTTACATTCTACTAAATTGTAAAGAGGTTGAGCCATTTGTAAGGTAACATTTGAAAGATATACTTGCTTAATATAACAAATATTCATATATATCAGAAGCACTAATTTTAACTTATTTTGTTGCAACGAAGTATGTACGTGGAACGTTTACAAGAAGAATATTCGAATGTATCTCAAGATCAAATAGATGAGAATCTCGAAACATATTTCTCTATATGGTTCAAGCAATATGTAAGCCTCCAACAATAATTTACTTTTATACAATAATGTACATAAATTGACTTGTTAAATTTAATTAAGTGTTACAAATGTTTAATAGGTCCGAAGCAACCATATTGAGAATGCATTCTTGCGTAGCCTTGCGCATGGACCATTGACAAGTGCGATATGTCATTCAGTGTATTTTGTTAATGGATATAAATTTCACACAGAAAATCATGGTAGCGCAAGATCAACAATGAATAGTGGAGTTTGTATATCGGATCCAAATGTTGGTGACTACTATGGTCGGATACAAGAGATTATACAAGTAGAATACCGTGAAGAACCTTTAAAGAATACTATATTATTCAAGTGTGAATGGTTTGACCCAACAATACATGTTGGTGTTAAAAAGCATAATCAATACAAATTGGTGGATATTAACCACCGTCGTCGATATAAAAAATATGAACCTTTTATTCTTGCGATGCAAGCAACTCATGTGTGTTATATTAATTATCCTAGAAAGAGAAATGACAAGGAGGATTGGTTAGTTGTATTGAAAGTTAAACCTCGACACGTTGTTGAATTACCCGATGATGAAGTGATGGCAATTTCATATACGAATATCCCCTTCCAAGTTGAAGAAGTTGAAGATCATGTGATAGATATGAACATTATTGTTGATGAAAATATACTCTTACATGATCCAAATGGGGGTTTAATTGAAATGGATGAACACGTTGATGATGAATTATTGCTAGATCTTAATGAAACCGAAGAAGAAGAAGAAGAAGAAGAAGAAGAAGAAGAAGAAGAAGAAGAAGAAGAAGAAGAAGAAGAAGAAGAAGAAGAAGACGAGTATGAAACGGAAGATACAGAGGATGATGAGGAATATTTGGTAGAAGAAATAGATAGTGACTAGTGTGTTAATTAAAAATATGTTGATGTATCTTACTATATTTTGTTTATTATAATCTAAGTTGAATGTTATGTGTTTTGTTTCTTGTAATCTAAGTTGAATGCTATCTGCAAGAATATATCTATATTTGTTGCTTTTCTTTGATGTCTAAGTTCTCACTTATTTCCCTAAATTTATCACTTACTATGACTCTAATTTTTTTACATGTACTTTTTTGTAGATATGACTCGAGGGAGAGGCAGAAATGGCATGGCTCGTTGAGGCAAGTCTTCAATCAGGAGTATGGGTAATTCTGTTATTCGTTCGAATATGCCTTCTGTACCCATTCCTATAATCAGTCCTCAACAAGGTGGTACAAGTTCTTTAGTTGGGCAGAATCACATAAATGAAGTACAAACTTTAGCTCCTAGCAGTACGACACCCGTTCAAACATCAGGTCATGATAGTACCCCAACTATTCATTCTGAATCATCTCCTAATACACCTGATTCAGAGTAACCCAATAGGTGAGGGCATATCTACTCAAAGCAACACAATTGGTGAAGGTGAGTGCACTAGTAGTTACGGGCAGCGGACACTTGTTACTCTTTCTCCTATTGGGTTAGTCCATATTATATTTGTACTATTATTTTTTATATAAATTTTGATTTATGATACCCCTTTAACTATTTTCTTCAAAATTTTTCAGGTTAGAACCCAGTGGATTATGCTCGTCGAAAATATTTAAATCTTTCAAGCATGAACTTGATCCAAATGGAATCAATTGGAAAAGTGTCTCTAACGAGATAAAAAACTTTTATTGGGGAGAATTTAAGGTATAACTTCTCATTACATTATGAATTTAGGAAGTATATTCTCTTATAAATAAGATACTAATGTTATTACTTTATAAAATTATTTCAGAAGAAATTCTATTGGGACTCTTCCATTGAAAGTGCAGTGAGCAGCCAATGGGAGAATAAGGCATCAATAAGGTACAAAGATTTCATTTCCAAAATGAAAGCTAAAAAAACTAGGCCAAGAGGTGTTCCAGTAGAAGTGTGGGAAAGTTGGGAACAACTTTGGAAAGATCCCAAGTGTGTTGAAAAGTCAGAAATAAATGCAAATAATCGTCGTGGCGGTAGGGATGGAGTCTCCACCGGGACTCACACAGGTGGCTCTGTCTCCATTGGGGAGTATCGCAAGAGACTTGTAAGTATATTGCAACTTTAACCTTATTGCAAGTTTGAACTTAAAATTTCTTCTTGTTGGTGTTAAGAATTGCTTATAGTAAGCTTAGCTTTCGTTAGGGGTTATGCTTCTAGTTTTAATCCAAGTAAAGTAGTGAATTTTTATGTTAAAATGTTGCATTATGGTTTTGTTCCTAATAATTATACATTTTCTTTTGTGATTAAAGCTTTGTCTAGTACTAAAGAGTAATTTTTAGTGAAGCCTTAGATTGTTCAACAATTAAAACAGGAACTAAAGAAAGCTAGTGTTGGTTTTATTGTTGGTTTTATACAAAAAAGTGAACTAGAGAAAGCTAGTGTAATGATCTTTTACTGTGCTTCTTGTTGAAATAGATAATGTTACTGCTTCTTGTTGCTTAATATAGCAGAGCAGTGTTAGTGACTCCTCAGCTGAAATGGATAATGTTACTGCTTCTTATTTCTTAATGTAGCAGAGCAGTGTTAGTGACTTCTCTGTATTTTTCTATAAAAAAACTGTATTCTCGTCATTATCCCTTTACTGTGATGGTGAAATGGGTCAAATATTGTTCTAAAGCTTTTAATATGTTGTTGTGCATTCTCTTAATGATCTCAATTAAATATTTGAACTATATAAAGAGTTTGGAATAAGCAATGAAAATAGGTGTTGTAAATAATATTTTCTTATAGCATTAAGGTATAAAATTTAGCCATCGTATAAAATTACGGTGTTAATCTTCTCTTTTGTATAAAATTATAGCATAGTATAAAATTAATAAGTCAAAACAATACTAAATTTACTTAATTACAGCATAGTATAAAATTACATCATTACTATTCTCTTTTGTTGGTCATGTATTCATAGACCAACATTTTTTCTTCTCCTAGCATACCTACACAAATATCAGAAATTGATATATCTTACATGGATTAAAAGCCCAAAACAAAAAAACAAAAAGTAGGTTTCCTACTTCTGGACCTAGATTTTGCCTGCCATTCTATAAGTTTAGACTTCTAATTTACCTCTTGCACGATCAGACTGGTATATCTTGCCCGAATAGTTGTATATGTTTGTTGAATAATTGCATTAAAATAACTTATTTTATTAGTCCTCCCTTACGTCTTCACATAGTGGGCATGTTGTACTACGTTCCTACCCCATTTACTTAGCATGTCTCTGTTGTGAAAGTCTTTTCTAGATATCATAATACATTATAAATATCCATTTGGGACATCCTTGATTATTGCATAACAGTATCTTCCAGGTTGCCTTTGGAAACTCTCCTTTTAGTTTATCGTACATGCCTCAAATTCAATAGTTTTCTGTATTCAAAATCTATTTAGGGGATTGAAGAACCTTACTTTACTCAATTTGTCTTTGCACAATAAAGTGTATTTTTCATAGTTGGAGTTATCAGTGACGTGTGACAAAATTTCTGGTTCTACTATAGTAATATTTTCATCCTTTTAAATTTTTTTTTGTATAGGCTGTTGAAAAGGGTCGAGACCCAACACCAAGTGAGTTACATTTGTACGTCCATACACATGGGCATGATGGAAAATCTTATCTTGATGAGAAAGCTCGAATCGTTCATGTAAGTCCAATATTTTATAAACTTATTTACTACAATATAAAAAGAGTATGAAAAGTATCCTTTCTGTTGGTTAATTAAATGCTCAACATTCTTAATTGTTTTAATTTCACTACTTATTACACCTCTTTTACAGGAAAGGTATCAGGAAATATTACAGGAACAAACACAAACTCAATCTGATATTGATTAATGGAAAGCGTATTACGAAGTCGCGGGAGGGGAAAAGAAGAGAAGAGTATATGGTCTTGGATCTCAAGCAAAATGCTACTATGGACCGAATCTTCGTGGCTCTTCCGGATCAGATGCTTCATCGTCAATACCACCTTCGAGTGCTCAGTCAACATCGAACCTGGATGAGTTAGTGATGCGTTTGATTCCTGCACTAAGAGCACATAGTTCCTGTGCTAACTGATCATATGCTTCCAGTATTGACTGAGCGGGTGCATGAAATGATTTCGTCACCCTCACTGACTTCTACTGACCGCCTATCAGATGTGGTACCAAAAGCACATGCTTCTCCTACTGCTACTATTCTTGGGGTTCATCCTTCGGTTTCAAATGATGACCTTAACCCCTAAGCCTCGTATTTGGAAACTTTTTGTTTTGAACTTTATTGTTGGTGTTAGGGATAATTTGCACATTTTGGTTTGGAAGCTTTTGTTTTGAACTTTATTGTTGGTGTTAGGGATAATTTGCACCTTTTTGGTTTGGACTTTGTTATTGGTGTTAGGGATAATTCGAACTTAATTGTATTAGCTATATGCATATTGATATCATTTTGGACCTTGAAATATGTTAATTTGTATGAATTTTTGTTATTATTAAGGATATCTAATAATTTACGTACAATGTGCCTGAGCAGGAAAAATTATAATATTCGATAAAAAGAGCTAAAAAGGAAAATGTTGCGACAGATTGCGACGGATATTTTTTGTAACAAAAATAAATATATAAAATAACATTGCGACAGACGATTTTGGTCGCCAAATAAAAAGCTGAAATGAGTCTCTTGGCGACAGATTAGCGACCGATTTTCTATCACAAAACCATGCCAGCGACGAAATGCATTGTGAATTTAGCGACACAATTTTTAAATATATTTCTATAATTTTGTCGCAAATTATAGCAACGGACAGTGTTCGTCGCTATAACGTCGCTAACATTGCGACGGATTCTATTTTTCCGTCGCAAACAGCTTAGCAACGAGCAAATCAGCAACAAATGGTAATCCATCGCTAATCCGTCGCTAATCCTGTTTAGCAACGGAAAAGTCTATTTAGCGACGGATTTGGGTCGTCGTTAAATACTATTTTTTTTGTAGTGGTTCGATTTTAGATTTGAACGGCCAGGATCATTTCATTGTACTACGTCGTTTAACTCCCAATGAGATTCAAACCCATCTGCCTGATCATTCTTTTGGACGGCCAGGATTAATTTCAAATACGGTGTTGTTTGGTTTTCAATTAGGCCGTCTTATCTGATCCGTTGGATTAATTTCATCAATGGTCAAGATTTAATTGGCCTATATGCTGTCGTTTGGTTAAAAGCTTAGACTGGTCGGCTGGTCTCTTGGGCCTATTACACTTTTGGGCTTATGTATTTTGTACTTCAGCCCAAATTGTTATTGTATTTTTGTAGTTTCTCTTGTATTTTTTTTTTTTTTTTGGTATTTTCTTTTGTATTTCATTTTTCTCTTTTTGTATTTATTTTCAATTGTTAAACTTCTTTTATTTTCCTATTTTTCATGATTATTCTGGTATTTTATGATATTTTTGCCATTTTCTTTTGTTTTTTTTCGGTATTTTGTATTTTTGTTGATTTTTTTTTTGTTTTTTGTGACATTTTCTAATTGATTATTTTTGTAGTTTTAATTTCAAACTTATTTTAAAAACAAACACACAAGTATTTCAATTAAAAACATACAATTGCACATCAAAATTTATTTTTATATTTATATTGGAATATTTTTGCTTAGGACAAAAATCACTTGCTCACAGTATGTAACAAGGAGTACTTGCGCAAGCTGAGAGTGCAAAAGAGAACACGTATACCGAATCAAATGGATGTTGGTGAGTCCGTTTATGCACGTAAATGTAGCATATGCTTCCAAACTGGACATAATCGTCGTAAATGTCCTTCAGGTGTTGGGCGTGGTAGGGTAATACTGTTGCAAGTTTGTCCAATGTAGCCAACTATCATGCAAACCGCTAGTTCTTTATTTTGGTATTATTAGTTGTAATATATGTTTGTACTGTTGTTTGACTCAATATATATGAAATAAATATATTTCCACAAGCAGTTACATTTTATTAATAGTAGTTTTGTGGATTTGAAATAAAATTCTTGTTCAAATTACGTTTCTTGTTGAAAATCTCTTAATATGATGTTGTGCAATTTTAAAAGGTTATGTCCAAATACTACGTATTCTCTATGTAATTCGTAGTTCAATACTACATATTGTTGAGTTGTCATTTTGTATAAAAAAGCTAAAAATCATGAATTGTCATGTCTATGTAATTTGTAGTTTAATACCACAAAATGTGAAGTTGTCATTTCGTCTGAAAAAACTGAAAATCATGTGAATTGTCATGTCTATGTAATTCGTACTTTAATACTACGAAATGTGAAGTTGTCATTTCGTCTGAAAAAGCTGAAAATCATTTGACATTGCACTTTTCCGTGGAGTTGTCATTTTGTATAAAAAAAAAGCTGAAAATCATAAATTGTCATGTATATGTAATTCGTAGTTTAATACTACGAAATGTGAAGTTGTCCTTTCGTCTGAAAAAGCTAAAAATTATGTGAATTGTCATGCCTGTGTTATTCGTAGTTTAATACTACGAAATGTGAAGTTGTCCTTTCGTCTGAAAAAGCTGAAAATCATGTGAATTGTCATGTCTATGTTATTCGTAGTTTAATATTACGAAATGTGAAGTTGCAATTCGCAGTATAATATGACGATTTATGTTATATGTTGCCTATAAATAACAGGCTCATTGTAGTCATTTTATATGTTCAAAAATTTAGTAAACGCAAATATTTCTTTCAACTTGGATATTTTTTAAGTAAAAGTAAATGGCTCAACCTCGTACACCAGTGTATTACTGTGCAAAATCTTGTGCGCTGCAAACTTGTTGGGAAGGTCGTGATGTTGGACGTAACTACTGGATGTGTATGAACCAGTTGTACAAAAATCCGGATGAACCTATGTGTGAGTTTGATGAATGGGCTGAGGAAAAATGTCTCCAAGAATGCTACAGAGAACGAATGCTAAATCTTAATAATATGTGGTTAGGCCAAGCAGATCTAACAAGCCAACTCCATAGAACAACGGAAGAAATGAGGGAGGAGCTGAGGGAAGTAAAAGATAAAAAATGGAGAGCAGAATGGAATTTTGCAGCAATGAAGGAACAAAGAAAAAAAATAAACAGGAAATTGCGGAGCTTAAGGCGAGAGTTAAAGAGTTAGAAGACGAAAAAGAACAATTGCTAGAACAATTTAAGTGGTTAGAACACAAAATAAATGGAAGTCGGGACTAAACAATTCCTACTATGTGTTTAGTTTATTTTTTAGGTTTGTCTTTCTGATTTAATCATGTTTAAGTGGCATTTCAGTTTAAGTTTAAGTGGAAAAGTATGTTTGTGTTTGTGTTGTACTAGTTTAAGTTTGAGTGAAATATTATGTTTGTGTTCATGTTGTACTATTTTAAGTTTCAGTGGCATTTAAGTACCATTTGTAGTTTACTTTGTTGTTTCTTTTGTCAAGTGCTTCAATTAGTTGTATTGTTTCTTTTATTAATGCTATTTGTGTAAGGTATGTGTTTGAGTTGTTCCGTCTAAGTATAGATGTTAAAACGCAATAAATGTTATTATTCTCAATAGATGTTGTTATTAGAAACGTAAAGCACTATTTACACAAGGCTATATACATAAGCAATTCAGTGAGTGCCACAGGCTGTGTGCTTCAGTGTTGCTGTTGGCCTAAGTCGCATCCTCTGTCGGTCGGGCACACTATCTGGATCATCATCGTCAAGCCGCCTCTTTATGGGAGGATGTGCAGCGGCATCAATAGCACAACTAGCAGGGTCGGAAGAATAGGCCGTTGGGCCGTCACCAACCTATAAAACAATAAGTAATGTTAGATAAATAAGATATATTTTTATTTTATAGCAGTAAGAAATTGTTTCTCTCACCATGGTCTCGTCGACCTCCTGCGTATGTGTCTCGATGGTCTGCTCATCACCTCATGGAGTATGCTCAAAGATGGGCTGGGACGAAGACTACATAAAAAAGATGTAATTAATTTATCGCAGCGAAAGAAAAATAATGTAGAATTGAAAAACAAAAGTAATACAAACATACTGAATCAAATGTAGGGGACGATGGATAACTCAACCTACGACCGCCATCCACGTCACGGGTCAGCCGATGATTTAGCTGCGGTAGATGTGCAAGCGAAGTACTGATCTACAAAGGTACCCATGATCGACAATGCTCCCGACGAGGTGATCTGTGACGCTTGCAATGACAACTGAAGGCTGTATGAGGGCATGCTGCTGGAAGGGTCAGCTGGATGAGTCATATAACCCTACTGCATGCTGCTGGAAGGGTCAGCTGGATGACGCATATAACCCTACTGCATGCTGCTAGAAGGGTCAGCTGGATGAGGCATATAACCCTTCTGGTCATCTCCAAAAGCCGAACCATGCAGGTGGGTCGACAGGTTCCTCAACGCCCCATTGCCGGCAACCTCCTCATCGTCCCCTGCGACCTCTACCTGCTGCCCTAGCCCCTGCACGTGGGACTGGCCTACCCCTCTGGTACGCATCTGGAGCCGCATACTCAGGCTCACGCTCTAACCTGCGGCTATCCCTCGACGGCATCAATGTCAAATGAGCCATCTGAGCTATCTTCCGTCCAAAATCAACCAATCTAGGGTTGTCTTCATACTGCTGAATATCCTGTCCAGACTGGTAGATGCGGTGAAGCCCAATAGCATGTGCAATAATTCAATTAGTAAATAAATAACTCTATGCCACAATTATATGATGCTAATAAGTCAAAAAAACATACCATTGACTCGTGCCTCTCAGCGTACGGTCTGTAGTGGCCGTCAAGTACGTGGATGGGGTTCGCGACATGCATTCAGGTATGACGTGTGTAGCCATCATACATACGAATAGACCCCTCCTCGTACACCGTATGTGGTTGCGGGATGCGTTCAGCTCACTCCTCCCAATACGCCACCTGCTGCTACAGCCACCCAACGTACTGCCAGCTCATGTTGGAATGGTCGTCCCGCTGATAGTGAGTAGCCTCCCATCCGGGCTTCCTCGGTACCGACTGAGGAAGACCAAACTGACGCAGCACACGCTCCGTCGCATGATACGCAAAAAAATCCCAAAATATCAATGGGACGGAGGTGCTCCATATCAGCCGGTCTGCTGAGCAAATAACAGGTAGGTGGGCAAGCAAGTCATCGTTGTATAGCATCCAGATAAACTACAAGTAGTGACAAAAAATGAGTATGCAAAGTACAACTAGATTTAAAACAACCAACTTTAGGCACATATTTACTTGTCCATCCACCAACATATCTAATATGTCCCTAATAAGGGGGAGATTATGGTGGGCATTCGCTCCTCGGTAGGCCCCCCGCTGGAGAATCCATCTAACAGCTAGCGGGAGGGGCGGATAGTCCTTTCCGGGTAGAAGTGCTGGTAGAGGTGGCTGCAACGGCATGATACGCTGTCACGCCCAAACCTAAGATCAAAAGTTGATGTAAATTATGAGTTATTTCACAATATAGAATTTGGGGTTAATAAACAATGTATTCAAAAATATTTTGCACCTGAAGGAGCGGCAGAAAACCACTAATATCAATAGCTGGACCGACGCTAGCTTGACACATGCTCCTATACAGATAGGCCAGAATTGTAGCTCCCCAGCTGTAATGCTGCACCTCATCCAAGTCCTCGAGACATTGCAGAAACCACATCGCCATCTTGTTCCCCGAGGTGTCGGGAAACAAGACACACCCAAATAGCATGAGCAGTTCCATCCGAGTGTAACGAAGACTCCACACGTCATCTGTCTCGTGAGTAATATCCGGATGCAATTGCGCCATGAAATCTCTAATCACTGATAGTCGCACACGACTACCACCCCGGTCGCCTGCCGAGTGCAAACCAGTCATCTGCCCCATCATATCCACCAGTTGTGCCCGGGTCATCCCTCTCCACTGGTGGGGCAGTGTAAATGTGCGCCCTCTACGCGCAGTCCATATAACACCTGCACGTCCTGAAGCGTGATCGTAGCCTCTCCAGTATGCAGGTGAAATGTATGCGTCTCTGGTCGTCACCGCTCTATCAAGGATGTGATGAGCGACCAGTCAAGATGCATCCGTCCCAGCTTAAATATACTATACAAGCACGTATGTTGTAGCAGCTCTATTACACGCGGGTGGAAGGGATGCTCCGCTATAAACTCCCTTAAATCATCTGGCCTCCTTGGGCAGATAGTCTGAAGAGCTAGCTGGCCCTCCCAAACATATGATGACCTATGGTCACCCTGCAGTACTAATGACTGATCTGACGAAGGTCTAGGGTGCGCAGATGGAGGAAATGCCATGTCGTATACTATAAATTAAAAAAAAATTAATTATTTGTGTTAGTGTAATAAAATACATAATTAAGTATAATTTTACAAATTGAAGATAATGGTTGTGTAAAGGTTCTAGCCTTGATTTTTGACACCCGGGACCACAAAATAATTCTTAATTACTATAAGTCTCAATTTCAATATTTTTATAATTTTATTAACTTAATTAATTAAATTAAGTATAATTTTACAAATTGAAGATAATAGTTGTGTAAAGGTTCTAGGCTTGATTTTTGACGCCCGGGACCACATAATAATTCTTAATTACTATAAGTCTCAATTTCAATATTTTTATAATTTTATTAACTTAATTAATTAAATTAATTATAATTTTACAAATTGAAGATAATAGTTGTGTAAAGGTTCCAGGCTTGATTTTTGACGCCCGAGACCACAAAATAATTCTTAATTATTATAAATCTCAATTTCAATATTTTTATAATTTTATTAACTTAATTAATTAAATTAAGTATCATTTTACAAATTGAAGATAATAGTTGTGTAAAGGTTCCAGACTTGATTTTTGACGCCCGGGACCACATAATAATTCTTAGTTACTATAAGTCTCAATTTCAATATTTTTATAATTTTATTAACTTAATTAATTAAATTAAGTATAATTTTACAAATTAAAGATAATATTTGTGTAAAGGTTCCAAACTTGATTTTTGACGCCCGGGACCACATAATAATTCTTAATTACTATAAGTCTCAATTTTAATATTTTTATAATTTTATTAACTTAATTAATTAAATTAAGTATAATTTTATAAATTGAAGATAATGGTTGTGTAAATTCCTGGCTTGATTTTTGACGCACGAGACCACAAAATAATTCTTAATTATTATAAGTCTACACTTAAAGGCTCTACGCTATAAGGCTCTACGCTAAAAGGCTCTACGCTAACATGGTATACAGTACACATATTAATTAATACTAACATGGTATATATATCAACATGGTAAATTAATACTAACATGGTAAATTACTGCTAACATATATGTCACGACCCTAGTTCACCAATCGTGAACATGTCGTGACGGCACCCAGTCCCCACGACTAAGTAAGCCTAACACTTTGCGGAATGTACAACTTTATGAACTTTAAACAAGAAATAGCGGAAAAAAGATATAAATAGGAATGTAATCCGTGCCGCTTGGCACATACACTCGTCAACACACTGCATAAAAATACCACCAAGACCCGGAATCCCACGGGTAACACAGACTAAAAGAAATACAACTGTGGCTCTATGTGTAAAGAGTATCTAAAACAACGAAATGAAGGAAAATATCTACTAGAACTATCAGAATAGAAGGAGGGCCTCCGGATCCGCGGACGTAGCAGATCATACCTCGAGGTCTCCAAGTGTGCTGCTGATATCACCTAGTATGGGCCTGTCCTGATGTACCTGGATCTGCACAACAAAGTGTGCAGAAGAGTAGCATGAGTACACCACGGCGGTACTCGGTAAGTGCCAAGCCTAACCTCGATGGAGTAGTGACGAGGAAGGTCAGGGCCCTACTGAGAGAACAATAACATAATGATAATAACAATAATAAGCAGTTTAAATAATAATAATTTCCGCAATAACAATAATAAAATGATTACTGCAACCGTCTACAATTTAAGCTAACAACAAATAACCAACTCAATAAAACAAGTCCAGGACCTGTGGGTTATTGAACCCACAGTCCCATTCTCAATACCTCTGGGTCTCCGGGAATCGAACCCACAGCCCATGTCTCAAAAATATCTCAATAACTCGGGATCTCCGGGAATCGAACCCGCAGTCCCTACCAATAACTCGGGATCTCGGGAATCGAACCCGTAGTCCCTACCAATAACTTAGGATCTCGGGAATCGAACCCGTAGTCCCTACCAATAACTCAGGATCTCGGGAATCGAACCCGTAGTCCCTACCAATATCACGCCGGGTCTCTCGGAATCGAACCCACAGCCCTGGGTCTCCGGGAATCGAACCCGCAGTCCACAAGCACAGCCAATAAAGGAGTCTCTGGGAATCGAACCCACAGCCCTGGGATCTCCGGGAATTGAACCTGCAGTCCACAAACACATCAAATAAAGAAAACACACAGAGAGAATATAATATGCTAAATTACAACTTCATCAAAATTAGTGCCAACAATTTATCAAGAGTTCAAGTAAATCAACTAGGCAATTAAACATGTTGAATCCTAGCTAATCATGCTTTTCTAAGTAATACCGAGTAATGGTAACGCTTTTATCAGCTAAGAGCAGGAATATCACTAATCAGACAATTCAAGTAAAGTGTGTGTTACAACAACCAGCGCATGTACACGCCCGTCACCTCGCGTACAAGGCATTTAAACTATCACATAATATCCTAGGGGTGAAAGTTCCCCCACACGAGGTTAGACAAGCCACTTACCTCAATTCCGGTACAAAACCGCTAAGTAATAGCCCTCTTGCCACGAATGTCGGCCTCCACAAGTGTAGTATCTGATAAAGTCAATAGAATCACGTCAAAATAGGCCAATTGGGCATTACCCAATCAAAATAACTCAAAATTCACCAAAACCCACAAGTTGCCAAAACCCGACTTCCGGTACGCTTATCGAAAAATCACGAAAAATATATATTCGGGTTCCTTATCTCAATACGAGTCCGTGCATATAAAATTTATCGAAATCGGACTCCGTTTGCCCATTCAAATCAAAGATTTTCTAACATTTAGGCCTAGGGCTCAAACCCACCTTTAATCTTCCAATTTCGGTGAAATAATCATGGATTTCATGATAAACCAACGAATTAAGGTTAAGAAACTTACCCCCGATGATTTCCCGGTGATATCCCAGCGTTTCCCCTTCAATTCCCTCTCTTGGAGCACAAAAATGGCATTTTTTGTGTATGGGGTCGCGGCTGAAATGTTTCTGGACTTAAAGTCACTGCCAGGCCAATTTACTCTACGCGATCGCAGCACTGGGCTTGCGATCGCGATGCACAAAATATGGGCGGCCTATTTTCCTCTACGCGATCGCGTGGTACAGGACGCGATCGCAGTGCTCAACCTGACCATTCAACGCGATCGCATCACCTCGACCGCGATCGCACTGCTTTCGACTAACACCCTACGCGATCGCATCCCCCGCGTCGCGATCGCGAAGAACAACTACCGGTCCTCACTCCTCTACCCTACGCGATCGCAGACTATACCTCGCGATCGCAGAGCCTCCCAAATTCACCCTACGCGATCGCAGACTCCCCCTCGCGATCGCAGGGCCCAATAATTTCCTCTTATGCGATCGCATGAGCAGCTTCGCGATCGCGAAGCACAAAAATTCTCTGCAATATTGCAGCAGAACCAGCAGTGCAATTGGCACCAAAATGGTCCGTTTGGACCCCCGAATTCATCCCGAGGCCCCCGGGATCCCAACGAAAACCACCAACCTATTCCAAAACATGATACGAACTTATTCTAATCATCAAAACACGTCTAACAACATCAAAATCCATAATTCACATCGAATTCAAGCCTAAATTTCTTAAAACTTTCCGAATTGCACATTCGATCTAAAACCCGACCAAAAGACGTCTGAATGACCTGAAAATTTGCGGACATATCCAAAATCACATAACGAAACTACAGGAATTGTCGGAATTCCATTCCGACCCCGGATCAAAATCTCACCTATCGTTCGGATTCGCCAAAATTTCAACCTTCGGCATTTCAAGCCTAATTGAGCTACGGACCTCCAAAATACATTCCGAACGCGCTCCTAACCCCGAAATCACCTAACGGAGCTAATGGAACCATCGGATTTCCGTTCCGAGATCGTCTTAACACTGTTCCGGCTACGGACCGTTTTCTAGTTTCAAAGCTCTTATTTAGCGACTAATTGTCCCAAAATGCTCAAATTTTCGGAACCGACTCTCCCGGCAACCCACAATAGCGGAAATGAACTTAGGGGAACAGTTAAATTAGGGATTGGGGCGTAATTTTCTAAAACGATCGGTCGGGTCGTTACATCTTCCCACACTTAAAGATTCGTTCGTCCTCGAACGAGCATAGAAAACATACCTGGAGTAGTGAAAAGATGAGGGTACTGGCTGCGCATATCCTGCTCGGTCTCCCAAAGTCGCCTCCTCGACCGGCTGGCTCCACCACCGAACCTTTACCGAAGCGATGTTCTTTGACCTTAGCTTTCTGACTTGCCTGTCTAGAATGGCTACTGGTTCCTCAACATAAGACAAATCCTTGTCTAGCTGAACGGATGTGAAATCCAACACATGCGACGGGTCACCATGGTATCTCCGGAGCATGGAGACATGAAACACGGGGTGAACTCCGGCTAGGCTGGGAGGTAAGGCCAACTCATAAGCAACCTCCCCAACACGCCTCAAAATCTAAAAAAACAGGCAATAAATCTAAGACTCAGCTGAGCACATTAGCTTGATATATCTGAAGATAGTCCCTCTTGTTTAAGCAATTAAGTCTTAGAGCCTAATTCCAACATCCGGAATTCTATGTCGGGCTTGTTTTCATCAAGAGATCACTCAATATTCCTCAAACGCCGTCCTCAAACATGATTGCATAACCTTGCTGGATTCTTACCTTGCAACTCAAAATCCACAAGACCACAATAATATTTTATGATCAAATTAGCCAAAAATTCAACGAATCAGATGCTCCCATCACACCTCATGATCTACATAGGTCTCGTTCCAACCTTTACAATGCTGACACGATGGAAGAGATGTGTTGATATCCATAACCAACTACTGAATCAACAATTCATTGGTCCATACTCCTGACAAGATCCATTACCCTGTCCTAAACCAGAGGATGATCATTTCTTCTATAGTATACTTCATATAATCAATTTGCACTGACCCCAAATCACATAATCTCATCTCACCCAGTACGAACTGCTCAGGCGATAAGCCACATCGGACATAATCAAAAGTCCCACAAGATGACACAATGTGCTACTAATCCACTAATACGTACGTGATACAAAGGAAGGCGAAAACTAGAGAGAATTATTCAGCTCTCACATAAACATGGGCCTCCTCAGAAAATAGGAAACATAACACATAAAAGCAATTATAGACACCGAAATAGACACCACATTGTTGCGGCGTGCAACCCGATCCCAACAATATGCCCATGGCGGCGTGCCACCCGATCCCAACAATATAACCATGGCGGCGTGCCACCCGATCCCAACAATATAACTATGGCGGCGTGCCACCCGATCCCAACAATATAACCATGGCGGCGTGCCACCCGATCCCAACAATATAACCATGGCGGCGTGCCACCCGATCCCAACAATATAAAACTCACACAAGGAGTCATATGTCGAGCTGAATAGTTCGTCACATCAAAATACTGACTATCGATCATAAGCACACTAAGGTGCATGATATCAGACACAATGAAACATATAGCGCTATAGGCTACAACTCAAGCACAACTGAGGTGCGATATAAGATCCGAGTCTCAAGAGCCATCATGCTCCTATAACATCACCGCTGAGCGGAACCCCAACACATAAGGAACTTACCAAGCCGTCTCACACTCATACGGCACAATATATCTTACATGAATTAACCAACCGCGAAATAAGACCGCGACTATCCCTTCATAAAGGGCGCATTGCTGGAAGAAACATAACTGGCCTGACGCAAGGCTCACTTCCACATTTAAATCTATCCACCGACCTTAAGTCTATCATGGTCGTGC
>JASVEL010008964.1:0-106046 GCA_032618575.1 Nicotiana noctiflora | reverse complement strand
CCTTCGTCTCCTTTGGAACGTAACCATTTTCCATTGACCCTCTTTCGGAATAGGGCTTTCCTGGCTATGGGTCTGCTGGTTATCGGATGCCTGTGGATGGTTTTTGTTTTGCCTGAAGAAACATGATAATGTTTTGTGGCCTATTCTTCCACAGTTTGTACAGAGGGTTCCAACCCCTTCGTAAAGGACCGTTTGTTTGTGGTCACCGGTAATCACCGAGGTTTCCACTGGGACTTGTAACGACCTGGCCGATCGTTTTTAAAATTTACGCCCCGATCCCCAATTTAACTGTTCCCCTAAGTTCATTTCTGCTATTGTGGTTTTCCGGGAGGGTTGGTTCTGGAAAATTTGAGTGTTTTGGGACACTTACTCCCTAAATGAGAGCCTTGTAGTTAAAGAATGGTCCGTATTCGGAACAGTGTTAAGACGACCTCGAAACAGAAATCTGATGATTCCATTAGCTCCGTTAGGTTATTTCGGGGTTGGGAGCGCGTTCAGAATCTATTTTGGAGGTCTGTAGCTCAATTAGGCTTGAAATGCCGAAGTTTGAAATTTTAGCGAAATCCGAACGATAGGTGAGATTTTGATCCAGGGGTCAGAATGGAATTCCGACAATTTCTAAAGCTTCTTTATGTGATTTTCGATATGTCTACAATTTTTCAGGTCATTCGGATGTCGTTTGGTCGGGTTTTTGATAGCATGTAAGTTTCGGAAGTTTTGGATGAACTTAGGCTTGAATCCGCTATAATTCAATGATTTCTGTGTTTAAGGACATGTTTTTATGATTGGAACAAGTTCGTATCGTGTTTAGGAGTATGTTGGTAGTTTTCGTTGGGGTCTCGGGGGCCTCGGGGTGAATTCGGCATCATCCGGGCATTTTGGAACTTAAAAATCTGCAGAAAATTTGCAGAATCTGTGCAGAAATTTAAGCCTTCGCGTTCACGTAGGCAAGGGGGATTTGGTCATCGCATTCGCGTCACAGGCTATGCGTTTGCGTAGAAGAAGGAAGGGGAGCATCGCGTTCGCGTCCCAGCCTACGCGTTCGCGTAGAAGAAGGAAGCGAAGCATCGCGTTCGCGTCCCGTGTCGCGCGTTCGCGTATAAGAAAGTCCAGATGGCTGAAGAGTTGTGCATCGTGAATGCGTGGGAGGCGTCGCGTTCGCGTAGAGGGAGATTGAGCTGTTCATCGCGGACGCGTGAACAGTAACGCGAACGCGTAGAGCAAATCCGTCCGGCAGTGAATTAAATTCCAGAAGCAGTTCAGTCGCGGGTTTATACACAAAAATGCCATTTTTGAGACTTAGAGAGAGAAACTCATGGGAAATTATTGAAGATTCATTGGGTATTCATCGGAAGTAAGTTCTATGGCCTAATTACGTTATTTTATCATGGAATCTTTGAGTATTTCACTGTTAATGGAAGATTTATGGGGGATTTTAGCCCTAGGCCTAAATTATGGTAAATCGTCGATTTGAATGGGCAAACGGAGTATGATTTTGGTAAATTTTATATGCACAGACTCGTGTTGAGATAAGGAACCCGAATATATAACTTTCGTATTTTTTTGAGAAGCGTGCCAAAAGTCGGGTTTTGGCAACTTGTGGTTTTTGGTGTATTTCGAATTGTTTCGATTGGGTAATGCCCAATTGGCCTATTTTGATGTATTTCTATTGATTTTGATCAGATACTACACCTGTGGAGGCCGATATTCGTGGAAAGAGAGTTGTCTCTTAGCGGTTTCGTACGGAGTCGAGGTAAGTGGCTTGTCTAACCTCATGTGGGGGAACCTTCAGCCCTAGGATATTATGTGTTAATTTAAATGCCTTGTACGCGAGGTGACGGGCGTGTACATGCACAGATTATTGGAACCCACCTTACTTGAATTGTCCAATTTGTGATATTTCTGTTCTTAGCTGATTAAATTGTGACATTTACCTGATATTCATTAGAAAAGCATGATTAGATATGATTTATCTGTCTAAGTGCCTAATTGTCTTACTTGAACTTCTTGATAATTGTTGGCACTGGTTTTGGTGAAGTTGTAGTTATGCATATCATATTCCTCTATGCATTCCTTTTTATTGTTTGTGTTGGTGGACTGCGGGTTCAATTCTCGGAGATCCAAGGGCTGCGGGTTCAATTCCCGAAGACCGGGAGTGGTATTGTTTGTGGACTGCGAGTTCGATTCCTGGAGATCCAAGGGCTACGGGTTCGATTCCCGGAGACTCAGAGTTTATTGATATATATATTGAGATACTGACTACGGGTTCGATTCCCGGAAATCCTGAGATATTGAGGTACGGGCTGCGGGTTTGATTCCCGGAGACCCAGAGATACTGATATTGGTACTGCGGGTTAAATTCCCGGCAATCCTGAGTTGTTGGATATAGAAAGGGACTGTGGGTTCAATTGCCATAGGTCCTGGACTTGTTGATTTGAGTTTATGTTGTGTTGGTTACTTGTAGTTAGCTAATCGTAGACTATTGCAGTAATTACTTCATTGTTGTTATTTCAGATTCAGTCTTACTTATTCCTGTTTATTACTGTTTTTAGCATTATGTTATTGTTTTCTCGGTAGGGCCCTGACCTTCCTCATCACTACTCCATCAAGGTTAGGTTTGGCACTTACTGAATACCATCGTGGTGTACTCATGCTACTCTTCTGCACACTTTTGTTATGTAGATCCAGGTACATCAGGTCAGGCTCATCTGAGGTGATTTAACAGCACTTCAGGAGACTTGCGGTATGATCTGCTACGTCCGCAGATCCGGAGGGTCTCCTTCTATTTTCATTAATGATAGCACTTAATTTCCATTGTTCTCGTTGTTTAGACATTCTCGATGTATAGAGCCACAGTTGTACTCTTCTTTTAGTCTGTGTTGCCCATGGGATTCCGGGTCTTGGTAGTATGCTACTTAGTCTGTTTTGGTGAAGTGTATGTGCCAAGCGGCACTTCTTACATTTCTTTTACATCATTCCGTTTTTATTTTATCTTTTGTTTCATGAAATTGTACATTCCGCATCGGGTTAGGCTTACCTTGTCGCGAAGATTGGGTGCCGTCATGACAGGTTCACGATTGGTGAACTAGGGTCGTGACAAGTTGGTATCAGAGCCCTAGGTTCATAGAAGTCAAGGGACACAGAACGGTTACTTAGAGTCTCGCTGATCGATAAGGAGACGTCTGTATTTATCTACGAGAGGCTATGTAACCGTTTAGGAAACTCTTCATTTCTTTTGGATTCCTTGTCATGCGACATTTTTGGCACCAAATCTAAACTTTTGCTTTCTATTATCTCACAGATGGTGAGGACATGTGCTACTCGCGAGGATCAGGCACACGCGCCCCCTGCTGCCGCCGCCAGAGGCCGGGGCCGTGGTAGAGGACTAGGACGCGCCCGAAGTGCAGCCACAACACCCGCGTGCGCTGCCACTGAGGCACCACCGGTGGATCAGGTTGTAGCGCAGGCACCTGGTACATCGGCTACAGCTGCTACTACTCTAGGAGACCCTGGCCCAGTTCATGAGCATGTATACTACTTTAGCTCGGGCAGGGTTGCTTCCACTCACTGCAGCTACATCTCAGGTCGGGGAAGAGGCCCAGACTCCCGCAGCCGCTACACCTAAGCAGCGAGTGCCCGTGGAGCAGGTTCCGGAGATTATTGTTATGCCTCCTGCCGCCCCAATGCAGCCCGGAGGTTCGCCAGCTGCCTTCGAGGATGAGCAGCATAGATTAGAGAGGTTCAAGAAATATGATCCTCCGGTGTTTAGTGGTTTGGCTACAGATGATGCATTGGTTTTTCTGGAGGAGTGTCATCGTATCCTTCGTACCATGGAGATAGTGGAGACCAGCGGGGTTTCCTTCACTGCTTTTTAGCTTTGTGGGGCCGCTTATGATTGGTGGCGCACATATGAGTTGGATAGTCCGGATGAGTCTACTTCATTGACCTGGACGCAGTTTTCTGATCTGTTTTTGAGGGAGTTTGTTCCCCAGAGCCTTAGGGACTCTTGGCGATTGGAGTTTGAGTGGTTGCGACAAGGCTCCATGACAGTATCGGAGTATGCTATTAGTCCAGCATGGCTATGGAATTGGAGACAGATATACCATGTCAGCAGGCGGTGAGCATAGCCCGGAGGATCGAGAGTATGCTCCCTAGAGAGCGGGGAGAGCGGGAGGCCAAGAGGTCTCGTGAGTCGGGCCATTTCTCTGGTGCCCGCACTTCAGCAGCCGGTCGTTTTGGCAGGGGTTATTCCGGTCATCCAGTTAATTCAGCATTGCCAGCAGCCGGTAGTACTCCAGCTCTTCCAGCACCTCAGGAGCCTTATTATGCTCTCCCAGTTTCTAGTGTGCCTCCTGCGCGGGGTACCTCCAGGGGTCAGACTAGTGGCGACGAGGCCGGTCAGTCACAACCACCGCGTCCTCCTAGAGCTTGTTTTGAGTGCGGGGATACTCGCCATCTGGTTAGGGAGTGCCCCAAGCGTAGGAGAGGAGCACCTCCATAGACTTTGCAGCCTCAGCGTGGTTCACAAGGCCAACAGGCCATCATTCTAGCCCCAGCTGCCACTCCACCTGCCCAGCTAGCCAAGGGCAGGAATCAGGGTGCTAGAGGCCTCCTTCGAGAGTGGGGTCAGGCCAGATTTTATGCTATTCCTGATTGCGCTGCAGCTGTTGCATCTGATTCTATTATCACATGTATTATTTCGGTTAGTCACAGAGAGGCATCGGTTCTATTCGATCCTGGTTCCACTTTTTCATATGTGTCCTCTTATTTTGCTTCACATCTGGGTGTGCCTCGGAATTCTTTTAGTGCCCCCATTTATGTTTCCACTCCGGTGGGAGATTCTTTGTTTGTGGACCGTGTGTATCGATCGTGTTTGGTTACAATTTGTGGTTTTGAGACCAGAGCGGATCTATTATTGCTCGGAATGGTCAATTTTGATATTATTCTGGGCATGGACTGGTTGTCGCCCCATTATGCTATTGTTGATTGTCACGCCAGGACCGTGACGCTGGCTATGCCAGGCATTCCACGTATTGAGTGGAGTGGTACTCTAGATCACACCCCCAGGCGTGTTATTTCCTTTCTCAAAGCTCGGCGTATGGTTGAGAAGGGGTGTGCTGCTTATCTAGCTTATATGAGGGATGTCAGTGTTGACACTCCTTCTATTGATTCCATCCCAATGGTACGTGATTTCTCCGATGTATTTCCAGCTGATCTCCCGGGTATGCCGCCCGACAGAGATATCGATTTTGGTATTGACTTATTGTCGGGCACTCATCCCATTTCTATTCCTCTGTACCGCATGGTTCCTCCTGAGTTGAAGGAGTTGAAGTATCAGTTACAGGAGTTATTGGGTAAGGGTTTCATTCGACCCAGTGTTTCGCCTTGGGGTGCTCCTGTGTTGTTTGTGAAGAAAAAAGACGGTTCTATGCGTATGTGTATTGACTATCGTCGGTTAAACAAAGTTACAGTGAAGAACCGGTATCCTTTGCCACGTATTGATGATTTATTTGACCAGCTACAGGGCGCACAGGTGTTCTCCAAGATTGATTTGCGCTCTGGTTATCATCAGCTGAAGATTCGGGAGTCAGATATCCCGAAGACTGCCTTCAGGACTCGATATGGTCACTACGAGTTCCTCGTCATGTCTTTCGGGATGACTAATGCCCCAATAGATTTTATGCATTTGATGCAAAGTGTGTTCAGGCCATATCTGGACTCGTTCGTGATTGTTTTTATTGATGATATTCTAGTTTATTCCCGGAGTTGGGAAGAGCACGAGCAGCATCTGAGGATAGTGCTTCAGACACTGAGGGAGAAGAAGCTATATGCCAAGTTCTCTAAATGTGAATTCTGGCTGAGTTTAGTGGCATTTCTAGGCCATGTGGTGTTGAGCGATGGTATTCGAGTGGATCCGAGGAAGGTGGAGGCCGTGCATAGGTGGCCCAGACCCTCCTCAGCTACTGAGATTCACAGTTTCCTTGGTTTGGAAGGTTATTATCGTCGCTTCGCAGAGAGGTTCTCTTCAATCGCAGCACCTATGACTAGATTGACCCAAAAGGGTGCCCCTTTCTAGTGGATAGAGGAGTGTGAGGCGAGCTTTCAGAAAGCTCAAGATAGCTTTGACTTCGGCCCCTATCTTGATGTTTCCTACCGGTTCGGGGTCCTATACAGTTTATTGTGATGCCTCACAAGTTGGACTCGGTGCAGTATTGATGCGGGATGGTAGGGTAATTGTCTACGCATCCAGACAGCTGAAGGTACATGAGAAGGACTACCCTGTTCATGATCTGGAGCTAGCTGCCATTGTTCATGCCTTGAAGATTCGGCGTCATTACTTGTATGGGGTTCCTTGTGAGATCTACACTGATCACCGGAGCTTGCAGCACTTGCTTAAGCAGAAGGACCTGAACATGCGTCTGAAGATATGGTTGGAGCTGCTAAAGGACTATGATATTACTATTCTCTATCATCCGGGCAAGGCTAATGTAGTTGCCGATGCCTTGAGTCGTCGGGCAGAGAGTTTGGGGAGTTTTCCATATCTACCAGCTTCAGAGAGGCCTATGGCGATGGATGTTCAGGCTTTAGCCAGGCAGTTTGTTAGTATGGATCTTTCGGAGCCCAGCCGGGTTTTGGCCTATATGGTTTCTCGGTCTTCTCTATTTGACCGCATCACAGAGCGTCAGTTATACGACCCTCGTTTGCTTGTCCTCCAGGATAGAGTTCGGCGTGGTGATGCTCGAGATGTTACCATTGGGGATGATGGAGTTATAAGGATGCAGAGGCGTATTTGTGTGCCTAATGTAGATGATCTTTGAAAGCTGATTCTAGCAGAGGCCCATAGCTCGCGGTATTCCATCCATCCGGGTGCCGCAAAGATGTACCAGGACTTGAGATAGCATTACTAGTGGAGGCGGATGAAGAGGGATATAGTTGATCATGTTTCTAGGTGCCTCAACTGCCAGCGGGTAAAGTATGAGCATCAGCGTCCGGGTGGGTTAATGCAGCAGATTGAGATTCCATAGTGGAAATGGGAGCGCATCACCATGGACTTTGTATCTGTGCTTCCACAGATTGTTAGGAAGTTTGATTCCGTTTGGGTCATTATGGATCGGCTGACCAAGTTCTCCCATTTCATATCGGAGCACTACTTATTCATCGGAGCGATTGGTGGAGATCTACATCAGGGAGATAGTTCGGCTGCATGGTATTCCAGTTTCCATCATTTCAGATAGAGGCACTCAGTTCACTTCTCGGTTCTGGAGAGTTGTGCAGCAGGAGTTAGGCACTCGGGTGGAGCTAAGCACAGTGTTTCACCCCCAGACTGATGGCCAGTCCGAGCGCACTATTCAGATTTTCGAGGATATGCTCCGTGCGTGCGTAATTGAGTTTGGAGGTTCATGGGATCAATTCTTGCCACTTGGCGGAGTTTGCTTATAACAATAGCTACCATTCCAGTATTCAGATGGTAAGAGGTGCAGGTCTTCCGTGGGTTGGTTCGAGCCGGGTGAGGCCAGACTGCTAGGTACTGAGATGGTCCAGGATGCAATGGACAATGTCAAGGTGATTCAGGACAGACTTCGTGCGGCCCAGTCTAGGCAGAAGAGTTATGCGGACAAGAAGGTCCGTGATGTGGCTTTAATGGTTGGCGAGCGGGTTATGCTTCGGGTCTCGCCCATGAAGGGTGTTATGAGGTTTGGGAAGAAGGGGAAGTTGAGTCCTAGATTCATTGGTCCTTTTGAGATTTTGAGGCGTGTTGGGGAGGTTGCTTATGAGTTGGCCTTACCTCCCAGCCTAGCCGGAGTCCATCCTGTATTTCATGTCTCTATGCTCCGGAGATACCATGGTGATCCGTCACACGTGTTGGATTTCACTTCTGTTCAGCAAGACGAGGATCTGTCTTATGTTGAGGAGCTAGTGGCCATTCTGGACAAGCAAATCGGGAAGCTAAGGTCAAAGAACATCGATTTAGTAAAGGTCCAGTGGCGGGGTCAGCCGGCCGAGGAGGCGACTTGGGAGACCGAACAGGATATGCGTCTCCATGGAGCTGATCAAATAAATCATCAATGCGCGGTAGAGGATACTTGTTATTCACTATTACTGTAAGGCCCAAGAAAATTTCGCTAAGTAATATAGGATTTTGTGGTGCCACGTAGGCTAATTATTATATTTTATATGCTATGAACATGATGGACATCAATTAGACTTGCTAAATATGAGTATGAGTCTTATGGTAAGTGATATGAGGTCCAAATGGAAGCCCAAGTGTATGCCAAATGGAAAAGTTTTCAAAATAGGCCAAAATTCCAAATGGATTCGTACAAGGCTCCACTTCAAAGGATAATATATAATTGTGTATAAGGTTTTATGTGGTGAATAGCATATCAAATGAAATCCCTTTGAGTCTAGTTTCTAACGCTTCAATTCGTTCGTCATTTGGACATTCCTACACAAAGTTATGATCAAATTACCAAAGGCTGGAAAATGCTGTCTTGTGTCAAATGTGCGACCGCATTTCCTGTCGCATTGTTAACTCTGCGGTCGCATTTCTGTCGCAGATTAAACCAGTGAAGCCCAGTTTTGGGTACCAATTTTGCGGTGCATTGTGCGGCTAGCATGTTCCTTCTGCGGTCCATTCTGCTATAGCATAATTGACATCGCTGGTTTAATTTTTCTATTTTTATAACCCAACCCCATTTCAATATATAGGCTTTGGGGTTCAATTTGGGGTCATTTCTTACTGATTTTAGAGAGTGGTGAGAGCATTTTAGAGAGAGAAGGAGGAACCCAACATTTAAATCATCCAAGTCTTGCATCAATCTTCAAGAATCAAGAACCCAATAGCAATTTCTTCATCTAAGAGGTAAGATTCTATACCCTAGGGTTTTAATTTCGAGTTTTTGTGTTTAAGATGAGTTATTGAGGTATGATTCTTGGGTTTATAAGTATTGTGTATACATGCATGTACAACTTAGGTTTACGGGAAGATTTTTTAACATAAATAAGTAAAGATTGGGTTATGGAATGAAGAAATTCTTGAAAAGGGGATTTGAAATCAAGATACCCAACTAGTATTTGATAAAATGCTCAAACGAGCTAGTTTCATGAATATCTTTCTAATATATGTTTAATTTTGTTATGTCTCATAGTAGATTGGAATTTCTAGAGTTTTTGGAGTGTTGTAGTAACTTAAGGAAGCTCAATCGAGGTATGTATGGCTAATTTTGATTCTTGTAAAATCGCCCATATGTGTGAAATTGTTTGGCATGTGTTAATTTGAGAAATTTTATGTGATTCTTTGGTGTCACTGTTGGGTATTCAATTGATCATTGAACTACATGTGGTATGGTATGAAATATAAATTGAAAGATGACAAGGGAATTGGAATTGGTAAAGAACTGAGAACAATTGTTGTGGTGGCATATATGGTTTCTTGTGGATAGAGATGAAACACTTGAATTGTGGTAAATTGTTGAACATACTTGTGTGTGTACTCTTGAATATGGTAACTTGGTTGTGATATCAGTTTGAAAAGCATTTGAGAATGTGAATCGAATTGTAAGTTGCTTATTTGAATTTGTTGTAATTGTGTGTAGTGCCTTATTTGCTGTTTGTGATTGTTGTGTTTGAAACTGTACGGTGGGATAGGGTTGCGCGCCTCAACATGAAGTAATAAGGTGTGGGTTGGGGTGATAAGCGTGGCCGAGGTAATAAGGGTGGACGAGGTAATAAGGATGGAAAGTGATCGAAATCGCTATTGAAATATGATATAAATTCATTGATGTGAAATTGTGAAAGGAGACAGCAAGAGAGTTTGCAACCCGTGGGGCACTGTTGCCCCTTTGTATGACTGCTTGTGTTTTACGTGATTGAATTGTTGTTGTTCTACTTGTTGATTCTTAAACATGCTTTGTGTTGAGAATTATCTGGAATGAGGAAAAATGTGGAAAACATGGTTGGCTGGCTTAATTGATTCTTGATGTAATTTATTTGGCTGTCTTATCATCGTGATATTGTTTAATTGCTTGAGTTTACTTGGGACAAAGTTTGCCCATACATACCAGTACAATTCCAGTGTACTGACGTCCCTTTTTCCTGGGACGCTACATTCGTGTTATGATTGTAGGTGAATCAGTAGCAGGCACTTCAGCTCATAGGCAATAGTATCCTTCATCTTCCACTGTCCGTTTTGTTGAGCTCTTTCCTTCCCCGGGGCCCGGTGTGGCTCATGCCATTTCTGTTTTAGACTTTGTTTTCGATTTTTTTTAGGTATAGTCGGAGCCTTGTTACCGGCAAGTATTGTATCCTTCTTTGTAATCCTAGAGGCTTCGTAGACAGTAAACTGTGGAACTATGGCCTATGTATGTATATGTATATGTCAGGCGTTGTAAATTGTAACTTGTTAGTAAATCAATCGTATGGTTATGTTTGTACATTGTGAAATTAGTTATAATTGGTAAGATATTTGGTTTATGAGAAACAATCAACACAGGGGTAACACGTGGGAATGAAAGGCACCCAGGTCCGCTTGACTGGGGCTACCTGGTCAAGCGCCGGTCATGTCCCTTGATTTGGGGCGTGACAAACTTGGTATCAGAGCCTAAGGTTTTTAAAGTGTCCTAGGATGTCTCGGAGCCGTGTCTAGTAGTGCCCTTCTTATCGGTGTGTTGTCGACCACATCATATAAGTTGGGGGCTGCACGGACATTTAGGAATTTACCAATTTCTTTGATATTCCAGATCGTGCGATATGGCTCAAGATAGGGAGCTAATTTCCTCTATAAGTATTACTCTCAACATTGGTAATTTTGATATCATAATCTGTGAATTTGAAGCATGTAAGGTGGGATTTATCCCACCATTGAGTCCAAGTGGATTACCCAAGGACTTGTTAGGAGAATGTGTTGAGTCATGGAGTGATTGGTAGAAATTGTTGTTAAGGAGAGTACCCTCATTCTTACTAATGTCACTGTACCACCAGATCATGTAGTATTTCATCAGTATGTACGGCTAAAACCCCGTCTCTTAGAAATTAAGCTTCCATGGTGCTCGCATAAATGTTGTAGGTTCAAAATATAATTGATGCAGTACCCGTGTTGTTATGTTAAGCGAATATTGTTGTGAAAATATATGTGGGAGGTACTTCTTTATTTGTTTAATATATTATTCTTGGTAGATGAGGATATGTAAAGAATGTGAACTATGTGCTAAAATGCCTAGACTTGAAGTCAAGTTTAAATTGATATATTGATGCCATATATTGTGAGAAAACTTGTTATGGTTGATTCCTCCAAGATGTTCTTATGTGTACCAAAGGTATTTGATTGATTGCGTCTAGTTGTTGGTAACATATAAAGAATGTGTAAGACTAAATGTTGGATTTTAATTGCGATTGATACTTTACATGAATTGGTGTTGTGACCCGATGTTTGTGAAAGATGCATTCCAATATGATCAATGTGCTATTATTGACAACTTAAAATGTGTTTTAGAAGTATGAATCATGTATTGAAATGTAAAGTCCTCTATGCATAGAGATGTTGAAATAAGTCAAATGCTTTTGAGAAATAAAGTAAAGACAATGTGTCGAGAACTCAAAATGAAATTGTACCTGGTGATACTTATGACATGAGGGAATATGAAATAGATTATGATGTTGATATGAAAAATGCGGAAATGAAGTGAAATGCGGGGAAGAAGAGATTGTGTTATAAAATGTGGCCTAGTGCCAAGTCTGATGTGATAATTATGGCCCCAAGAGCCGATGGACTAATATACGTAAAAATGGCATGATTCTTTTATTCAATAATGTGGTGAACGTTTAAAGTGTTTGATTTGTACTTGTGATTTCCTTATTATTGTATGAAGCGCATAGGTGAATAACTTTATATATGAACCCTATGGAAGGGCTATGAAATGCATCCTAGAGGTATGGAAATTATGTAAAAAAAAAAAAACTATGTGATCCATTTTATTTGGTAATGTGGTGATTGTTTAAACTTTTTGTTAAACCCTTATGATTTCCTTGTCCTTGCATAGATATGTTCTTAAAAAGAATCTAAATTTCAAAACAGTTCATGCACATGCATATTCTTTGAATGAGACGTATTATCTACAAAGTCTCCCTATCATAGTTCTATTGTTTACAACCTCCTATGGAATTGAGCTCTATAATTATGTTCCAGGAATTGAGTTATAGCACTATTGATACTACCTACTTTCTTTTCCTAAATTCTCAACAAAGGACTATTCCCAATGAATTTCTTACAGAAACGTCTCATTTAAATTGACAACATCTGCTCACTTGTGCCTATACATGCGCCATCATAAAGTTTGTACATGTGGTGTCAAGTTCCATGCAAAGTATCCAAGATTTGTGATCCTTCTCGAGTCACACTTTTACTTAGTTGTGTGTGTCTTATATGGCTTGATCAACCAATCTACCCTCTTACGAGTAACATTATGAAACCTTTTCACTGTCTAGTAACATATATACACATCTCAGTGCCTATCATATGAGTGAATATCAATTGAAATGGTCACCATTTGCATAAGGTTTCTCTAAAAAAAATTGAGATCCTCACATCCCCATCATAGATATCTTGTGTCGTCATTGTTTTCGTGCCCACTTGGGACATCTCGCAGTAAGTAGCTCACTCTGTCCTAGTATTTTGGTTGCTCGTGGCATGGTCGTGTATTGCAGTGGGGAGTTAATATAGTAGAAGTGTGTCCAACTTATAACCAATGATTAGTTTCTCATTATGTCTCCATAGTGTTTTAATCGTATTCCTTATTTAGTGAATTCATTGTGCTAGTTCCCTACACTTGTACGACAACCATAAAATAACATGTATTTCTATGTATCACTATGTCACTTCCTTTTTCAAGTCAAAACCTATGGAGATCTCATCATGAACATCTGCAAACCTTCAGGGATTATTGTGCACTGTCTCATTGTGTTTGGTTTTCTTCACACCCTTAACTTCTAGAATCATGGACTATGTCATTGTCATGTGTGGAGAGTTTACTACCCTTGGTATCTCACCTTCTTGGCTAGATATGAGTGTTATTTGCCTTCTCCCTGGAGCATCGTGTTAACTATTAGAACCATCTAACCAATTCATGATTTTGTCCTAATATCAAGATTTCATAGCTATTGAGTTTCACTCGTGAAAGGTAGAAATTAGATGACTTTGGATTTTTGTACATATCATGAACATGTTGATTTGAATGACAAATGGTCGTAATTTTTAGTTCCCTCATATATGATCAATTATCAAGAAGTGTTAAATTGTCTAGAATATGGTAATCTCATAAGCGTTCAATTATTTTCATCTTTATAGGCTTGTGGCATAGATTCTGTGCGTCAAGTAATGTTAAGAGTGTAATTCAACTTCGTGTATTTTGAATTCCATATCACATTCAAGGTGCTAGAGTATTCCTATTCGGGGTCGACGGATTTTCCCTACACTTTAGAAATGTGTGGTTCATGTATTTGGGTATTCCTCCTTAATGATTCCTATTTCCCATGTACTACTTACTCCTATTCCTCATTTGTGTATTAATTGAGGTAGCCACAATGATTAACCATGTCATTATTGTTAGTAGTAACATTTTGTGTCTCTTAGTATACGACCTCATATAGTACTCTATCGAGTGCATTAATGGGTTTTTGTAGAACTCCAGTCTGATCTTGAACTCTGTTGTTCCTCGTTGTATTATATCCATTGGGTATTGTAAGTTCAGACAAGTCAAATATAAAGCTTCATAGTGTGATCATATATATATTGGCGAATAGCATAGTATTGTCCGATTCATAAGGATAGGAATAAACCGCTTTATGCTCAAAATGAGCAATAGTCATAAAAGGTCGTGTCATCTTTCTTCCATTTTTTAGATAAAGTTATGGTCAGTTTATGGTATCACATCTTAGGGTAACTATTAAGGGTCATCAAGGGTTTAATGTGAGTGTACCCCTGAAAATGTTATGTGAGTTGATAATAAAGGTAACATGATTGTATTACACATTAGGTTGCAATAGGTGTATGATATTCCTCGTAACTGTTCCTCATGTACTTTGTGTTTCCATATGCTTATGTCTAAGAAGATAGTGAAAAAATAATGTGGGTACGAATTGACTTGATTGAACTATATGATCATGATGCACTACTAGCAAGACTCATGATGGCTTGATTTCATATGGATTATTGATTGAAACGAAATTATATTCCTGTTGATGAACACCTTTGTGATTACATTAATGGGTGGTAAGGACTATTATAAACATATGATTGTTTGTTTCCTATGAATTGACATCCTTGATGGTATGATGCCGAGTTATGGAATTGTGGATTATTGTTGTTATCATGAATTGCAATATCCAGTGGAGTGCAAATTGTACAGTGGAAGTTATCAAAAGGTAAAGTCAATGGATAGTTATTTCATGCCAGATGTTTATCTGTCATCCTTGTGATGTATATTTGGGAGTTGATATTTTTTTTAGAGGGTGTCATGACAATGCTTGTAAATCGATAATGTCATCTGGAAGGCTAAATGTGTGGAAGGAAAATATTTTTGCTTGATTAAGTAGCAGTTATTTTTTACTTGGAATGTACCATATAGGTATTTTGATGTAAAACTGTGCAGTCCATGTTCTGGTATCCATATGTTAATATAGTGCTTGAAATAATAGGATTAGGATTGTGGATATATACATTGTGGTGCTATGTACACTTGGGGATGTGTGGTTAAGACGATTTTGGTGATTCTCTGGCAGGTGGATAGGCCTAGTTACAAAGGAAACTCTGCCAAAATTTTTGAAAGATTTATGAATTAGTGAAAATTTTGAGATTGGAGGTAGGCTAAGAAAGAGATGTATGATGTTAAAGTATTTGGGAAAGACTATACTCCTCATTCGAGGACGAATGATCCTAAGGGGGGGAGAATGTAAGGCCCTAGAAAATTTCGCTAAGTAATATTGGATTCTGTGGTGCCACGTAGGCTAATTATTATATTTTATATGCTATGAACATGATGGACATCAATTAGACTTTATAAATATGAGTATGAGTCTTATGGTAAATGATATGAGGTCCAAATGGAAGCCCAAGTGTATGCCAAATGGTAAAGTTTTCGAAATAGGCCAAAATTCCAAATGGTTTCGTACAAGGCTCCACTTCAAAGGATCATATATAATTGTGTAAAAGGTTTTATGTGGTGAATAGCATATCAAATGAAATCCCTTTGAGTCTAGTTTCTAACGCTTCAAATCGTTCGTCATTTGGACATTCCTACACGAAGTTATGATCAAATTATCAAAGGCTAGAAAATGCTGTCTTGTGTCAAATGTGCGACTGCGTTTCCTGTCGCATTGTTAACTCTGCGGTCGCATTTCTGTCGCAGATTGAACCAGTGAAGCCCAGTTTTGGGTACCAATTTTGTGGTGCATTGTGCGGCCAGCATGTTCATTCTGCGGTCCATTCTGCTATAGCATAATTGACATCGCTGGTTTAATTTTTCTATTTTTATAACCCGACCCCATTTCAATATATAGGCTTTGGGGTTCATTTTGGGGTCATTTCTTACTGATTTTAGAGAGTGGTGAGAGCATTTTAGAGATAGAAGGAGGAACCCAACATTTAAATCATCCAAGTCTTGCATCAATCTTCAAGAATCAAGAACCTAATAGCAATTTCTTCATCTAAGAGGTAAGATTCTATACCCTAGGGTTTTAATTTCGAGTTTTTGTGTTTAAGATGAGTTATTGAGGTATGATTCTTGGGTTTATTAGTATTGTGTATACATGCATGTACAACTTAGGTTTATGGGAAGATTGTTTAACATAAATAAGAAAAGATTGGGTTATGGAATGAAGAAATTCTTGAAAAGGGGATTTGAAATCAAGATACCCAACTAGTATTTGATAAAATGCTCAAACGAGCTAGTTTCATGAATATCTTTCTAATATATGTTTAATTTTGTTATGTCTCATAGTAGATTTGTCACGACCCAAACCCCAGTCGTGATGGCGCCCAACACAATGCTAGGCAAGCCCGACCGTATTATCTCTTAAACCAGCCAATTATTAATCAAATTAAACTTAAACAACAAGTGACCATATCAAATGATAAGCGTGATAGTAACGGCATACGAAGTACGGACCCAACATATCGTGGTGACACAAGTCTGAGCCTCTACAAATGAGATCTACTACACAATCAAGTCTAACCAGAATGGAGACAACAGAATGATAAAAAGAAAGAGGTCCGGTACTGCGGACGTTGGCAGCTACCTCGAGGTCTCCACAGAATGGGAATAATAAAGCAGTTGCGATAGCTCAACTGCCCTCCTGGACCTGTATATCTGCACAAAAAGTGCAAGGGAGTGGGGTGAGTATATTTCAACTCAGTGAGTAACAATAATAAACAATAACTGAAAATAAGAACTCCTGTACTATCACTAAACAGTTCTAAAGCAACCCCCACTGGTTAGTCATCGCTATAATGAGTACTCTGATCACTAGTCCACATCTATCTCATCTAGGTCCCACACTGACCACATCCTCGCTCGTACCACTACGGTATACAACCATCTCAATATATGGAGACATATACATCGGTCTATAACATATTTTAGTATATATATAAATATAAATAAGTATAATGCTGCAGCGCGCAGCCCGCTATATATATGAATATGAATAAGTAAAATGCTGCGGCGTGAAGCCCGCTCTAATACATATACCGCTGCGGCGTGCAGCCCGCTCCATTTAACGTCGACGGCGCTCACTGGGGGTGTGTACAGACTTTGGAGGGGCTCTCTAGGCCCAAGCGCTATGATATTGCGTCGTGCAGTCCGATCCACACATATATTACTGCGGCGTGCAGTCCGATCCAATATTTATATATATATATACACATTTTTAGCTATACTGCCGCTCACTGAGAATGTGTGCAAATATATATATATATATATATATATACGCCGCTCACTGAGAATGTGTGCAAACTCGGACTCCGAAGGGGCTCCTACAGCCCAAGCGCAATAATACTGCGGCGTGCAGTCCGACCCAACATGTATACTACTGCGGCGTGCAGCCCGATCCAATATATATATATATAATACCTCCTAACGGGTCCTCGACTCTGTCTTAATTAGTATAGGATTGGCCTTACAGGCCCACTCAGTTAAATCAGGGAACTTCCATCCTAAGTAATCTATCTCTCACAGTACACATCTAGTACTGGCTCTTAATAGGCTATCCAGCTAGTTTTACGGCTGAGTGCAAGTTTCCAACACGGTATAAGGGTCACCTAGCTCTACGGGTCTCCTAATGCTCTACAGATCGGCACAAGGCCCCAAACATGGCTATTAGCCCAATTGCACAGTTATAATCTCATCAACAGTCGTAATACACAGTATTCTATAAGCCGGGAAGGATCAAGTCCAAGTCCCCAATCACAATGACACCACGCCCGTCACAAGACGCACATCTCAACTCAACATAGCACTGTAAAGTGCTAGTACGGGGTTTCAAACCCTCAGTACATTATTTACTACTACCACTCACCTCGAACCGGTAGAAACTTCAATCCGCCTTGCGCTTGCCTCGCAACTCAATCTCCTCGGGTGCCAAATCTGCTCAAAAATCATAGAGAATGCATCAATATATGCTAATTTCACGTAATTCATTCGAAATAACCCAAATTATATCAAAACCCACAAGTTGTCAAAACCCGACTTTTGATGCGCTTCTCGAAAAATTATAAAAGTTATATATTCGGAACCCTCGTCTCAATACGAGTCTAGGCATATCAAATTTACCAAAATCGGACTCCATTTGCCCACTCAAATTAGTGTTTTTCTTCAATTTAGGCCTAGGGCTCAAACCCACCTTTAATCTTCCTTTCAGAAATTTAACCAAAGATTTCATGTTAAAATGATGTAATTAAGCCACAAAACTTACCTCCGACGAATCCCCGATGAATTCCCAGCAATTCCCGTGAGTTCCTCTCTCTAGAACTCAAAAATGGCGTTTTGGTGTATGAAACCCGCGACTGGTTCTGTTCTGAACTTAAACTCACTGCCAGGCCAATTAACCCTACGCGATCGCAGCACTGGGCTCGCGATCGCGATGCACAAATCCCTGGGGCCTGATTTTTCTTCTACGCAATCGCAGCCTTTGGCACGCGATCGCAGTGAACAACCAAGGATCACTACGCGATCGCAACTCCAGCCCCGCGATCACATTGCATCCGGACTTGACCTTACGCGATCGCGTGAACCCAAACGCGATCGCACTGCATTCCTATATTGGCCTACGCGATCGCAAACATCACCACGCGATCGCGATACACCCAAACGCCGCCTTACGCGATCGCATTCAAAACTTCGCGATCGTAGAGAGCAAAAGTTCTCTGCAATTATTGCAGCAGAACAACAGTGCCTTTTGGCACAAATTGGTCCGTTTGGACCCCCGAATTCATCCCGAGGCTCTCGGGACCCCAACGAAAACCACCAACATACTCCAAAACACGATACGAACTTGTTCCAATCATAAAAACACCATCCTAAACATCAAAATCACCAATTACGCCCGGATTCAAGCCTAAGTTTCTTCAAAACTTTCAAAACTAACATTCAATCCAAAACCCGATCAAACGACGTCCGAATGACCTGAAATTTTGCAGGCACATCCAAAATCACCTAATGGAGCTACTGCAACTGTCGAAATTCCATTCCGACTCCCGGATCAAAATCTCACCTACCGTTCGGATTTCGCCAAAATTCAATCTTAGCCAATTCAAGCCTAAAACTACACCGGACCTCCAAATTCAATTCCGATTGCTCTCCTAAGTCATAAATGATCCCCCGAAACTAGTCGAATCATCAGAATCTGATTCCGAGCACTCTAACTCGATAGTCAACTCTAGGTTGACTTTCCATATTCAAACTTCCTTCAAACATACTATTTGCTTCATTTTGAGTTCAATTCACTCCTAACTCACCCGATAGGCTCTAACACTGAAATAAAAGCATAAAATATGTAATTGCAACATGATGGGGTGGTAAATTCCCGTAACGACGGGCCGGGTCATTACATTCTCCCCAACTTAAACAAACGCTCGTCCTCGAGCGGACTCAGAGTTGTACTGGAAGCAACCCAATAGCTGAAAGACCTTAACAAGCATATATTCGGGCGATCACACGTCACTCTATCTCTCATAAGTCCGAAAACACCATATAGCTGAAATCTCACAAACCATCTGAACCATAAACCACATTGCACTTTTCGAAATCATATACCAATTGTTAATCCCATGCCCATACTCAGGATACACTAGAATCCACTGCAATAACCCATACTCACCACTCCGAGTGAGATCATATGATGTATCAAACAACCCAATCACTCGAGACAATAGTCTCTAATCACACAATTTCCCACGATAACCAAATACCAACTGAAAAACCCTCTTCATTAGATAGAGTCTTGTTCCAACACCTTCATATCATGCCCACGGCAACCGAACACGCGATATATCGAACCCATCTCTCAGGGTCAACCATTCATGAATCCATTTCACTTTTAACTGATACCACAACGGATTTCGGACCCAAATCTCGGTATTACCTTTCTAACCAGCTGAAATCACATATACTCACACTCACTATTGGCTCCAACGCTCATTTCGATCATAACACACCGCACCGGTGATTTGGCACCTCAACACCGACCTAAGCCACGACGAGCACAACATAGGCTCCAACAGAAACGTCTGCACACACTCGAATCATGACAGCTCAAATCATGACAACTGTCTCCAGCAAAAGAGCTGCAATTCAATTCCTCTGTGCCATCATAACATAGAACTGAGATCGCGTCTCGCATTATAGAAATAGAGTACCTGAATCCTCCTCGAGAGGTCATAACATCACGTGGCCTTGCCACGATTCGTGATTCTATCCCAACGTTATTACTCACGAAGCACCTCAAGTCACCATGCTCAAAGCGGTCATCCACGCACAGATTTAGGTCTGGACCCAAGCAATCAATCACACCTGCGGTGATACAATTGATGTACGCTATCAAATCTTGAAAGGACACAACTGATGTGCTATTCCCCGAGCGATACCCAATATGGACTATTCCTTAGAATCTCGGAAGTATTGTATACAAGGTAACATATAGGAAGCTATATTTTCCACGTCACACTGTTGCGGCGCGCAACCCGTCCCAATAACATACCCGTGGCGGCGTGCCACCCGATCCTGATACCATACATGTGGCGGCGTGCCACCCGATCCACAAATACATCTAGCAAGGAAAATGCACATCGAGTCAAGTTGCTCATTGCAACAAACATATATATAGCCTCAAGCTCGGCCACATGAAACGCATCCGACAAAGTTCCTCAATACTGGAACTGAATCAATGGTAGATACCTCTACACTGACATCCGCTACTAAGGTCCAACTGACAAAGCAATGCCTACCAGCCGTCCGCTGGCCCTAGGGTACATCCACCCTGCTGGAGCATGATCTGATGCGCTCTGCCACACAGTTGTGACATTTCTCTGATATAGTCCATATCATATTAGTCTAGACAACCTGACTTATGACAACCAGACTGCAATCATATATCATTATTCAAATTTGTCATATCAACTAACAAAATAGCCACTAGGGCTTCCAATTTCCAATAACCGCTAAACGGTGCTAATACACACGATATACCACCACTGTGTAGGCGGATTACGAGAACTTCTAGTCTCCAACAAATATGTAACACATGGATCACTATGCCTGATCCCACTTTCCACCGTTCGAACACGTAACACACATCAAGCATCCATTCATACCACGTATGCCATTCAGAAATTTCCCTATGCCAACAACAACTCAATCATCATTATCCATCCAACCGGAGGATACCACAATACCACTAGATATTATCAGTCTACATCACCCTGCCCTTTTGACCATATACTCTGCCAAATCACTAGGATAGTAGTACCATTTTCCTCAATCACCAGGAAGTTTGATTCTCAGATTATCTGCAGCTGCCCACGCTGCTTGGGGATTTTTAATGACTTCCCATATAATATGAACAAATCTCAAAGCCTTGAATATGCCATTATCAACTTTTCATAACACATCGCATATGCCATACCACACTAAGATAACATGGAAATTCATATTCCTTTCCTACGCCGCAAACATCGGCGCAATCAACTAGTCAAGAACCTTCATGATCCCATATAGAAGAAAAATCATTACATATTCCACGCTTTGCATACCGACAGGAATATACTCATTTTCAAACCATGATAAAACACATCACAACTCTTTCTTCCCATTCATTGCATAAGCTTAACTGCCAGGACTGAGTCTTTTTACCCACACCGAGCTATGCAACTGCCAGCTCATCAAGAGCTTTGTTGCACCATAACTGCAAGGCTCATTACCTCGAACATTACCTCGAACACACACCAGGAGTTATCCGTGCCCTTTTCATATTGTCCCAATTTACTAACAAGTTGTTCCATTTACCTAGTTTCCTTTCTGATTCATCTTTAATTGAATATTAGCCCTTACTGTAGCACCATAATACATCAACTCATGTTACCATACGAGACTCGTACATAAGACCACACCATCTAAGACTCACATGCCGCTGAATACTCCCTTAATGTTTCCCAGAGGTACCACAATCTACAACACTTACCTTGAAGAACTTCCTGCAATTTTGAATTCGTTATCATTGCTCTCCAATATAGATTCATAGAATCTCATCATTCACATAACATAACGAAAGTCTCAATTTCTTCTAACAAAACCACGGTCTTTAGCCACATGCACAATCTTAAGACACCTGACTGTTGCAAGCATAAATCTTGAACACCGCAAGGCTATCCTCGGGCGTCATTCACCCTTAACCAGTTATAATTCAACTGCCTTGTTGAACAGAACCACTCGTGCCTTACTAGAACTCTGACACCGCAGAACATGATTATATTCAGATACAATTAGATATCTTTCTTTTCTATACCCCGAACATTCTTTGCCAACATAAGTTCGAACATCCTAGTATTTCTTCACATCTACGAAGCACCATAACCTTTATCAAAATTTCCCAACATACTTAGAGACAGGACCTACATAGCCCACAACAAGTGTAATTGGTTAGTTAGTAACAACCTCCCCAACTTGGCTCGGAGCCATATATCAAAGCACTTTCAGTCACTCATAGCGTTCTTACTCAAATGATGCCACAATGTTCTAGTTAGATTAGACTCGGGTCATTTACAAGCTTCGGGGGAGACTCGAATCATCACAAATCTTAACTCTTTTGAAATTCTTGTATTTATTCACACCAAACAGCTAAGCCCATTCTTTAGGTGACAAAAATCTTTTCTAAGTCCCAAATTTTTCCAAAATTTTGACAGAGTTTCCTTTGTAATTTGGCCTATCCACCTGCCAGAGAATCACCAAAACCATCCTAACAATACATCGGCAACTCGACAAAACATCACATGCATATCAACAGCATAAATCTCAATACTCATAGCACGACCAATTCAGTTTCCTTGAGTCTGAACTCATACTACCACACGTAGTGCACTTTACATTTCCGCTAAGAGGCATTGAACATACTCACCACGCCCATAGCTAGGGCTACATAACAGATCACAATAAGGATTGAATACCTTGCAGCTCCCCCTATTATCAAACTGCCATTTCCACAATTAAGATCAATACCGTTCGTATGAATTTCATAATACCGACTCGCGAAATTAACACCTTGGTGCTCAAGCCATAGACAAGGATTTGGCCTCAAGTCCTCCAGATAAGCCCAACATGAACTCATAGAGATTATATCTCATCTCTCGATTGAGGAATCATAAGCCATCAAGGCAAATTTATCACTAAGCACTCGAGTGCGCGCATCAATGTGCAGGAGGAATTTCAAGAATTACATTTCAAGCTGAATCAAACACGCACGATGAGAATTCCAAGAATTTGAAACTTTCCTAAAGGTTTGTAGCCTCCCGAGGATAAGTACAGGCGTCCCTATACCGATCCACGGCACTCTACTAAACCTGCTTATGACTCGTGAGAACTATGTAACCTAGGCTACGATACCAACTTGTCACGACCCAAACCCCGCTCCGGTCGTGATGGCATCTCTCGTGAAGACAAAGCCAGCCGTATTATCTCTTAAACCAGCCAATTATTAATCAAATTAAACTTAAACAACAAGTGACCATATCAAATGATAAGCGTGATAGTAACGGCATACGAAGTACGGACCCAACATATCGTGGTGACACAAGTCTGAGCCTCTACAAATGAGATCTACTACAGAATCAAGTCTAACCAGAATGGAGACAACAGAATGATAAAAAGAAAGAGGTCAGGTACTGCGGACGTTGGCAGCTACCTCGAGGTCTCCACAGAATGGGAATAATAAAGTAGTTGCGATAGCTCAACTGCCCTCCTAAACCTGTTATGTGCACAAAAAGTGCAAGGGAGTGGGGTGAGTATATTTCAACTCAATGAGTAACAATAATAAACAATAACTGAAAATAAGAACTCATGTACTATCACTAAACAGTTCTAAAGCAACCCCCACAGGTTAGTCATCGCTATAATGAGTACTCTGATCACTAGTCCACATCTATCTCATCTAGGTCCCACACTGACCACATCCTCGCTCATACCACTACGGTATACAGCCATCTCAATATATGGAGACACATACATCTGTCTATAACATATAAATATTTTCAGTATATATATATATATATATATGAATATGAATAAGTAAAATGTTGCGGCGTGCAGCCCGCTCTAATACATATACCGCTGCGGCGTACAGCCCACTCCATTTAACGTCGACGGCGCTCACTGGGCGTGTGTACAGACTTCGGAGGGGCTCTCTAGGCCCAAGCGCTATGATACTGTGGCGTGCAGTCCGATCCAATAGATCCACACATATATTACTGTGGCGTGCAGTCCGATCCAATATATATATATATATATATATACATACATTTATAGCTATACTGCCGCTCACTGAGAATGTGTGCAAACTCAGACTCCGAAGGGGCTCCTACAGCCCAAGCGCAATAATACTGCGGCGTGAAGCCCAATTCGTATGAGTATATTGCTGCTGCATGAGGACCGATCCATATAAATATACTGTTGCAGCATGCAGCCCGATCCATATATATATATATATATATATATATATATATAAATATATATATATATATATATATATATATATATATATAATACCTCCTAACGGGTCCTCGACTCTGTCTTAATTAGTATAGGATTGGCCTTTCAGGCCCACTCAATTAAATCAGGGAACTTCCACCCTAAGTAATCTATCTCTCACAGTACACATCTAGTACTGGCTCTTAATAGGCTATCCAGCTAGTTTTACGGCTGAGTGCAAGTTTCCAACACGGTATAAGGGTCACCTAGCTCTACGGGTCTCCTAATGCTCTACAGATCGGCACAAGGCCCCAAACATGGCTATTAGCCCAATTGCACAGTTATAATCTCATCAACAGTCCTAATACACAGTATTCTATAAGCCGGGAAGGACCAAGTCCAAGTCCCCAATCACAATGACACCACGCCCGCCACAAGACGCACATCTCAACTCTACATAGCACTGTAAAGTGCTAGTACGGGGTTTCAAACCCTCAGTACATTATTTACTACTACCACTCACCTCGAATCGGTAGAAGCTTCAATCCGCCTTACGCTTGCCTCGCAACTCAATCTCCTCGGGTGCCAAATCTGCTCAAAAATCATAGAGAATGCATCAATATATGCTAATTTCACATAATTCATTCGAAATAACCCAAATTATATCAAAACCCACAAGTTGTCAAAACTCAACTTTTGATGCGCTTCTCAAAAAATTATAAAAGTTATATATTCGGAACCCTCGTCTCAATACGAGTCTAGGCATATCAAATTTACCAAAATCGGACTTCATTTGCCCACTCAAATCAGTGTTTATCTTCAATTTAGGCCTAGGGCTCAAACCCACCTTTAATCTTCCTTTTACATAAATTTAACCAAAGATTTCATGTTAAAATGATGTAATTAAGCCACAAAACTTACCTCCGACGAATCCCCGATGAATTCCCAGCAATTCCCGTGAGTTCCTCTCTCTAGAACTCAAAAATGGCGTTTTGGGGTATAAAACTCGCGACTGGTTCTGTTCTGAACCTAAACTCACTGCTAGGCCAATTAACCCTACGCGATCGCAGCACTGGGCTCGCGATCGCGGTGCACAAATCCCTGGGGCCTGATTTTTCTTCTACGCGATCGCAGCCTTTGGCACGCGATCGCAGCGAACAACCAAGGATCACTACGCGATCGCAACTCCATCCCCGCGATCGCAATGCATCCGGACTTGACCTTACGCGATCGCGTGAACCCAAACGCGATCGCGTGAACCCAAACGCGATCGCACTGCATTCCGACATTGGCCTACGCGATCGCAGACATCACCACGCGATTGCGATACACCCAAATGCCGCCTTACGCGATCGCATTCAAAACTTCGTGATCGCAGAGAGCAAAAGTTCTCTGCAATTATTGCAGCAGAACAGCAGTGCCTTTTGGCACAAATTGGTCCGTTTGGACCCCCGAATTCATCCCGAGGCTCCTAGGACCCCAACGAAAACCACCAACATACTCCAAAACACGATACGAACTTGTTCCAATCATAAAAACACCATCCTAAACATCAAAATCACCAATTACGCCCGGATTCAAGCCTAAGTTTCTTCAAAACTTTCAAAACTAACATTCAATCCAAAACCCGATCAAACGACGTCCGAATGACCTTAAATTTTGCAGGCACATCCAAAATCACCTAACGGAGCTACTGCAACTGTCGAAATTCCATTCCGACTCCCGGATCAAAATCTCACCTACCGTTCGGATTTCGCCAAAATTCAATCTTAGCCAATTCAAGCCTAAAACTACACCGGACCTCCAAATTAAATTCCGATTGCTCTCCTAAATCTTAAATGATCCCCCGAAACTAGTCGAATCATCAGAATATGATTCCGAGCACTCTAACTTGATAGTCAACTCTAGGTTGACTTTCCATATTCAAACTTCCTTTAAACATACTATTTGCTTCATTTTCAGTTCAATTCACTCCTAACTCACCCGATAGGCTCTAACACTGATATAAAAGCATAAAACATGTAATTGCAACATGACGGGGTGGTAAATTCCCGTAACGACGGGCCGAGTCGTTACAAGATTGGAATTGCTAGAGTTTTTGGAGTGTTGTAGTAACTTAAGGAAAGCTCAATCGAGGTATGTATGGCTAATTTTGATTCTTGTAAAATCGCCCATATGTGTGAAATTGTTTGGCATGTGTTAATTTGAGAAATTGTATGTGATTATTTGATGTCACTGTTGGGTATTCAATTGATCATTGAACTACATGTGGTATGGTATGAAATATAAATTGAAAGATGACAAGGGAATTGGAATTGATAAGGAACTGAGAACAATTATTGTGGTGGCATATATGGTTTCTTGTGGAAAGAGATGAAACACTTGAATTGTGGTAAATTGTTGAACATACTTGTGTGTGTACTCTTGAATATGGTAACTTGGTTGTGATATCAGTTTGAAAAGCATTTGAGAATGTGAATCGAATTGTAAGTTACTTATTTGAATTTGTTGTAATTGTGTGTAGTGCCTTATTTGTTGTTTGTGATTGTTGTGTTTGAAACTGTACGGTGGGATCGGGTTGCGCGCCGCAACATGAAGTAATAAGGTGTGGGTTGGGGTGATAAGAGTGGCCGAGGTAATAAGGGTGGACGAGGTAATAAGGATGGAAAGCGATCGAAATCGCTATTGAAATATGATATAAAATCATTGATGTGAAATTGTGAAAGGAGACAGCAGGAGAGTTTGCAACCTGTGGGACACTGATTACCCCTTTGTATGACTACTTGTGTTTTACGTGATTGAATTGTTGTTGTTCTACTTGTTTATTCCTAAACGTGCTTTGTGTTGAGAATTATCTGAAATGAGGAAAAATGTGGAAAACATGGTTGGCTGGCTTAATTGATTCTTGATGTAATTTATTTGGCTGTCTTATCATCGTGATTAATTCTTTAATGGCTTGAGTTTACTTGGGACAAAGTTTGCCCATAATACCAGTACAATTCCTGTGTACTGACGTCCCTTTTGCCGGGGACGCTACATTCGTGTTATTATTGTAGGTGAATCAGTAGCAGGCACTTCAGCTCATAGGCAATAGTATCCTTCATCTTCCACTGCCCGTTTTGGTGAGCCCTTTCCTTCCTCGGGGCCCTGTGTGGCTCATGCCACTTCTGTTTTAGACTTTGTTTTTGATTTTTTTTAGGCATAGCCGGAGCCTTGTTACCGGCAAGTATTGTATCCTCCTTTGTAATCCTAGAGGCTCCGTAGACAGTAAACTGTGGAACTATGGCCTATGTATGTATATGTATATGTCGGGCGTTGTAAATTGTAACTTGTTAGTAAATCAATCGTATGGTTATGTTTGTACATTGTGAAATTAGTTATAAATGGTAAGATATTTGGTTTATGAGAAATAATCAACACAGGGGTAACACGTGGGAATGAAAGGCACCCAGGTCCGCTTGACTAGGGCTACCCGGTCATGTCCCTCGATTTGGGGCATGACAAAACGAATCTTTTAAGTGTGGGAAGATGTAACGACCTGGCAGGTCATTTTTGAAATTTATGCCCCGATCCCCAATTTAACTGTTCCCCTAAGTTCATTTTGTGCTATTGTGGTTTGCCGGGAGGGTCGGTTCTGGAAAATTTGAGTGTTTTAGGACACTTAGTCCCTAAAGAAGAGCCTTGTAGTTGAAGAATGGCCCATATTTGTAACAGTGTTAAGACGACCTCGGAATGAAAATTTGATGGTTCCATTAGCTCCGTTAGGTGATTTCAGGGTTGGAAGCGCGTTCGTAATGTATTTTGGAGGTCTGTAGCTCAATTAGGCTTGAAATGCCGAAGTTTGAAATTTTGGCAAAATCCGAGCGATAGGTGAGATTTTGATTCGGGGTCGGAATGGAATTCCAAAACTTTTTGTAGCTTTGTTATGTGATTTTGGATATGTCTGCAAATTTTCATGTCATTCGGACGTCGTTTGGTCGGGTTTTTCATAGCATGTAGGTTTTGGAAGTTTTGGATGAACTTAGGCTTGAATCCACTATAATTCGATGATTTCTATGTTTAAGGACATATTTTTATGATTGGAACAAGTTTGTATCGTGTTTAGGAGTGTGTTGGTGGTTTTTGTTGGGGTCCTGGGGGCCTCGGGGTGAATTCGGACCATCATCCGGGCATTTTGGAACTTAGAAATCTACAGAAAAATTGCAGAATGTGTGCAGAAATTTAAGCCTTCGCGTTCGCGTAGGCAAGGGGGATTTTGTCATCGCGTTCGCGTAGAAGAAGGAAGGCGAGCATCATGTTCACGTCCCAGCCTACGTGTTCGCGTAGAAGAATGAAGCGAAGCATCGCGTTCGCGTCCCGTGTCATGCGTTCGCGTAGAAGAAAGTCCGGATGGTTGAAGAGTTGTGCATCGCGAACGCGTGGGAAGCGTCGCGTTCACGTAGAGGGAGATTGAGCTGTCTATCGCGGACGCGTGAACAGTAATGCGAACGCGTAGAGCAAATCCGTCCGGCAGTGAATTAAATTCCAGAAGCAGTTCAGTCGCGGGTTTATACACAAAAATGCCATTTTCGAGTCTTAGAGAGAGAAACTCACGTGAAATTGTTGGAGATTCATTGGGTATTCATCGGAGGTAAGTTCTATGGCCTAATTACGTTATTTTATCATAGAATCTTTGAGTATTTCACTGTTAATGAAAGATTTATGGGGGATTTTAGCCCTAGGCCTAAATTATGGTAAATTGTCCATTTGGATGAGCAAACGGAGTCTGATTTTGGTAAATTTTATATGCATAGACTCGTGTTGAGATAAAGAACCCGAATATATAACTTTCATAATTTTTCGAAAAGCGTACCAAAAGTCAAGTTTTGGCAACTTGTGGTTTTTGGTGTATTTCGAATTGTTTTGATTGGGTAAATGCCCAATTGGCCTATTTTGATGTATATCTATTGATTTTGATCAGATACTACACCAGTGGAAGCCGATATTCATGGCAAGAGAGTTGTCTCTTAGCGGTTTTATATCGTATTCGAGGTAAGTGGCTTGTCTAACCTCGTGTGGGGGAACCTTCACCCTTAGGATATTATGTGTTAATTTAAATGCCTTATACGCGAGGTGGCGGGCGTGTACATGCGCAGATTGTTGGAATCCACCTTACTTGAATTGTCCAATTCGTGATATTTCTGTTCTTAGCTGATCAAATTGTGACATTTACCTGATATTCGTTTGAAAAGCATGATTAGATAGGATTTATCTGTCTAAGTGACTAATTGTCTTACTTGAACTTCTTGATAATTGTTGGCACTAGTTTTGGTGAAGTTGTAGTTGTGCATATCATATTCCTCTGTGCGTTCCTTTTTATTGTTTATGTTGGTGGACTTCGGGTTCAATTCCCGGAGATCCAAGGGCTGCGGGTTTGATTCCCGGAGACCCAGAGTGGTATTGTTTGTGGACTGCGGGTTCAATTCCCGGAGATCCAAGGGCTGTGGGTTCGATTCCCGGAGACCCAGAGTTTATTGATATATATATATTGAGATACGGACTGCGGGTTCGATTATCGGAGATCCTGAGATATTGAGGTACGGGCTGTGGTTCGATTCCCGGAGACCCAGTGATACTGATATTGGGACTGCGGGTTAAATTCTCGGCGACCCTGAGTTGTTGGATATAGAAAGGGACTATGGGTTAAATTCCCATAGGTCCTAGACTTGTTGATTTGAGTTTTTGTTGTGTTGGTTACTTGTAGTTAGCTAATCGTAGACGGTTGCAGTAATTACTTCATTGTTGTTATTTCAGATTCAGTCATATTTATTCCTGATTATTACTGTTTTTATCATTATGATATTGTTTTCTCGATAGGGCCCTGGTCTTCCTCATCACTACTCCGTCGAGGTTAGGCTTGGCACTTACTGAGTACCGCCGTGGTGTACTCATGCTACTTTTCGAATTGTTTTGGATTGGGTCAGGCTCATCTAAGGAGATTTAGCAGCACTTCGGGAGACTTGAGGTATGATCTGCTACGTCCGCGGATCCGGAGGGTCTCCTTCTATTCTCATTAATGATAGCAGTTAATTTCCATTGTTCTCGTTGTTTAGACATTCTCGATGTAGGGATTATAATAACTGACCTCCCTTCTCCCTTCAGTGACAGAATACTCATGTATCTACCATGCACATTGAACTTCCTAGTACAGAAATATTCTGTCATCTGATCCTTGTACTTCCATCGCTTCACCAAATTCATTTTATTTGTCGATGCTTCTTTAAGTACCTAACAGACCCAATCCATTGTCTTTCTACCCATGGATGAACGTCTCATCATGTTGCGGCTTCTCTCCACCCACTCAAACCATATATCTTTGTTGGAATTCCATCTGGTGATGTCAAAAGATTTGAATCCGGCATTGAAATATATCCTATTTTCTCCCATTTTGAGAAGTTATACCCAGCTGCTCAGATTTGGATTTAGAGGAGGTGTTTGGTAGTCATCATAACAAGGTAAATAGATAGAAGAATGCATAAGTCTGAAAACTGAAACCGAAAAAAGGTGTCCGTATAAATTGAAAGTTGTCGGAAATCAGAAATTCTTGGATGGATGCGATTGGAATTAACCCCTGAGAAGGCTGTCCAAAAGAAAAATTTCGAAAAAAGGACTGGAAGAGTGGCCATGCGCCGGTGCGTGGAGATTTGGTCGCCGGAAGAGCCGCGCGTGGCGGCGCGTGAGAGGTTTTTTCCGGTCGGAGGTTTCAGTGGTCTGGTAGGAATTTTATGGGGGTGCTGGTGTTCATGAAAGCTGAGGGAAACCAGAATCTCAGGCTCCTCGGGGAGTGTGCCTGAGAGCTGAAGAAGTAGAGAGAGAAAGTTTTTGTTTTTTAACATACATCATATTTAAAAAGTCTACAATATTTGTAAATCTAGTTTCACTTAATTCAGTGCCATACATCGTTCTACAGAATTGAACATCTTAGCCACGATAAAAAATCTCTCTGCAAAATTCCAATGGGGATCATTATTGACAATTTTTGTTCTTTTTGACATAGGGCTGCTCACCAAACACATATATTGAAACATGAACAAGCATTTAACGGGAAAAACGGGATGGTAGCTCACGTGATGACGGGCCGGGTCATCACATAAAGCTTTTTCAAAAACTTCAGGAGAAGATGCTAAAGTTATTTAGTTCATTTGTAAAAACTTCAACACTATATAAGCTGAAGTTTTTGAAAAAGCTTTCTACATAACCAAATTGTCACAGTATGTAAATCATAAATTTTGGAAACAATAAACGTGAAAAGAACAGAATTATCATGAAAAGAATCATTAAAGTGTGACCTTAAACTTTCAGTACATGAAAATATTCACAAATTATTGTCAACCAACTTACGTAATTATTTATAATTTATTTTTAAATAATCTGATAAACATACTTATGGCAATCATCCTATGAACTAAAGTTTTATAGCAAGAAGGGGAAGAATGAGAAAGGGGGCTGAAGTTGTTTAAAAAATGGGTGCAAGTTAAAAGTTTTAAAATAAATGGGCATAGTTTACAATTTTCGGGGCCTAAGTTAATGACCTTACTTGCCAAGCCTTTAGAGCCCGCCTTTGGATTTTAAGTGAAAATTTTAAAAAATAATTTTTGAAATTTTTCAAATTTTCAAAATATTCTGAAATACATTTTCAAGTGAAATTTAAAATTGTTTTGGCCAAAAACTCATTTAAAAAAAGTTACAAGAAAAAAATTGAAAAGAATATATATATATATATATATATATATATATATATATATATATATATATATATATATATATATATATATATATATATATATATATATATATATATATATATATATATATATATATATATATATATATATATATATATATATATATATATATATATATATATATATATATATATATATATATATATATATATATATATATATATATATATATATATATATATATATATATATATATATATATATATATATATATATATAAAAAAAAAAAAAAGAACAAACGTTTATTTAATAAAAATGAAATTCGTGATCGCATTATATAGGAAAAGTTGTATGTCATATTTATGAAATTTAAATAATTTTGGTAGAATGGTCTAAATGACACATATACTTATGTCACTTTGTCATGTCGGTCCTCCTATTTCACTTATTTTCATCCAGATAATTCAATTTGTTCAAAATCAATATTTAAACCCCTCTGACTGTGTGTATATCTCACTTGCTTGACGTAGATGACACATTATATTCCACGTCATTTTTTATATTCTATCTACTAAAAATACTTATTATATACTAATTCCTTTAAGAAAAAGAAAAAAAATCAATACCTCAATCTCACCTCTCTTCCCTCAAATTTCTTCTTGTCCATCTCATATCCCTTAAAGAAGCGTACATCACCAAATAGTTTTCAGAAAATAGTTGCTTAAAAAAAACCTTCCAACACCATAAATCACATTCTTCATGAAATCTATCAACCTAGACATTACAATTCGAATTGTAAATTGAATCATGAAGCAACTTTAACTTAGATAGGACCCACAAAACTACCAATAAATAGAATTATTTAATTTTTTTATTGCATCCCTATGCCAAATGTAACTTCTTTGAAAAAAGAAGCAGGTATAAATTCAGAATTACAGTCCATATCTCGCAATCCTTGAATAACTTATGTCTGCACCAAATTTAAACCTTATTTTATGATACTTTACTCCGTCATACAAACGTTCAGTCGCCCATTTTAATACTTTGTTCCATCATCACTACTATATAACACAACACTAAATTGACATCTTAACAGTCGAGTCCAATCAAATTTTGTCCCATGAAATGACACAAATGGGTAATTTAAACGAAAATAGAAACAAATATGGGTACTCTTTTCTTCTAGAAAACGATGGAAAGTAAAAAGAATCAAAAAAAAAAAAAGCTGCAAAAGAATTAACATTTTTATTTACGAATGAATGATGCAAAAAAAGAGCCTTCCGTTTTTTCCAATTACACATTGTGTAGCATTTCATATATATAATCAGAAGAACACAGGCAAAAGTAATAAACACTCTACAGATAAGAATCTGAGAAGCTTGGTAGAGGGAGCATACAACTCCTCTTACACCTTACCAACTTCCGTCTTTACCCTCCTATCCCTTCGGTTTTTTACAGTATCGAGTAAGCTCGGATCACCTCAACAATGGGTGCACGGCACAATGGACACTTCCCTCCACTTCTCACCAGTTCATTTGCACATTTTGAACAAGTGCACATGTGCCCACATCTGCCAATGCAGGAAACAAACGGTTCAATCTCTAAAAAATAAGGCTAGTTACCTTCTATAACAGGTTAAGATACATTGATAGCGGTGGCATAAGTCAAATGCCAAAACAAAACACTCAATCCTGCATATTTTGGACATTTGTTTGCAAGATTCATTAGATTCCGCAATATGAGTTTTACCTGTACAACAGGGAATCGATGTGACTGTCACAACAAACACAGCAAGTACCCTTTTTCACGTGGCCCCACTTAGACCCATCATTTGAAGTCTCCGCAACCCCTGGTTTACAATCAAACCCAGTTAGAAGAAATAATAGTGTGACACACAGTTGAAAGAACGGTGTTTGGAGAGGTTTAACATTCTTAAGAGCAGCATCAGCATTTCAAACACTATAGGTGATGAACAAACCTATAGTGTGAGGCGCAGTAAAAAGGGGTGGTTCGGAGAGTTTCAACATTCACAAGAGTAACATTAACATTTCATAAAACTACAGGTAACAAACAAACCTTGTTCACCAGCTGATCGATTCAAAGCAGCTGAAACTTCCTGCCTGACAGAGCGTTGAAGCTCCAGTTGCATATCCATGCAAGATTCTAACATTCTTTGCATGTGGTTCATGCCTTGCTGCAGTCTTCCCATGTCTGCTCTAAGCTCATTTATCATTTCCCACTCCTGCTCCAGAACAGCACAAATTAACCCCACAATAAAGTAACATATGACTTTTGTATTTACATAAAAGATGTAGAGTTGTGCCATTTAACACATTAAAATTTGAAACAACTACCAATCGCCAGGCCTAAACAGAATATAATTGAGAAAGGTAACAGTGGCTTAAACAGACTATAATCTGTTCTTATTCACGACAAGCACCAACCAAGATGCATTCTCTGTTCTAATACTGGTCAAGACTACCCGAATTCTGAAAAATTTAGGAAATCAAGAGAACTGGTGAACAAAAGATCTTGGAACATTTTGCTTTTATGATCACCAGTTGCTAAAGAGTACACCCAGCCTAAGTTTAACTTTCTTCATATATTAGAAAAATTGGTAACTTGAAACCGTTTTCAATTGCTTGGATTAATCAGAATATCCTAAGTTGCTCTGACACTTCAGTTTAGGTGCCGCATCCGTTTTGACACGACACCAGTATGGTTGTGGGTATGGGAGCCGTACCGGGTTTGGTCAAATACTTTTGGGTATTTTGTCCACAACGGAGGGAAAAGTTTGATCCAAGATATAATTTGATTCCCGAAATCAGAATAAAAAATAGGTTAAATTTGAAGAAAATAACATACATTATTTAGGACATCAATCCTTTACTTATTTACAACTTAGAATTAAAAAAAAAATCATACTTTACAAGCTAACATAAGTATTCCACTAAATTTCTTACAAATTTAGAGATATTTTTATATTTTTATTTTTTTTTAAATTAATTTTAGCCGGATCCCAACACCCGTATCCCTACTAGGATCCGTATCCCCGAATCGAAGGATCCGACCTCTACATCCGCACCCGTGTCCGAGCAACTTAGAGAATATCATCTATTTTTCTCATTGGCAACAAACTCCAACTTAAACGGGATATCTCCTTTAATACTGGTACGTAGAGATCTCTGAATTCTGACAAATTGATAAAATGAAGAGAACAGAAAAGATAGTATAACAGATGTCAGCACACTTTGCTTCGCAATCACCCGTTGTAAAAAGAGTATATTCAGAGTACATTTTCATTTTCCGTATATATTAAAAGCAAAGTTTTAATACTAATACACGTGTAAGATATCAAAATCAATATTATCATATTTATCGGAGTCGAAGCCAAGAAAGAAGCAAGATAAACATCCGAAAGAGCAATATATTCTCTTTTTGCTTTTCGGATAGGCAGGATGAAGCAGTTGACTTACAAGTTCAGAACGATGCACAGTGTGACGTGGCCAACTGGGGTGATGCAAATCTTGATGCCAAAGTGGCTGTGGTGGTGGCACAGGAGGAGAGGGTAGCACAAGTGAAGGCCTGCCAACTCCATCCTGCTGATCATCACTTTGCTCATCATTTTGCTGGTCCTGACCCCTTTCCAATGAAGCAGGAATGGGCAAGTTCCGATGCAGATCCCAATCAATAGGAGAGCGGCCTCGCCTTTCCACATATGACTGAATTAATTGGTCTAAACTTTCACGGAAGCCACTGCGAAGAAGGTTGGAAACACTCCTCCTACCAGACAAAGACTTTCAATAAACAACAGACCAAAAGTATGCCTAGGTAAGCATGGAGAGGGAAACACAATCAAGAACAAAATTTTACCTGCTAAGAAGCTCTCTGAGTTCCATGCTATACACATTATCGTCATCAGGTGGATGGAATCTACTAATTCTCCTTAATGGGACAGGACGCCGCATTCTAGGAGGATCGGAAGGTCCTTCCGACCAAGTCTCTGCAGCTTCTCGTGAGGCATCCTCTCTCCAAACCTCCTGGTTTTCTGGGAAATGATGTTCTGCACTCCCCACAAACCCTGTTGTTTCAAGGGACCTAGCAGTTGATGGATTTTCTTGCCAATTCACATTCTCTGTAGTCTCATGAGTCCATCCATTAGAATCATTAGATGCTAAATTACCCTGTGTTCCTTCCTCAGCTTCAACAACAGCTTCCACTCGATCCCTTCCTTGGTGAGGAGATGGTTGTTGACTCGTACTCTGACCAGAATTCTCACTGCGATCAGGCAACTGATGAACGTTGCTCTCCAGCTCCCTAGATTGCACTTGTTCACCACTTTCATTCTGGATTTCCTGTGAAGGATTTGCAGGAGTCTGATTATTTCTAGAATCACTGTTCTTAATGTTAGATGAATATACAGAATTGCTGCTTACTTGACCACATACAACGTTTCCTGATCTGGAGCGAAATCCTTCCCTGATTGAGATAAAAAGATCACCAACTCATGTATTATAAAATGACAAATATTATCAATTTTCAACTGAGGGAAGAACTGAAAATCAAGATCTGTTGCATGAATGAGTTGAGAAGGAAGCAAGAAACATTCCCTCTCAGTATCTAGAAACTGAATATCACCAAATGCCACAGAAAATGACTCATGCAAAGATGTAACTAAGTATGAAACAAATGCTCGTAAGTGAAAAAGAACAATTAGCATCCTTCAAAAGCTTATTCCAGAGAGGATAATTTTATCTAAGCCTGAACAAGGCAACTACACAAGCATCACTACATCCACTAACAAAATCAACACCAGTACCAGTAATAGTAATGGTTATTATAATAGCTAAACATCCGTATACTCAAGATAATATTCAGTCTTACACGCATGCTAAGACCCATAATACATGTTAGAGTTTCATTAAAGTTTGGTGGGAGTCTAGTGGAAGGCTTCTTCTACTTTATCTTTTATTTATTCCATTTTTTTCATAAACTCCTAATATTAATATCTTTATTTGAAAGCACCTTTGAAGAGAAAACTCCCAAAGTGATGCTTAACAGAAACAATTTTCTTCTATATCCTTTGCTTACCAATTTTTGACAAACACAATGGAAGTAAAGGATCCCTATATGCCATACCAACTAATTGTCAGTTTAAACTTAGCCTGAGTTCATATCAGTTGTCGATCTACTAAATAACAATTCTCATGCTTGTAGATTCAATTCTCAGGGCAGAAAATTGGCGAGCAGTTTCACTTGTCCATCATTAGCACAGGTATCGAGAAGTCTCAGATGATAAGAAGTTTTAAGTACAGCCTGATAACATTGCATTTTTTAGATCCAACAGTAATCACCAGCTCCACATTCATTTTCAGCGAATCAAAGAATGGTAAGGCCGTAAGGGGATTTTGGTAGATCAGAAGATTCTCTCACAATTTAGAGAGGAGATGCTTATGAGCAGATTTTTTTCACAAAAGAAATGATTAGGAGAAGACTTTATCATAACTAAGAGACTGATCTTATTATTTGAGTTAGAAGCGACACAGCACAGTAACCAACAAAGAGATTAATCTTTGACTAATGTTGTTCACTTGTTTGGCCATGGCAATCAATCAACTGCACAGCAGCATTAAACACACCTACTATATTAGTCAGACCAACAATGCATGAAAATGAAGTCCAATTAATTAGCAGAACCGTTTCAAGAAAACAAAAGATCTAAATATTCAAAACTAACTAGGCTGCAACAAAAGACTGACCACATCACATACCTTAGCCCAGAGACAGTGTTACGTTGCCTTAGCTGAACTAGTTCACTTGCTGCTATCGAAGGTGGTCTCTCTTCCTCAGCAGGCCTTTCATGCAAGAATCTTCCTCTGAGTAGCGACTGTAGAAGCATACAAAATGTAAAGAGATTAAACTTAGAGCCAAAGCACGACCCCACAACATGTACATGGAGCATTTAATCATGATTTCTATTGAGAATGCCACACAAAAATACAGAATGAAAGAAGGTCTGGTGAAATAATAAAAGGCATAAAATCAGCAAGCAACCTGAATCCGATTGCGATGGGCAAAATCAGATACTGCACGATGCTCTAGTAAACCCTGAAGTTCCCTCTGCCTTTCCCTTTCAATCCTCACAAGCAAATCAAGTAGAGCCTGCCTCCCACGCAGCCTCAACATGTCTCTACGAATGTGCTCTGGTTGGGCATCCTCATGGTCAACAACAGACCCATCACGAACACGGCCTACTTGAGAACTAAGCCCAGTGGACTGTTCTTCCCTTTGGCCACCACGAGCTCCTCTTTGTTGACTAGTCATTTGAACCCATTCCCGCACGATTCTCACCCTTTCACGCTCTGTCTCCCCCAGCCACTCCCCTCTTGGACCACCGTTTCTCTGGGAGACATTAGATGAATGGTCACTGATCCCACTCTCCATCCATCCACGAACAATTTGCCTCACCCTCTCCCTCTCAACTTCACCTAGATCAGGAGACTGTTCACGGCTGGAGTTATCACGGTCCCTATGATCATTCTGCGGTCCAATCGGGTCATGAGACCAAGTACCATACTCATTCTCACTCTCACTAGCATCCACCAAACTACCTTGGTTATCACTTTCCTGGCTTTCTGACATATTTGCAGTAGAAACGTTGGTATTAGAATCCATGCCCCTTCGTTGTGTCAACCTTTCCCGCACCCTCTCTCGGGCACGATTCAACACATGTTCATCCTCCAATTCCCGCCACATCTGCAAAATAGTAGAAGCTCTAGTGCTTACTCTCTCAGAATCACCCTGACGCCTTGAAGTCGGAGATTGTGATTCCCTCAAGAAAGACGAATCAAGCATCGAAACAGTGTGCAAACCAGCAAGTGCCATCAACTCAGACTCACGATTCCTCCTCTCAATGGTAGTAATCATCTCTTGAGCCTGTCTTGCTGCCCATCTGCTCAAAATCCTCGAGTGGCGCCTCCTGGCAGCAGAAGACTCTGCCAGGTCATCGCCTTCCAGGTCAGACCTCCTCCTCCTCCTTACAAGCTGATCAGACTCTTCATCCTCATCCTCAGTATTACGCACCGAACTACAAGAAGCATACGACATACACTCGTCCAAGTGTCCACACATCAACTCCTCCAATCCCCTCTCAAACTCGGACCGCACATCGTCCCCTGTGCTTTCCGACTTCTGCTGCATTTGCTGCTGAATATCTTCCATCTTCAGAACCCACTTTATCCCATCTCTAACACCCTAAATACACATTTCACCACACAAAATGTTCCAATACGGCAAAAATACAACCTAAATGCATAACATCACACCATTGTCCCCCACAAACCTGACCCTAAACCTAATTCCATAACAAATCTCATCAAATTCATAAAATTACACTGCTTTTTAAACACTACCAAATCACTCGTTCGATACATATCAAAAACCTGATCAAATTACACATGTCAGCACCACAAAATTCAGAAAAGCAAAAACAAAAAATGTTCATCAATACAAAAATTTAATATCAATTATACGAAACTTATAACCAAAATAATAAAAATTGTGCCTTAAGATCTAAGAAAATTCACCGAGTGCAGCAGTAACAATAAATTGTGGATAATTTGTAGGTCATGAAATTGAGGATTAAACACACACAAAAAAAAATTAAAAATATAAATTACCTTTGAATCGTAGTTCCTTAATCCGCCAAAAGTGTGAGAATCAAAACCCTAACCTGTAAATTGTTATCATATAAGTTATGTGAAAATTAGAAAGACAAAAAAACGAAAAGCGAAAATAGGAAAAATCGATTGGAAACGAACAGGGAGAGAGAGAGATAATAGGGAAAGCGAAGCTCTGAATTTATTAAGAATGCAATGAGAGAGAGAAGAGTAAGGAGTTTTTCTTTTTCTTCGTAAAGGTTGGAGTATTATACTACTTATTAATTATTAAACAAATAGAAAAACAAAAAAAATATTTTATGTGACCTACTTTAATCGAGAGATAAATTAAAAAGAAAATTTTGTTATAAATATATTATATTATGAAAGTAAATAAGCTTCCAAAGAAGCTTATCCATATGGCACTCCGCCGTAAATATGTTTATCTATTTAATACTCTATTGGAAATAAGCTTCCCGAAGAAGCTTATCTTTTTGGTACCCGGGTATGGATAAATATTACCCCGATAGAAGATTATCCATACTGGGTATAATAAGCTTATCCTTTCAGAATCCGGTTATGAATAAATATTACTCTCGGTAGAAGATTATCCATATAGGGAATAACAAGCTTATCCTTTCAGCATCCGATTATGGATAAATACTACTCTCGGTAGAAGATTATCCATACCGGGTATAATAAGATTATCCTTTCAGTATCCTGTTATGGATAAACATTACCCCCGGTAGAAGATTATTTATACCGGGTATAATAAGCTTATTCTTTCAATACTCTGTTATGGATAATCATTACCCCTAGTAGAAGATTATCCATACTGTGTACAATGAACTTATCCATTCGGTACTCTGTTATAGATAAACATTACTCTCGGTTGAAGATTATTCATATCTGGTATTGTAGCACCTTACACAGTAGCTTGTAGTAGCAGCTTACACAGCAGTTTGCAGTAGCAGCTTACACAGCAGCTTCCTTCATTCTATAAATAGAAGGGTTTTCAGTTCATTATGTACATTAGTTTGAATTCGAATAATATATCAGTTTCTCTCTATACATATCTTTACATTATAGTCTTTATTTTATAACACGTTATCAGCACGAGACTCTGTCATCTCGAGCAAATATTTTGAAAGTATCTGATGTAAGAACTTTCTTTTCTTAAATAATGTCAAATCTTTCTAAACTTGAATTTGTAGCCCTGGATATATCAGGCAAAAGCTATATGTCTTGGGTGTTTGATGTTGAAATTCATCTTGATGCGATGGGTCTGACACACACCATCAGTGATAAAAATCAGGCATCAAACCAAGACCATGCCAAAGCAATGATATTCCTACGTCATCACCTTGATGAAGGCATGAAAATGGAATATCTTACTGTTAAAGATCCAGTCATACTGTGGAATAATTTGAAAGATAGATATGACCACTTGAAGATGGTCGTTCTTCCACAGGCACGATATGATTGGACTCATCTAAGGCTACAAGATTTTAAATCTATCAGTGAGTATAATTCTGCTATGTTTAGAATTATTTCCCAATTAAAAATATGTGGTGATAATATTACTGATTATGATATGTTGGAGAAAACTGTCATCACTTTTCATGCCTCGAATATGCTCCTGCAGCAGCAATATCGAGAGATGGGATTTAAAAGATATTCTGAACTTATCTCACATCTTCTTATAGCCGAGCAACATAATGGGCTATTAATGAAAAATCATGAAAGTCGGCCTACTAGTTCTTGTCCATTCCCTTAAGTGAATGAGACGAACTTCCACCAAGCTAGACGTGGAAGAGGTCATGGCCCCAGTCATGGTCATGGTCATGGTCGGGGAAGAAACTCTAATCATGGTAATAATAATGCACCAAAGAACCCTCCTCACCACTAGCAGTGAAAAAGGAAGGAACAAAAGCATGAAGCGGTGCAAGCACCAAATGCAGAAAATGCATGTTGTAGATGTGGAGGAAAAGGGCACTGGTCACGTACCTGTCGTACACCAAGGCACCTAGTTGAGCTTTATCAAGCCTCCTTGAAAAAGACAGAGAAAAATGTTGAAGCAAATTTTATCTCTGAAGATAATTTTGACTTCATGTATTTAGATGTAGCTGATTACTTTGCACTCCCAGAAGGAGAAGCAAGTCATGTAATCGGTAGTGAATCTGTAGAAATATAAATATTTTGATTTTTTTGGTTTGTAATAAGTAGTATGGTTATGTAATTGTACATAAATAAAAGTTATGATTTGATAATTATGTTTACTGTAATATATCTTATTCATTTTGAAGAATATGGATATTATTATTAGATCAACTTAAACTCTAGCAGAGTTTGCAAGAAATATACAACTACCAGAAGTGGTTATTTTCGTATATCTCATTGTAATTATATTTTGTTAACCACCAGAAGTGGTATATGCCTATGATCACCAGAAGTGATAATTTAGGCCTTTTATGGTTACAATTGAAGATAAGATACATAAATATTCTATATATTAAATGCACGCCTCGATTTGCTCCTGAAGTAGTAAATATTTTAAAAGAGGTTGTGGCATCAAAATTTGTTGTGATTAATGCGCATTCAGATAATCTTGTTCGATTTTCCTGAAGGATGAGAACTTTGGATAATAATAATAATAATCAATTCCCCGAAGTGCATGTGGCAATATTAATAAATCTGGTAAATATGAACGCGCTTTTGATGTAAATATATTTACCTCCAGAAGAGGTAATATAATTGAGAGAATATATACTCAATATTTCGCATTTTAAATTTGCTCCTGAAGAAGTAATACAATTGGAATTGCCTCCTGCAGTAGGAAAATATTATGAAGAGGAGTTTTTCTTGTGCTTAAACAATTGTTTATTTGATTGTGATTTTCTCTTATGATACCAGAAGTATCTGAGCAATATTTGATAGTACAAAATGTATCAACAACTCTTGAAGAGCTAACTGTTTGCCTAGAAGACACGTGACACCAGTAGTGTCCGATAAATATTAGATTGTGGATAATAATTGAAGGCTCTCGAAGAGATTATTTTTAAATATGTCATTCATATTATATGATTGTGGTCAAAACATAGTTAGTAGTAAACCTGAAGTTTACTAAAATAAATGGCTATCATATTGAGACTATAAATGATTGGAAGATTGAAAATCTTCATTTTCCACAATTATAGGGGGTAAAATAATATGTATATGAGAAGTTACCCGCCTTATTCTTCGATTTGTACTTCATCATGTATCACGATAAACCAGAAGTTTACTAATACAAAAGTAGCCATGGTTAACCAAAAGTTTACTAATGCAAAAGTTTATGTCATAGTAAACCAGAAGTTTACTAAGAGATAGCACATGCCATGATAAACTTGAAGTTTTCATTTGCCATTTTTAAATGATCTATTTGAGAATTTAGATAAGCATATACTGAAGAACTAGAAGATTCTTCAAGAATTCTCATGTGTTGCTTGTTCTCATAATAAATTGATTATACCAGCTAAAGTTGGGACTAAGACCCATGATTCTGAAATATATAAAAGGTGAATATGGGCCCATTCACCTATCATGTAACCACTTATAGATGCATATATAAGATGGTTACACGTATGTTTATTGTCAACCTACAGTTTGGCATTTGAAATTTTTTTCTCACTTAAGAGCATAATTTTCAAATTATGAAATCAAGACAGTTCATCTTGATAATGTGATTTATATACAAGCTAGTTTAGCAATGAATACCTTCTATTAATGGCTAAACTGTTATTTATAAGAACAAAGCTTCATGTGTTGGTCTAAGATTTTCTAAATTGCATATAGCAGCACTTGTATGCATCAGACTAACAATATATGATAAGTCCTCCCCTCATAATTGGTTTAGGATCAGAAATCAAATATTTTACTATCTTTTGATGTATGGTATATGATTAATTTCTCTACCACAATGCACAAAGATATATTTTCCAAAGACGATTGGGGATATATGTTAGTTTTTCTAACATCTGGGGAATGAAATAAATAGCTAAAAAATATGATATATGAATGGAATTATCATGATCCTCATTTAGAAGATAATTCAAGTCAAATGCCAGAAGCATTTGTTGATCCAAAATCAAATATCATATTTCAGCTGCAAATGCTCCTATTAAAATTTAAAGTCCCTGAAGGATAGAGTTTACTGTACGCATGAAGCGTGGTAGACAAATCGGTTCCAAAGGTAACAATTATTGAAAAATGATAAGGAGCTAATGATCAAAATGATCATAATGAGGAGGAAATAAGCTCTAGAAGAGCCCACGACATAACATTTCATGAAACTCCAGAAGAAGTTGAGATACCTGAAAATAAAGAAAGTGATGAGATCTCAACAAGTTATGTCGCTTAGGAACCGATACAAAATGATCGTCGACGATATATTTGATACAATATAGTGCACAATATTGTGAAATATTGTGAGGATCAGACCAGTAGTCCAAAAACCTGAAGATGTCATGTCATTTAAATGCAAGTCATAACCTATATGACTCATTTAATTAAATCTCTATAAAGATCCCTGAAAGATTTAAAATGCCTGAAGCATATAGGTTCAAAGTCTCGGGAAATGTACTCGATCAAATTATAAAGATCTTGTACGGTTTAAATCAATCTGGACGCAAGTGATTTAATCGCATCATTGAATATTTGCTGAAAGAGAGTTACATAAATAATGTTATTTGTCCATGTAAAGAAAATATCATCAAAATTTGTTACAGTTACTATTTATGTTGATGACATAAATCTTGTTGGAACTCCAGCGGAGCTCTAAAGGCAATTGAATATCTTAAGAAAGAATTTTAGATGAAAGATCTTGGAAAAATAAAATTTATCTTGGTCTGCAAATTAAATATTTAGCAGACGAGATCCTTATCCATCAATTTGCCTAACATAAAGGGTCTTTGAATGCTTTTACATGGACAAGCGCACTCATTAAGTACATTAATGAGTGTTCGATCACTTGAAGTGAATAAAGATCTGTTCTGACCTCTAGAAGAGGATGAGGAACTCCTTGGTCCTGAAATACTCGATCTCAGTGCAACTGCTATGCACTTATGTATCTTACTAATACTAACAAATGTGGTGCAGATCGTATTGGTTATGCAGATACAAGGTTAGAATGCAGAGACTCAAATATTTGAAACATGGTTTTCATCAGGGGGAGTAAATACGCGATGCACTCTTTTTTCCTTACTAAGGTTTTTTCCCACAGAGTTTTCCTTATAAGGTTTTTAATGAATCACCTAGCTATGCGTATTACTAAATTTGTGCACTCTTTTCCCTTCACTAGAATTTTTCCCACAGGGTTTTTCCTAGTAAGGTTTTAATGAGGCACAATATCTTTTAATGAACATCCAAGGGGGAGTGTTATAAATACATTATATTATGGATGTTCATACTCCATTGTAAATAAGCTTCCTGAAGAAGCTTATCCATATGGGACTCCGCCATAAATATGTTTATCTATTTAGTACTCTATTGGAAATAAGCTTCATGAAGAAGCTTATCTTTTCGGTACCCGGTTACGGATAAAAATTACCCCCGGTAGAACATTATCCATACTGGGTATAATAAGCTTATCCTTTCAGAATCCGGCTATGGATAAATATTACTCTCGGTAGAAGATTATCCATACAGGGTATAATAAGCTTATCCTTTCAGTATTCGATTATGGATAAATATTACTCTCGGTAGAAGATTATTCATACCGGGTATAATAAGTTTATCCTTTCAGTATCCGGTTATGGATAAACGTTACTCCCGGTAGAAGATTATTCATACCGGGTATAATAAGTTTATTCTTTCAATACTCAGTTATGGATAATCATTACCCCTAGTAGAAGATTATCCATACTGGGTACAATGAACTTATCCATTCAGTACTCCGCTTACACAGCAGCTTGTAGTAGCAGCTTACACAGTAGCTTGCAGTAGTAGCTTACACAACAGCTTGTAGTAGCAGCTTACACAAAAGCTTCCTTCCTTCTATAAATAGAAAGGTTTTCAATTCATTATGTACATTAGTTTGAATTCGAATAATATATCAGTCTCTCGTACCTGTCTTTACTTTACAGTCTTTATTTTATAACAAAATTATGATTTTAAAAAAAATTACTTATGTCGTTGTAAAATACATGTTATCTTATAAATGGTAATATAAAAGATTTATTATTAAATCATCTCTAAATATAAGAAGATTAAGTTAATTATCTATCTGTTTTTCTTGTGACGAATTATTTACATATATATGATTTTTGAAATACAGATGAAGTATTTTTTTTTTTTTTAATTTTTGAGGGGATGCGATTTTGGTTGAAAACCCGCGAGTCTTGTGTAGGGTGACACGTCATCTTTTTTTTGCCTAATTTATCTTTTTTGTTTTCCTTATTTTTAATTTTTAATTTGGTTTTCTTTTAGTGGTCAATTTCTCTGACTATTTAAATGGAAAGACTATGAGTATAATACTAAATACTAATTAACAACTATAAGAAAAGAATGAAGATAGAATTAATTTAACTTTCTTGCAATAATATTAAATATTATCTACTTACTTTCATACTGTTTGGCCATTTCACAACTAAAGCTTCCTAAAAATGTTCAACTACCAAACAATTTTTTCTGATGTAAACGAAATAAATAAATACTTAAATTTAGTTGATAAATTAAGTTTTTCTTCTTCTTTTCAATGAAGTGAATATTGTATAACCATAAATTTTTTAAATTGGTCTCGTATTTGAAGGTAAATTTATTTTTGAAAATAATTACAATCAAGGTCTTGTTGAATTTCATTTTTGAAGGAACGCTTATTTGGATGGTTGTTACATTAGTTTCATAATGTATCGTATCGTATTGTAAAAGTATTGATTAATGAATATAACTTTTAGATAGATTGTAACATTTATCATTACTTCATGATGTCATGCACCAACAATATGAAGAATGAACTTACAACATTATTAAGAAAAAATAAAATACAAAGTAGAATTATTGTACAAAAAGATAAAGAATAAAATATATTTTTTTAATAATAGTAAAGGGCAAAATGAGAGAAAAAAAAGCACGCCACCGCACCAAATTAGTTGTTGTTAATAGACTGTATTTGTAAAATAGTTCTAAAATATAAATAAATATAAACAGAAATGTGCATGAACAGAAAACCAATTCGAGCCCACTCAATTCACAGTGTTTCCTTAAGGAATTTAATCCCCTCCTAGTACCCAAGGTTATGGATTATTTCCTTCCAAGATAGAACTAATTACACACTGGTGTAGTGGTACTTCAAACCCCAGTGTTTCAGTGAACACAAAGTTCGGGAGCTAATCACACTTACTTTTGCTTTGTTTGATGCTAAAAGTATGCAGAAGAAAGAGAGAAAACTCGGAAAATAATAGTAAAATTTTGAGCAGAATGGTGTTGTATTTATAGCCAAAAGTTGGGCTGAAATCTGAAGAGGTGCAACTCTTCAGAATGGTTGTTTATGCAAAACGCTCATAGCATAAATGCAATTACATAAATGACCATTTACTCAACAATAAAATGGAAAATAAAGAGGGAAAAGTTAAGAGGGCAGCTACTTTTCTGTTACCAAAACAGAAAAACGGATTGGATTTAATAGTAATATTTAATACTAATATTCCGTTATTAAAACAAATATTTAACAACATTTCTGTTAATATTTTACTATTAACAAATAAATTTGGTCCAAAAAGTTAATCAATCGATCATTTGACCAAATCCAAATACAAATCCAAATCCGAATCCAAATCCAAATCCAAAGCCGAAGCCGAGCCGAGCCGAGCCGAGCGAGGACGACGACGATGCGAGGCTTGCTTTCTTCTCAACTCTTTAAGATCTAGAAGAAGAGCAATTGCTTATATGCCCATAAAAAACCTCTTTCTCTATCGATATGGGACAATGCCCATTTACCAGGGGGAGAACTTGAAATTTTACTCAAAAATTTCATTTCCTTCCATTTCCCATTCACCCTCTTTAAAGTGTTTAATATATTAATTAAATACATTAATTAAAACCCAACAATCCCCCACATGAATGGGGAATAGCTATATCACGGAAGTATGCATGAAAAACTGTGTGATTCGCAAGTAAGGATTAATTGCATCTGGACAAGTAGGTTTCCCTTTGAACTTTCCGTAGTGAACTTATGTCGGATATACTCGATCAATCGGTAGATCTGATATCTTTGAACCGTCAAACTTTGTGTATACCTAGCCAATCATAAGTCACACAACCAACCCTTAACCTTCTTTGGTTCTCATTGTTGTGTTTGTTTCAGCCATGAACACCGCCTGGTTTCATAAGTGCGTAGAGAACTGGCCTTATAAAATTCTCCTTGAAGCGGCTAACACTTCACACTTATATAGGTGATTCCTAAACATGTCATCCCGTAGATACACTATTTGATATACCCCGTATCAAATTTAAAAATCATTAAAAAGCCTTAATGTTTTATCCTTGGTACTGAACATTGTCTTATATGAGAATGGACCAAAAGCTTATTTGACAATGTTGAACCGTCATTAATGACTTTGTTTGATCTCCTTCAACCTAGATCTTGGGATCTCCAGTCTTCTAGGTAGAGTTACTGCCAATATGACTTGTTCTCGGTCACACTCTCATTCCCCTTGATGATTTCTCAACTACATCTCTAGTTAGGCCTTTTGTAAGTGGATCCGCCACATTATCACTTGACTTTACATAGTCAATCGTGAAAATTCCTCTAGAGAGTAATTGTCTAACGGTATTATGTCTTCGTCGTATATGACAAGATTTACCATTATACATAACGCTCCCAGCCCTTCCAATTGCCGCTTAACTATCAGAGTATATGCATATTGATGCCAAGGGTTTGGGCCAAAATAGAATATCTTCCAAGAAATTCTGGAGCCATTCAGCTTCTTCACCGGCTTTATCCAAGGCTATGAACTCAACCTCCATTGTAGAGCAGGCAATACAAGTTTGTTTGGACGACTTCTAAGATACCACTCCTCCACCAATGATGAATACATATCCACTTGTGGACTTGGAATCATTTGATTAGGTGATCCAATTTGCATCACAGTATTCCTCAATGACCGCATGATATTTACTGTAGTGCAAGGCAAAGTCCTGGGTATGTACTAAGTACCCCAAAACTCATTTCATGGTCATCCAATGAGATTGACCTGGATTGCTCGTATATCGACTCAATTTACTTATAACATAGGCTATATCTGGTCGTGTACAATTCATGATGTACATTAAGAAACCCAAGACACGAGCATAATCCAATTATGATATGCTTTGGCATTTGTTCTTTGCAAATGCAAGATTCACGTCAATTGGAGCCTTTGCAACTTTAAAGCCCAAGTGCTTGAATTTTTCAAGTACTGTCTTGATATAATTAGATTGTGACAACGCCAGACCTTGAGAAGTCTTATGGATCATAATTCTATGAATTAAATTAGCAACTCCAAAGTCTTTCATATCAAACTTTCTAGTTAGCATACGCTTAGTAGTATTTATATTGGCAATGTCATTATTCATTATGAGCATATCATCCACATATAAGCAAACAATGACTATGTAATTTGGAACATTTTTAATGTACACACATTTATCATATTCATTTATCTTAAACCCATTTGACAATATTGTTTGGTCAAATTTCGCATGCCATTGTTTGGGTGCTTATTTTAATCCTTAAAGGGACTTAGCAAGTCTACAGACCTTCTTTTCTTTACCTGGAACCACAAACCCTTATGGTTGTTCCATGTAAATTTCTTCCTCTAACTCTCCATTTAAGAAGGCCGTCTTAACATACATTTGATGAATTTCAAGACCATAAATTGTAGTTAACGCTACTAACGTTCGTATGGATGTAATTCTTATAACTAGAGAGTATGTATCAAAATAATCAAGACCTTCTCGTTGTCTATACACTTTGACCACAAGTCTTGACTTATATTTGTCAATAGTGCCATCATCTTTCATTTTCCTCTTAAAGATCCATTTAGAACCCAAGGGTTTATTTCCAGGAGGAAGATCAACCAATTCCTATGTATGGTTGTTCAATATGGATTCTATTTCACTATTGACTGCATCTTTCCATAACAATGATTCCGAAGAAGACATAGCTTCATTAAATGTTTGAGGCTCATTTTTCAATAAGAAAGTCACAAAATCTAGTCCAAATGAAGTAGATGTTCTTTGACGTTTACTACGCCTTGGATCCTCCTGGTTAAGTGTACTTTCTTTTTCTTCTTCCCGAGGTCGTTTAGATCCTTCGCTAATCTACTCACATTCCTTTTTATATAGATATTTATTTTCAAAGAACTCAGCATCGTCTGATTCTATAATTGTATTATTATGAATATCGGGATTTTCTTATTTATGAACCAGAAATCGATGTGCTTTACTATTAGTCGCATATCCTATGAAAACACAATCAATGGTTTTCGGTCCTATTTTTTACCCTTTTGGATTTAGCAAATTGCACTTTTGCCAAACACCCCCACACTTTAAAATATTTCAAGTTGGGATTCCTTCCTTTCCATTTTTCACAGTGTTTCCTTAAGGAATTTAATGCTTTCCTAGTACCCAATGTTATGGATTATTTCCTCCCAAGATAGAAAGAATTACACACTGGTGTAGTGGTACTTCAAACCCCAGTGTTTCAGCGAACACAAAGTTCGGGAGAAAATCACACTTACTTTTGCTTTGTTTGATGCTAAATATATGTAGAAGAATGAGAGAAAACTCAGAAAATCATAGTAAAATTCTGAGCGGAATAGTGTTGTATTTATATCCAAAAGTTGGATTGAAATCTAAAGAGTTGCAACTCTTCAAAATGGTTGTTTATGCAAAACGCCTATAACATAAATGCAATTACATATATGGCCATTTACTCAACAATAAAGAGGAAAAATAAAGAGGGATAAGTGAAGAGGGTAGTTACTTTTCTCTTACCAAAACAGAAAAATGGATTAGATTTAATATTAATATTCAATAATAATATTCTGTTATTAAAATAAATATTTAACAACATTTTTGTTAATATTTTACTATTAACAAATAAATTTGGTCCAAAAAGTTATTCAATCGATCATTTGACCAAATCCAAATCCAAATCAAAATCCAAATCCATATCTGAATCCGAATCCGAATCCGAAGCTGAAGCCGAGCCGTGTCGAGCAAGCGACGACGATGACGGCGCGATGATTGCTTTCTTCTCAACTCTTTAAGATCTAGAAGAAGAGAAATTGCTTATATACCCATAAAAACCTCTTCCTCTATCGATATGGGACAATGCCCATTTACCAAGGCGGAGAACTTGAAATTTCACTCAAAAATTTCATTTCCCTCCATTTTCCATTCACCCTCTTTTAAGTAATTAATATATTAAGTAAATACATTAATTAAAACCCAACAATCCCCCACATGAATGGGGAATGGCTATATCAGGGAAGTATGCATGAAAAACTGTGTGATTTGCAAGTAAGGATTAATTGCATCTGGATAAGTAGGTTTCCCTTTGAACTTTCCGTAGTGAACTTATGTCAGATATACTCGATCAACCGGTAGATTTGATATCTTTGAACCGTCGAACTTTGGTGTATACCTAAACAACCACAAGTCACACAACCAACCCGTCACCTTCTTTGGTTCTCATTGTTGTGTTCGTTTCAGCCATGAACTCCGCCTGGTTTCATAAGTGCGTAGAGAACTGGCCTTACAAAGTTCTCCTTGAAGCGGCTAACACTTCACACTTACATATGTGATTCCTAATCGTGTCATCCCTGTGACGACCCAAAGGGTCATCACTTATTTAATTAATCATTTCGAGCTTCTGAGGCCTTAAAAACCTCATTCTATGTTGCCTCGATTTACGTGCACAATCCGAGCCCGGAAAGATTTTGTGATAGAAAATATGAATTCTATGAGAAATTTGGATAAAAATGATATTAATATTGATATGGTTGACTTCGGTCAACATTTTTGGTAAACGGATCCGGACCGAGATTGGATGGTCCCGAGAGGTCCGTAGGAAAATATGGGACTTGGACATGCGTCCGGAGTCGAATTCGAGGCCTAGAGCCCAAGTTATGAATTTTTCTATGAAATTGTTTTTGATGTAATTGTTAAAGGAAATGAATTAATTGACCTTGGTATCGGGCTCGTATTTTGGTTCCGACGCCCGGTACAAGTCTTAAATATTATATATGTGATTTCTGTAAAGTTTGGTGACATTCGGATGTAGTTTGAGATGTTTTGGACCTTGAGTCCCAAGTTTGAAAGTTTTGAAAACCAAAGGTATGAAAATCATGAAGTTGAGGCTTGGTTTGATGAAAACGAGGTGATATTGGCGATGTGATCGCACGAACAAGTTCATAATGTGTTTTTGAGGTTGTGTACATGTTTGGTTTGGAGCCGGGGGCTCGGGTAAAGATTTGATAGGCCGTTGGATTAAATTCTGAAATGTTGCACTGCTGGTTTTTCACCCAGCTGTTGGCTTCGCAATTGCGAAGTATTTCTCGCAATTGCGAAGGGGCAGTACAAGGCAGGGCTCGCAAATGCGAACCCTGATCGCAAATGCGAAAGCCTCATGACCCAGCCTTGTTCGCAAATGCGAACAATTGTTCGCATTTGCGAAGGTCCCCAGTGCCTGCCTATGTTCGCAAATGCGAACAAAAGTTCGCAAATGCAAACATTCCCTATACTGCCTTGGTTCGCAAATGCGAACCATTGTTCGCAAATGCGAACACTGCCTTAAACAGCCTATTTTCGCAAATGCGAACTTTAGTTCGCAAATGCGCACATCCCTTTGACTGCCAGTGTTCGCAAATGCGAACATATGTTCGCAAATGCGAACTTCCCAGCTTTAGCTTATTTTTCAAACTCCGGAAATTGGTCGGGGTTCGCAATTGCGAACCCATGTTCGCAAATGCGAACACAGAGACCTGTAAAACACGATTTTAAGTTCATTTCTTCACTTTTTACAAAACAAAAACATCCATTTGCGATTCTTCACGGATTCCTTCTTCATCAAAACAATTGTAAGTCACTTTTTACTTAATTCTTTCAATTCCTAACATCATTAAACATGTTTTTCATTAGAAATCAAAGGTTTTCATGGTGGAATTTCTTGTTTTTGTTAGAAAATAGGGTTTTTCATAAATTGGGGAATTGGACCTCGAATTGAGGTCCGATTTTGAAACAAATCATATACATGAACTCGTGGGGGATGGGTAACCGGATTTTGGTCCTAACCCCGAGTTCCGACCATGTGGGCCCGGGGTTGAAATTCACTATTTCGGGCGGAATGTTGTAAAAGTTGTATTTGGTCTTAAGAATTAGTTTGTTGAGTAGTATTGATGATATTAAATCAATTGTGTATAGATACGATTGGATTGGAGCCAAATTTGAAAGAAAAAGACATTTCCACGGATTGAATTGTTCATAAGCGTTCGAGGTAAGTGTTTGTTCTATCCTAGCTTGAGGGAATATGATTATGTGTTATGTGTTATGTGATCGAGTGCGGTGTATGGGCTGTGATGACGAGCATCCATACACTGGCGTCTAGTATGACCGTGAGTTGTTGAAAAATGATTATTTTGAGATATATTACAGATGGATTGTTATTGTTCTCCCTTGTCGGGACTTGTTGTGAAGATGATTATTGATTGCCCTTGTTGGGACACTTTATGAATTGCTGCTTCTTTCTTTGCCCTTAACTGTGATTGTTATTTGGGTGAGGAAGAGTGATAATGCACGAAGGGTGATGCCGTGCCATGTTTATTTATTTATGCACGAAGGTTAATGCCGTGCCATGTTTTATTAATTATGCACGAAGGATCATGCCGTGCCCTGTTATTGAACCATGTACGAAGGATCATGCCGTATTATGGATGTGAGGATGAGAGTAAAAGCACGAAGGGTGATGTCGTGTACTTTATTTGCTTATTTGGTGAGGATGAGAGTAAAAGCACGAAGGGTGATGCCGTGCAGCTGCTTGCTATTCCTTGACTTGATATTACTTGTGTTTACATTATACTTTGTTTTTCCTTGTGAATTTATTAACTCGTTGTTAATTGTTGAATTCTTTGAGATATTCCTTATTGTGTTATTACCTGGTTATTTCTTGTTATTACGTGGTATACATATATATTGAATTGCACGGGTTTATGTGGGTGTCCGGTCCTAGGCTTGTCACTACTTGCGGGATAGGCCGGGCACTTACCGAGCACATGGGGTCGGTTGTCGTGGATACTACACTTCGTGCGTTTTTGCACGGGTCCAGGTTACGATCGGGAGCGGCAGCAGCAGTAAATCGATTGCATGGGAGTTGATCATATTTTGAGACCGAGGTAGCTTGCAGACGTTCGCAGGCCCGGTGTCTCTCTCTTTATTTATGTTATTAGCTGTAGTCTCTTTGTTCCGAGACAAACAGAATTATGTTATATTTCCTTCGGACTTTTATGTGTAGTATTCCATAGTAGTTCGTGAGTTGGTGACTCCACGTCTTGGGTAGAGGATTTCGGTATGATTTTCACTTTGTAATTAGTTATTTCTATTTCGATAAAGTATTCTGCATTTATTTAATTAAAATTGTGTTAAAAACGGGATAGTATGAATACGGTGGCTTGCCTAGCTACCACGAGTAGGCGCCATCACGATCCCGATGTTGGGAAAAAAAATTCGGGTCGTGACAAGTTGGTATCGAGCTCTAGGTTACATAGGTCTCACCACTCACGAACAAGCTTAGTAGAGTTTGAGAGGTAGGTACGGAGACGTCCGTACTTGTCCTCCGAGTCAATTGAGTTAGGAAAGAGTCTCTCATTTGTTCTTTCTTATCGTGCGACTTGTTCCTCAATTACCGATTGAATTTCTATTATGTCCTTTCGCGGATGGTGAGGACACGCGCTTCTTCGTCCGGTGACCAGCAGCCCGAGCCCCAGCAGCTCCCGTGAGGGGTAGGGGCCAAGGCCGTATCGGAGGCCGTGGTAGGGGTAGAGCTCAGCCCCCAGGCAGCTACCCCGGAGGTGGAGCCTCATATTGAGATTGACGAGGAGGTTCCGATTCCGGCAGCTCCAGTGGGCCCAGCTCGGGTCCCGGGAGAGGCTTTATTTACCCGAGATCTTCGGGAGCTTTGGTCAGAATAGTGGAATTTATGGACAACATTGCCGGAGCGGGTTTATTATCGGTTGCACCAGCCGCTTCTCGGCTGGAGGAGGGGTCCGGACTCCTATTGCTCGTACTCCGGAGCCGGTAGCTCCTCGGCCTCGAGCACCGGTGGTTCGACCAGTCGTGGCCACTCGGTCGAGTACCACGGCTCATTCCGGTGATGGAGCGGCCATGACTTCGATTCGTTATGGAGGCTTGATCGGTTCTCCAAGTTATTTACCACTACATTCGGTGGAGCCGCATCAGAGGATCCTCAGGACTTTTTATTCAGTTGCCATGAGATTCTCAAGACTATGGGGATCGTGGAGACAAACGGAGTTAACTTCTGTACCTTCAGGCTTGCAGGATCCGCCAAGACTTGGTGGAGAGATTATTGCTTGACTCGACCAGCAGGGTCCCCAGCTTTATCATGGGACCAGATTACGGAACTATTTATGGAGAAGTTTCTCCCTGCTACTCGCGGGATGTACTTCGGAGGCAGTTTGAGCGCCTCCATCAGGGCACTATGACAGTTACACAGTATGAGACGAGATTTGTCGATTTGGCTCGTCATGCAGTGGTGATACTTCCCACGGAGCGGGAGAGGGTCCGCAGGTTTATAAAGCTGAATCAGCCGATTAGACTCCAGATGGCTATGGGCGTGGGGAGTGACATATCATTTCAGGAGGCAGCCAATGCAGCACGCAGAGTTGAGATGGCTCTTGCTAGGGGAGGCGGTTATTCTTCGGATAAGAGGCCTCGTCATTCGGGTAGGTTTGGTGCTTCTTCCTCTGGTAGCAGAGAATCCTTTGATAGAGGCCAGTCCTCCAGGCCTTTTCATTCCGCCCTTCAGGCTTCACAGGGTGGACCAGGGTGATCGTGGTTTTCGGGGGCATTATTCAGACCAGCCTCCTATTAATGCTCAGCCTCTTCGGAGTGTTCGTGGAGGCCATTCAGGTCGTCAGGGCCAGCAGCCCTATCAGTCTAAGAGTTGCTACGGTTGTGGTGACCCAGGTCATTTTATCAGGTATTGCCCTTTAGCAGCGGGCAACTCTCGGCAGCGAGGTCCTCGTCCTATGATTCAGGCCCCATCTGACCCTCAGCTTGCCCAGCCAGCCAGAGGCGGGGGTAGAGATTCGTACAGGTAGAGGTTGAGACCGTAGAGGTGGAGACCGTCCAGCCAGAGGTAGAGGTCAGCCAGTGGATGACTGTCCCAGAGATGTAGCTCAGAGGGGAGGTGTTGATCCCCGATTCTATGCTTTACCGACCAGGCCAGAGGTAGAGGCATCAGATGTCGTGATTATAGGTACCATTCTTGTTTGTGACAGAGGTGCTTCAGTATAATTTAACCTCTGGATCTACATATTCCTATGTGTCTTCCTACTTCGCACCATATTTGGCTGTGCCCAGCTATGCTCTGGATATTCCAGTTTATGTGGCTACACCAGTGGGTGACTCCGTTGTAGTCGATCGGGTGCATCGTTCGTGCGTAGTTATATTTGGGGGTCTTGAGACCCGTGTTGATCTGTTGCTTCTGGACATGGTAGATTTTGATGTCATATTGGGGATGGACTGGTTGTCCCCATACCATGCTATTCTTGATTGCCATGCTAAGACTGTGACCTTAGCCTTGCTAGAATCACCCCGATTAGAGTGGAAGGGTACCTCAAGCCACTCCGTTCGCACTGTTATTTCTTATGTTAAGGCTCGACGCATGGTCGAGAAGGGGTGTCTAGCTTATTTGGCTTATGTTCGTGATTCCAGCGCAGAGGTTCCTTCCATTGAGTCAGTCCCTATTGCACGGGAGTTCCCTGAGGTTTTTCCTTCAGACCTACCTTGCATGTCACCCGACAGGGATATTGATTTCTGTATTGATCTGGCACCGGGCACTCAGCCCATCTCTATTCCACCCTATCGTATGGCCCCGCCGGAGCTAAAAGAGTTGAAAGATCAGTTGCAGGACCTTCTTGAGAAAGGCTTTATCAGGCCCAGTGTTTCTCCCTGGGGAGCACCTGTATTATTTGTAAAGAAGAAGGATAGCTCGATGCGGATGTGTATTGATTACCGGCAGTTAAACAAGGTGACTATCAAAAATAAATATCCACTGCCGAGGATTGATGATTTGTTTGACCAGCTCCGGGGAGCGAGGGTATTCTCTAAGATAGACTTGAGGTCAGGCTACCATCAGCTGAAGATCAGGGCGGCTGACATTCCTAAGACAGCCTTTCGCTCTAGATATGGGCATTATGAGTTCTTGGTCGTGTCCTTCGGGTTGACCAATGCCCCAGCAGCATTCATGGAGTTGATGAATCGGGTATTCAGGCCTTACTTAGATCCGTTCGTGATAGTCTTTATAGATGACATCCTGGTATACTCCCGCAGCCAGGAAGAGCACGAGCAGCACCTCAGAGTGGTTCTTCAGACTCTGAAAGATAACCGACTATATGCCAAATTTTCTAAATGTGAGTTCTAGCTGAGTTCGGTAGCATTTCTGGGTCACATTGTATCGGTGGAAGGTATTCGGGTAGACCCAAAGAAGATTGAGGCAGTCCAGAATTGGCCTCGACCAGCTTCAGTGACTGAGATCCGGAGTTTCTTGGGATTAGCAGGTTACTACCGTCGATTTGTAGAGGAGTTTTTTTCTATTGCAGCCCCGATGACCAGGTTGACCCAGAAGGGTGTCCAGTTCCAGTGGTCAGAGGAGTGTGAGGCTAGCTTTCAGAAGCTCAAGACAGCCTTGACCACCGCACCAGTGTTGATACTACCTACAGGTGCAGGGCCTTATACAGTTTATTGTGACGCATCTCGTACAGGGCTTGGAGCGGTATTGATGTAGGATGGTAAGGTTATCGCTTATGCTTCGAGGCAGTTAAAAATACATGAGAAGAATTATCCAGTTCATGATCTTGAGTTAGCAGCAGTGGTTCATGCCTTAAAGAGCTAGAGGCATTATCTATATGGTGTGACATGTGAGGTGTACACTGATCACAAAAGCCTACAGTACTTGTTCAAGCAGAAGGAGTTGAATCTACGACAGCGGAGATGGTTAGAGTTGCTAAAAGACTATGATGTTACTATCTTATATCACCTAGGTAAGGCCAATGTGGTGGCCGATTCTTTGAGTAGAAAGTATGCCAGAATGGGTAGTCTTGCATACATTCCGGTTAGTCAGAGACCATTAGCTCTAGATGTCCAGGCCTTAGCCAACCGGTTCGTGAGATTAGACATTTCTGAGCCTAGCAGAGTGTTAGACTGCACGGTCGCTCGTTCTTCTTTATTAGAGCGTATCCGTGAGAGGCAATTTGATGATCCTCATTTGCGTGAGTTGAGAAATACAGTACAGCGGGGAGGTGCCACACAGGTAAATCTAGATGATGATGGGGTATTGAGATTGCAGGGTCGAGTTTGTGTGCCCAATGTCGAAGGGATTCGAGAGTTGATCTTAGCGAGGGCCCACAGTTCGTGGTATTCTATTCACCCGGGCACCGCGAAGATGTACCAGGACTTACGACAGCACTATTGGTGGCGCAGAATGAAGAAAGATATCGTTGCGTATGTCGCTCGGTGTCTAAATTGTCGGCAGGTGAAATATGAGCACCAGAGACCTGGTGGTGTATTCCAGAGGATTGAAATTCCCGAGTGGAAATGGGAGCGGATCACTATGGACTTCGTTACTGGACTTCCTTTGACTCGGAGGAAATTTGATGCTATTTGGGTCATTGTTGATAGGTTGACCAAGTCAGCACACTTTATTCCAGTATCTATCTCCTACTCGTCGGAGAGGTTAGCGGAGGTTTACATTAGGGAGATTGTTCGTCTCCATGGAGTGCCAGTATCTATTATCTCTGATCGGGGTACGCAGTTTACCTCGCGGTTCTGAAGAGCGGTCCAGCAGGAGTTAGGCACCCGGGTTCAGTTGAGTACAACATTTCATCCTCAGACGGATGGCCAGTCCGAGAGGACTATTCAGATTCTAGAGGACATGATTCGAGCCTGTGTTATTGATTTCGGAGGCTCGTGGGACCAGTTTCTACCATTAGCAGAGTTCGCCTACAATAACAGTTACCAATCTAGCATCCGGATGGCTCCGTATGAGGCGTTGTATGGTAGGCGATGTCGATCACCAGTTGGATGGTTTGAACCGGGAGAGGCTCGGTTGTTGGGTACAGACTTAGTTCAGGAGGCCTTGGATAAGGTCAAGACTATTCAGGAGAGATTGTGTTCAGCTCAGTCCAGGCAGAAGACTTATGCGGATCGTAAAGTTCGAGATGTGGATTTCATGGTTGGTGAACGAGTATTGCTCCGAGTGTCGCTTATGAAGGGCGTGATGTGGTTCGGGAAGAAGGGCAAGCTCAGCCCTAGGTATATTGGTCCATTTGAGATTCTAGACAGAGTGGGAGGGGTGGCTTACAGATTAGCTTTGCCGCCTAGCTTATCAGCCGTGCATCCGGTTTTTCACGTATCTATGCTTCGGAGATACCACGGCGATCCCACACATGTGTTAGACTTCAGTACTGTCCAATTGGACAATGATCTATCTTACGAGGAGGAGCCGGTGACTATTCTAGACTAGCAGGTTCGATAGTTGAGGTCGAAGAGTTATCCTTCTGTGCGTGTTCAGTGGAGAGGTCAGGCCTCCTGAGGCATCGACCTGGGAGTCCGAGTCTGATATGCGGAGCCGTTACCCACACTTGTTTCCTGACTCGGTACTTCTTTCTTTTGTCCGTTCGAGGACGAACGGTTGTTTTAGAGGTGGAGATTGTGACGACCCAAAGGGTCATCACTTATTTTATTAATAATTTCGAGCTTCTGAGGCCTTAAAAACCTCATTCTATGTTGCCTCGATTTACGTGCACAATCCGAGCATGTAGCCGGAAAGATTTTGTGATAGAAAATATGAATTCTATGAGAAATTTGGATAAAAATGATATTAATATTGATATGGTTGACTTCGGTCAATATTTTTGGTAAACGGATCCGGACCCGAGATTGGATGGTCCTGAGAGGTCCGTCCGGAGTCGAATTCTGAGGCCTAGAGCCCAAGTTATGAATTTTTCTATGAAATTGTTTTTGATGTAATTGTTAAAGGAAATGAATTAATTGACCTTGGTATCGGGCTCGTATTTTGGTTCCGACGCTCGGTACAAGTCTTAAATATTATATATGTGATTTCTGTAAAGTTTGGTGACATTCGGATGTCGTTTGAGATGTTTTGGACCTTGAGTCCTTAGAAAGTTTTGAAAACCAAAGGTATGAAAATGTGACGACCCAAAGGGTCATCACTTATTTAATTAATCATTTCGAGCTTCGAGGCCTTGAAAACCTCATTCTATGTTGCCTCGATTTACGTGCACGATCCGAGCATGTAGCCGGAAAGATTTTGTGATAGAAAATATGAATTCTATGAGAAATTTGGATAAAAATGATATTAATATTGATATGGTTGACTTCGGTCAACATTTTTGGTAAACGGATCCGGACCCGAGATTTGATGGTCCCGAGAGGTCCGTAGGAAAATATGGGACTTGGACATGCGTCCGGAGTCGAATTCTGAGGCCTAGAGCCCAAGTTATGAATTTTTATGTGAAATTGTTTTTGATGCAATTATTAAAGGAAATAAATTAATTGACCTTGGTATCGGGCTCGTATTTTGGTTCCGACGCCCGGTACAAGTCTTAAATATTATATATGTGATTTATGTAAAGTTTGGTGACATTTGGATGTCGTTTGAGATGTTTTGGACTTTGAGTCCCAAGTTTGAAAGTTTTGAAAACTAAAGGTATGAAAATCATGCATTTGAGGCTTGATTTGATGAAAACGAGGTGATATTGGCGATGTGATCGCACGAACAAGTTCATAATGTGTTTTTGAGGTTATGTGCATATTTGGTTTGGAGCCCCGAGGGCTCGGGTGAACTTTGGATAGGCCACGAGATAAATTTTTCATGTTAGAAGTTGCTGTCTGCAACTGGTCTGTAGAGTTCGCAAATGCGAACAATAGTTCGCAAATGCGAACTCCCCACTATTCTGCAGAGTTCGCAAATGCGAACAATAGTTCGCAAATGCGAACAATAGTTCGCAAATGCGAACTCCTCCCTATTGTGCCTGTGTTCGCAAATGCGAACAATAGTTCGCAAATGCGAACTTGACCCTACTGTGCCTGTGTTCGCAAATGCGAACTATAGTTCGCAAATGCGAACTCGGCACTATTCTGCCTGGGTTCGCAAATGCGAACAATAGTTCGCAAATGCGAATCTCCCCATATTTAGCCTGTGTTCGCAATTGCGAACAATAGTTCGCAAATGCGAACTTCCCAGTTTTGCCTTGGCTTCGCAAATGCGAAGAAAAGTTCGCAAATGCGAACTTCCCAGCCTTAGCTTATTTTTTTAACTCCAGAAATTGGTCGGGGTTCGCAATTGCGAACCCATGTTCGCAAATGCGAACACAGAGACCTGAAAAACACGAATTTCAGTCATTTCTTCACATTTTACAAAAACCAAAACACCCATTTGCGATTCTTCAAGGATTTCTTCTTCATCAAAACGATTGTAAGTCACTTTTTACTTAATTCTTTCAATTCCTAACATCATTAAACATGTTTTTCATAAGAAATCAAAGATTTTCATGGTAAAATTCTTGTTTTTGTTAGAAAATAGGGTTTTTCATAAATTGGGGAATTGGACCTCGAATTGAGGTCCGATTTTGAAACAAATTATATATGTGAACTCGTGGGGGAATGGGTAACCGGATTTTGGTCCTAACCCCGAATTCCGACCATGTGGGCCCGGGGTTGAAATTTACTATTCATGGCAGGAATGTTGTAAAAGTGGTATTTGGTATTAAGAATTAGTTTGTTGAGTAGAATTGATGATATTAAATCAATTGTGTATAGATACGGTTGGATTGGAGCCAAATTGAAAGAAAAGGACATTTCCACGGAGTGAATTGTTAATAAGCATTCGAGGTAAGTGTTTGTTCTATCCTAGCTTGAGGGAATAGGATTATGTGTTATGTGTTATGTGATCGAGTGCGGTGTATGGGCTGTGGTGACGAGCATCCATACACCGGCGTCTAGTATGACCGTGAGTCGTTGGAAAATGATATTTTGAGATATATTACAGGTGAATTGTTATTGTTCTCCCTTGTTGGGACTTGTTGTGAAGATAATTATTGATTGCCCTTGATGGGACGATTTATGAATTGCTGTTTCTTTCTCTGCCCTTAACTGTGATTGCTATTTGGGTGAGGAAGAGTGATAATGCACGAAGGGTGATGCCGTGCCATGTTTATTTATTTATGCACGAAGGTTAATGCCGTGCCATATTTATTTATTGATTATGCACGAAGGATCATGCCGTGCCCTGTTATTGATTATGCACGAAGGATCATGCCGTGCCCTGGTTATTGAACCATGTACGAAGGATCATGCCGTACTATGGATGTGAGGATGAGAGTAAAAGCACGAAGGGTGATGCCGTGTACTTTATTTGTTTGTTTGGTGAGGATGAGAGTAAAAGCACGAAGGGTGATGCCGTGTACTTTATTTGTTTATTTGGTGAGGATGAGAGTAAAAGCACGAAGGGTGATGCCGTGCAATTGCTTGCTATTTCTTGAAGTGATATTATTCGTGTTTACATTATACTTTGTTTTCTTTTTGAAATTATTAACTGTGGTTAATTGCTGAATTCTTTAAGATATTCCTTATTGTGTTATTACTTGATTATTTCTTGTTATGTTGTGGTACACATATATATATTGAATTGCACAGGTTTATGTGAGTGTCTGGTCCTAGGCTTGTCACTACTTCGCCGGGATAGGCCAGGCACTTACCAGCTCATGGGGTCGGTTGTGCTGATGCTACACTTCTGTGCGTTTTTGCACAGGTCCAGGTTACGATCAGGAGCAGCAGCAGGAGTAAATAGATTGCGTGGGAGTTGATCATATTTGAGACCGAGGTAGCTTGCAGACGTCCGCAGGCCCGGCGTCTCTTTCTTTATTTATGTTATTAGTTGTAGTCTCTTTGTTCCGAGACAAATAGAATTATGTTATATTTCTTTCAGACTTTTATGTGTAGTATTCCATAGTAGTTCGTGAGTTGGTGACTCCACGTCTTGGGTAGAGGATTTCAGTACGATTTTCACCTTGTGATTTATTATTCCGCATTTATTTAATTAAAATTATGTTAAAAATAGGATAGTATGAATACAGTAGCTTGCCTAGCTACCACGAGTAGGCGCCATCACGATCCCGATGTTGGGGAAAAATCCGGGTCGTGACAAGTTGGTATCAAAGCTCTAGGTTACATAGGTCTCACCACTCACGAACAAGCTTAGTAGAGTTTGAGAGATAGGTACGGAGACGTCTGTACTTGTCCTCCAGAGTCTATTGAGTTAGGAAAGAGTCTCTCATTTGTTCTTTCTTATCGTGCGACTTGTTCCTCAAATACTGATTAAGTTTCTATTCTGTCCTTTCACAGATGGTAAGGACACGCGCTTCTTCGTCCGCTGACCAGCAGCCCGAGCCCCAGGCAGCTCCTGTGAGGGGCAGGGGCCAAGGCCGTATCGGAGGCCGTGGTAGGGGTAGAGCTCAGCCCCAGGCAGCTACTCCAGAGGTGGAGCCTCATATTGAGATTGACGAGGAGGTTCCGATTCCAGCAGCTCCAGTGGGCCCAGCTCAGGTCCCAGGAGAGGCTTTATTTACCCCGGATCTCCGGGATGCTTTGGTCAGAATAGCGGGATTCATGGACAGCATTGCCAGAGCGGGTTTATTATCAGTTGCCCCAACCACTTCTCAGGCTGGAGGAGGGGCCCAGACTCCTATTGCTCATACTCCGGAGCCAGTAGCTCCTCAGCCTCAGGCACCAGTAATTCAGCCAGCTGTGGCCACTCAGTCAGGTACCACAGCTCATGCCGGCGATGGAGCGGCCATGACTTCTGATTCGTTATGGAGGCTTGATCGGTTCTCCAAGCTATTTACCACTACATTCGGTGGAGCCGCATCAGAGGATCCTCAGGACTTTTTATTCAGTTGCCATGAGATTCTCAAGACTATGGGGATCGTGGAGACAAACGGAGTTGACTTCTGTACTTTCAGGCTTGCAGGATCCGCCAAGACTTGGTGGAGAGATTATTGCTTGACTCGACCGGCAGGGTCCCCAGCTTTATCATGGGATCAGTTTGCGGAACTATTTATGGAGAAGTTTCTCCCTGCTACTCAGCGGGATGTACTTCGGAGGCAGTTTGAGCGCCTCCATCAGGGCACTATGACGGTTACACAGTATGAGACGAGATTTATCGACTTGGCTCGTCATGCAGTGGTGATACTTCCCACTGAGCGGGAGAGGGTCCGCAAGTTTATAGATGGGCTTAATCATCCGATTAGACTCCAGATGGCTATGGGCGTGGGGAGTGACATATCATTTCAGGAGGCAGCCAATGCAGCACGCAGAGTTGAGATGGCTCTTGCTAGGGGAGGCGATTATTCTTCGGATAAGAGGCCTCGTCATACAGGTAGATTTGGTGGTTCTTCCTCTGGTAGCAGAGAATCCTTTGATAGAGGCCAGTCTTCCAGGCCTTTTCATTCCGCCCTTCAGGCTTCACAGGGTGGATCAGGTGATCGTGGTTCTCGGGGGCATTATTCAGACCAGTCTCCTATTAATGCTCGGCCTCTTCAGAGTGTTCGTGGAGGCCATTCAGGTCGTCAGGGCCAGCAGCCCTATTAGTCTAAGAGTTGCTACGGTTGTGGTGACCCAGGGCATTTTATCAAGAATTGCCCTATAGCAGCGGGCAACTCTCAGCAGCGAGGTCCTCGTCCTATGATTCAGGGCCCCAGCTGACCCTCAGCCTGCCCAGCCAGCCAGAGGCGGGGGTAGAGATTATAGAGGTGGAGGTCGAGACCGTAGAGGTTGAGACCGTCCACCGAGAGGTAGAGGTCAGCCAGTTGATGGTCGTCCTAGAGACGCAGCTCAGAGGGGAGGTGCAGATCCCCGATTCTATGCTTTACCGGCCAGGCCAGAGGCAGAGGCATCAGATGCCGTGATTACAGGTACTATTCTTGTGTGTGGCAGAGGTGCTTCAGTATTATTTGACCCTGGATCTACATACTCCTATGTGTCTTCCTACTTCGCACCGTATTTGGCCGTGCCCAGCTATGCTCTGGATATTCCAGTTTATGTGGCTACACCAGTGGGTGACTCCATTGTAGTCGATCGGGTGCATCGTTCGTGCGTAGTTATATTTGGGGGTCTTGAGACCCGTGTTGATCTGTTGCTCTTGGATATGGTAGATTTTGATGTCATATTGGGGATGGACTGGTTGTCCCCATACCATGCTATTCTTGATTGTCATGCTAAGACTGTCACCTTAGCCTTGCCAGAATCACCCCGATTAGAGTGGAAGGGTACCTCAAGCCACTCCGTTCGCACTGTTATTTCCTATGTTAAGGCTCGACGTATGGTTGAGAAGGGGTGTCTAGCTTATTTGGTTTATGTTCGTGATTCCAGCGCAGAAGTTCCTTCCATTGATTCGGTCCCTATTGCACGGGAGTTTCCTGAGGTTTTTCCTTCAGACCTGCCGGGCATGCCACCCGACAGGGATATTGATTTCTGTATTGATCTGGCACCGGGTACTCAGCCCATCTCTATTCCACCCTATCGTATGGCCCCGCCGGAACTAAAAGAGTTGAAAGATCGGTTGCAGGACCTTCTTGAGAAGGGCTTTATCAGGCCCAGTGTTTCCCCCTAGGGAGCACCTGTGTTATTTGTAAAGAAGAAGGATGGCTCGATGCGGATGTGTATTGATTACCGGCAGTTAAACAAGGTGACTATCAAAAATAAATATCCACTGCCGAGGATTGATGATTTGTTTGACCAACTCCAGGGAGCAAGGGTATTCTCTAAGATAGACTTGAGATCAGGCTACCATCAGCTGAAGATCAGGGCGGCTGACATTCCTAAGACAACCTTTCGCTCTAGATATGGGCATTGTGAGTTCTTGGTCATGTCCTTCGGGTTGACCAATGCCCCAGCAGCATTCATGGAGTTGATGAATCGGGTATTCAGGCCTTACTTAGATCTGTTCGTGATAGTCTTCATAGATGACATCCTGGTGTACTCCCGCAGCCAGGAAGAGCACGAGCAGCACCTCAGAGTGGTTCTTCAGACTCTGAAAGATAACCGACTATATGCCAAATTTTCTAAATGTGAGTTCTGGCTGAGTTCGGTAGCATTTCTGGGTCACATTGTATCAGTGGAAGGTATTCAGGTGGACTCGAAGAAGATTGAGGCAGTCAAGAATTGGCCTCGACCAGCTTGAGTGATCGAGATCCAAAGTTTCTTGGGGTTAGCAGGCTACTATCGTCGATTTGTAGAGGGGTTCTCTTCTATTGCAGCTTCGATGACCAGGTTGACCCAGAAGGGTGCCCAGTTCAAGTGGTCAGACGAGTGTGAGGCGAGCTTTCAGAAGCTCAAGATAGCCTTGACTACAGCACCAGTGCTGATACTACCGACGGGTGCAGGGCCTTATACAGTTTACTGTGATGCGTCCCGTACAGGACTTGGAGAGGTATTGATGCAGCATGGTAATGTTATTTCTTATGCTTCGAGACAGCTAAAAATACATGAGAATAATTATCCAGTTCATGATCTTCAGTTGGCAGCAATGGTTCATGCCTTAAAGATCCGGAGGCATTATCTATATGGTGTGACATGTGAGGTGTACATTGATCACAAAAGCCTACAGTACTTGTTCAAGCAAACGGAGTGGAATCTACGACAGCGGAGATGGTTAGAGTTGCTGAAGGACTATGATGTTACTATTCTATATCACCCAAGTAAGGCCAATGTGGTGGCCGATGCATTGAGTAGAAAGTCTGCCAGGCATGGGTAGTCTTGCATATATTCCGGTCAATCAGAGACCATTAGCTCTAGATGTCCAGGCCTTAGCCAACCGGTTCGTGAGATTAGACATTTCTGAGCCTAGCAGAGTGTTAGCCTGCACGGTCGCTCGTTCTTCCTTATTAGAGCGTATCCGTGAGAGGCAATTTGATGATCCTCGTTTGCGTGAGTTGAGAGATACAGTACAGCGGGGAGGTGCCACACAGGTAAACCTAGATGATGATGGGGTATTGAAATTGCAGGGTCGAGTTTGTGTACCCAATGTCGAAGGGATTCGAGAGTTGATCTTAGCAGAGGCCCACGGTTCGCGGTATTCTATTCACCCGGGCGCCGCGAAGATGTACCAGGACTTACGGCAGAAATATTGGTGACGCAGAATGAAGAAAGATATTGTTGCGTATGTCGCTCGGTGTCTAAATTGTCAGCAGGTGAAATATGAGCACCAGAGACCTGGTGGTGTATTCCGGAGGATTGAAATTCCCGAGTGGAAATGGGAGCGGATCACTATGGACTTCGTTACTGGACTTCCTTTGACTCGGAGAAAATTTGATGCTATTTGGGTCATTGTTGATAGACTGACCAAATCAGCACACTTTATTCCAATATCTGTCTCCTACTCGTCGGAGAGGTTAGCGGAGGTTTACATTAGGGAGATTGTTCGTCTCCATGGGGTGCTAGTATCTATTATCTCCGATCGGGGTACGCAGTTTACCTCGCGGTTCTGGAGAGCGGTCCAGCAGGAGTTAGGTACCCAGGTTCAGTTGAGTACAGCATTTCATCCTCAGACGGATGGCCAGTCAGAGAGGACTATTCAGATTCTTGAGGACATGCTTCGAGCCTATGTTATTGATTTCGAAGGCTCGTGGGACCAGTTTCTGCCATTAGCAGAGTTCGCCTACAACAACAGTTACCAATCTAGCATCCAGATGGCTCCGTATGAGGCATTGTATGGTAGGCGATGTCGATCACCAGTCGGATGGTTTGAACCGGGAGAGACTCGGTTGTTGGGTACAGACTTAGTTCAGGAGGCCTTGAATAAGGTCAAGACTATTCAGGAGAGATTGCGTTCAGCTCAGTCCAAGCGGAAGACTTATGCGGATCGTAAGGTTCGAGATGTAGATTTCATGGTTGGTGAACGAGTATTGCTCTGGTGTCGCCTATGAAGGGCGTGATGAGGTTTGGGAAGAAGGGCAAGCTCAGCCCTAGGTATATTGGCCCATTTGAGATTCTAGACAGAGTGGGAGGGGTGGCTTACAGATTAGCTTTGCCGCCTAGCTTATCAGCCGTGCATCCGGTTTTTCATGTATCTATGCTTCGGAGATACCACGGCGATCCCACACATGTGTTAGACTTCAGTACTGTCCAATTGGACAATGATCTATCTTACGAGGAGGAGCCGGTGGCTATTCTAGACCGGCGGGTTCGACAGTTGAGGTCGAAGAGTTATCCTTCTGTGCGTGTTCAGTGGAGAGGTCAGCCTCCTGAGGCATCGACCTGGGAGTCCGAGTCTAATATGCGGAGCCGCTACCCACACTTGTTTCCTGACTTAGGTACTTCTTTCTTTTGTCCGTTCGAGGACAAACGGTTGTTTTAGAGGTGGAGATTGTGACGACCCAAAGGGTCATCACTTATTTAATTAATCATTTCGAGCTTCGAGGCCTTGAAAACCTCATTCTATGTTGCCTCGATTTACGTGCACGATCCGAGCATGTAGCCGGAAAGATTTTGTGATAGAAAATATGAATTCTATGAGAAATTTGGATAAAAATGATACTAATATTGATATGGTTGACTTCGGTCAACAATTTTGGTAAACGGATCCGGACCCGAGATTTGATGGTCCCGAGAGGTCCGTAGGAAAATATGGGACTTGGACATGCGTCCGGAGTCGAATTCTGAGGCCTAGAGCCCAAGTTATGAATTTTTATGTTAAATTGTTTTTGATGCAATTATTAAAGGAAATAAATTAATTGACCTTGGTATCGGGCTCGTATTTTGGTTCCGACGCCTGGTACAAGTCTTAAATATTATATATGTGATTTCTGTATAGTTTGGTGACATTTGGATGTCGTTTGAGATGTTTTGGACCTTGAGTCCCAAGTTTGAAAGTTTTGAAAACTAAAGGTATGAAAATCATGCATTTGAGGCTTGATTTGATGAAAACGAGGTGATATTGGCGATGTGATCGCACGAACAAGTTCATAATGTGTTTTTGAGGTTATGTGCATATTTGGTTTGGAGCCCCGAGGGCTCGGGTGAACTTTGGATAGGCCACGAGATCAATTTTTCATGTTAGAAGTTGCTGTCTAGCAACTGGTCTGCAGAGTTCGCAAATGCGAACAATAGTTCGCAAATGCGAACTCCCCACTATTCTGCGGAGTTCGCAAATGCGAACAATAGTTCGCAAATGCGAACTCCCCCTATTGTGCCTGTGTTCGCAAATGCGAACAATAGTTCGCAAATGCGAACTTGACCCTACTGTGCCTGTGTTCGCAAATGCGAACTATAGTTCGCAAATGCGAACTCGCCACTATTCTGCCTGGGTTCGCAAATGCGAACAATAGTTCGCAAATGCGAATCTCCCCATATTTAGCATGTGTTCGCAATTGCGAACAATAGTTCGCAAATGCGAACTTCCCAGTTTTGCCTTGGCTTCGCAAATGCGAAGAAAAGTTCGCAAATGCGAACTTCCCAGCCTTAGCTTATTTTTTTAACTCCAGAAATTGGTCGGGGTTCGCAATTGCGAACCCATGTTCGCAAATGCGAACACAGAGACCTGAAAAACACGAATTTCGGTCATTTCTTCACATTTTACAAAAACCAAAACACCCATTTGCGATTCTTCAAGGATTTCTTCTTCATCAAAACGATTGTAAGTCACTTTTTACTTAATTCTTTCAATTCCTAACATCATTAAACATGTTTTTCATAAGAAATCAAAGATTTTCATGGTAGAATTCTTGATTTTGTTAGAAAATAGGGTTTTTCATAAATTGGGGAATTGGACCTCGAATTGAGGTCCGATTTTGAAACAAATTATATATGTAAACTCGTGGGGGAATGGGTAATCGGATTTTGGTCCTAACCCCGAATTCCGACCATGTGGGCCCGGGGTTGAAATTTACTATTCATGGCAGAGAATGTTGTAAAAGTGGTATTTGGTATTAAGAATTAGTTTGTTGAGTAGAATTGATGATATTAAATCAATTGTGTATAGATACGGTTGGATTGGAGCCAAATTGAAAGAAAAGGACATTTCCACGGAGTGAATTGTTAATAAGCATTCGAGGTAAGTGTTTGTTCTATCCTAGCTTGAGGGAATAGGATTATGTGTTATGTGTTATGTGATCGAGTGCGGTGTATGGGCTGTGGTGACGAGCATCCATACACCGGCGTCTAGTATGACCGTGAGTCGTTGGAAAATGATATTTTGAGATATATTACAGGTGAATTGTTATTGTTCTCCCTTGTTGGGACTTGTTGTGAAGATAATTATTGATTGCCCTTGATGGGACGATTTATGAATTGCTGTTTCTTTCTCTGCCCTTAACTGTGATTGCTATTTGGGTGAGGAAGAGTGATAATGCACGAAGGGTGATGTCGTGCCATGTTTATTTATTTATGTACGAATGTTAATGCCGTGCCATGTTTATTTATTGATTATGCACGAAGGATCATGCCGTGCCCTGTTATTGATTATGCACGAAGGATCATGCCGTGCCCTGTTATTGAACCATGTACGAAGGATCATGCCGTACTATGGATGTGAGGATGAGAGAAAAAGCACGAAGGGTGATGCCGTGTACTTTATTTGTTTGTTTGGTGAGGATGAGAGTAAAAGCACGAAGGGTGATGCCGTGTACTTTATTTATTTATTTGGTGAGGATGAGAGTAAAAGCACGAAGGGTGATGCCGTGCAATTGCTTGCTATTTCTTGAAGTGATATTATTCGTGTTTACATTATACTTTGTTTTCTTTGTGAAATTATTAACTCTGGTTAATTGTTGAATTCTTTAAGATATTCCTTATTGTGTTATTACTTGATTATTTCTTGTTATGTTGTGGTACACATATATATATATTGAATTGCACAGGTTTATGTGAGTGTCTGGTCCTAGGCTTGTCACTACTTCGCGGGATAGGCCGGACACTTACCGAGCACATGGGGTCGGTTGTGCTCATACTACACTTCGTGCGTTTTTGCACAGGTCCGGGTTACGATCGGGAGCAGCAACGAGGAGTAAATAGATTGCGTGGGAGTTGATCATATTTGAGACCGAGGTAGGTTGCAGACGTCCGCAGGCCCGGCGTCTCTTTCTTTATTTATGTTATTAGCTGCAGTCTCTTTGTTCCGAGACAAACAGGAATTATGTTATATTTCTTTCGGACTTTTATGTGTAGTATTCCATAGTAGTTCGTGAGTTGGTGACTCCACGTCTTGGGTACAGGATTTCAGGTACGATTTTCACCTTGTGATTTGTTATTCCGCATTTATTTAATTAAAATTATGTTAAAAACAGGATAGTATGAATACGGTGGCTTGCCTAGCTACCACGAGTAGGCGCCATCACGATCCCGATGTTGGGGAAAAATCCGGGTCGTGAAAGAAAATCATGAAGTTGAGGCTTGATTTGATGAAAACGAGGTGATATTGGCGATGTGATCGCACGAACAAGTTCATAATGTGTTTTTGAGGTTGTGTACATGTTTGGTTTGGAGCCCGGGGGGCTCGGGTAAAGATTTGATAGGCCGTTGGATTAAATTCTGAAATGTTGCATTGCTGGTTTTTCACCCAGCTGTTGGCTTCGCAATTGCGAAGTATTTCTCGCAATTGCGAAGGGGGCAGTAAAAGGCAGGGCTCGCAAATGCGAACCCTGATCGCAAATACGAAGCCCTATTGAACCAGCCTTGTTCGCAAATGCGAACAATTGTTCGCATTTGCGAAAGTCCCAGGGCCTGCCTATGTTCGCAAATGCGAACAAAAGTTCGCAAATGTGAACATTCCCTATACTGCCTTGGTTCGCAAATGCGAACCATTGTTCGCAAATGCGAACACTGCCCTATACAGCCTATGTTCGCAAATGCGAACATTAGTTCGCAAATGAGAACACTCCCTTCATTTGCCTTGACTTCGCAAATGCGAACAAATGTTCGCAAATGCGAACTTAAAATCCTTAGCTTATTTTTCAAACTCCAGAAATTGGTCGGGGTTCGCAATTGCGAACCCATGTTCGCAAATGCAAACACAGAGACCTGTAAAACACGATTTTAAGTTCATTTCTTCACTTTTTACAAAACAAAAACATCCATTTGCGATTCTTCACGGATTCCTTCTTCATCAAAACAATTGTAAGTCACTTTTTACTTAATTCTTTCAATTCCTAACATCATTAAACATGTTTTTCATTAGAAATCAAAGGTTTTCATGGTGGAATTTCTTGTTTTTGTTAGAAAATAGGGTTTTTCATAAATTGGGGAATTGGACCTCGAATTGAGGTCCGATTTTGAAACAAATCATATACATGAACTCGTGGGGGGATGGGTAACCGGATTTTGGTCCTAACCCCGAGTTCCGACCATGTGGGCCCAGGGTTGAAATTCACTATTCCGAGGCAGAATGTTGTAAAAGTTGTATTTGGTCTTAAGAATTAGTTTGTTGAGTAGTATTGATGATATTAAATCAATTGTGTATAGATACGATTGGATTGGAGCCAAATTTGAAAGAAAAAGACATTTCCACGGATTGAATTGTTCATAAGCGTTCGAGGTAAGTGTTTGTTCTATCCTAGCTTGAGGGAATAGGATTATGTATTATGTGTTATGTGATCGAGTGCGGTGTATGGGTTGTGGTGACGAGCATCCATACACTGGCGTCTAGTATGACCGTGAGTCGTTGAAAAATGATTATTTTGAGATATATTACAGATGAATTGTTATTGTTCTCTGTGACAACCCAAAGGGTCATCACTTATTTTATTAATCATTTCGAGCTTTTGAGGCCTTGAAAACCTCATTTTATGTTGCCTCGATTTACGTGCACGATCCGAGCATGTAGCCGGAAAGATTTTGTGATTGAAAATATGAATTCTATGAGAAATTTGGATAAAAATGATATTAATATTGATATGGTTGACTTCGGTCAACATTTTTGGTAAACGGACCCGGACTCGAGATTGGATGGTTCCGAGAGGTCCGTAGGAAAATATGGGACTTGGACATGCGTCCGGAGTCGAATTCTGAGGCCTAGAACCCAAGTTATGAATTTTTATGTGAAATTGTTTTTGATGTAATTGTTAAAGGAAATAAATTAATTGACCTTGGTATCGGCTCGTATTTTGGTTCCGACGCCCGGTACAAGTCTTAAATATTATATATGTGATTTCTGTAAAGTTTGGTGACATTTGGATGTCGTTTGAGATGTTTTGGACCTTGAGTCCCAAGTTTGAAAGTTTTGAAAATCAAAAGTATGAAAATCATAAGTTTGAGGCTTGATTTGATTAAAACGAAGTGATATTGGCGATGTGATCGCACGAACAAGTTCATAATGTGTTTTTGAGGTTATGTACATGTTTGGTTTGGAGCCCGGGGGGCTCGGGTAAAGATTTGATAGGCCGTTGGATGAAATTCTGAATTTTTGAACTGCTGATTTTTCACCCAGTTGTTGGCTTCGCAATTGCGAAGTATTTCTCGCAATTGCGAAGGGGACAGTGTAAGGCAAGGCTCGCAAATGCGAACCTTTATCGCAAATGCGAAGCCCCTTTGACCCAGCCTTGTTCGCAAATGCGAACAATTGTTCGCATTTGCGAAGGTCCCCAGTGCCTGCCTATGTTCGCAAATGCGAACAATTGTTCGCAAATGCGAACATTTCCCATACTGCCTTGGTTCGCAAATGCGAACCATTGTTCGCAAATGCGAACACTGCCTTATACAGCCTGTGTTCGCAAATGCGAACACCGGTTCGCAAATGCGAACACCCCTTTGTCTGCCAGTGATCGCAAATGCGAACAAATGTTCGCAAATGCGAACTTCCCGACCTTAGCTTATTTTTCAAACTCCAGAAATTGGTCGGGGTTCGCAATTGCGAACCCATGTTCGCAAATGCGAACACAGAGACCTGAAAAACACGAATTTCAGTCATTTCTTCACCTTTTACAAAACCAAAATACCCATTTGCGATTCTTCAAGGAGTTCGTCTTCATCAAAACGATTGTAAGTCACTTTTTACTTAATTCTTTCAATTCCTAACATCATTAAACATGTTTTTCATAAGAAATCAAAGATTTTCATGGTAGAATTCTTGTTTTTGTTAGAAAATAGGGTTTTTCATAAATTGGGGAATTGGACCTCGAATTGAGGTCCGATTTTGAAACAAATCATATACATGAACTCGTAGGGGAATGGGTAACCGGATTTTGGTCCTAACCCCGAGTTCCGACCATGTGGGCCTGGGGTTGAAATTCACTATTTCGGGCAGAATATTGTAAAAGATGTATTTGGTCTTAAGAATTAGTTTGTTGAGTAGTATTGATGATATTAAATCAATTATGTATAGATACGATTGGATTGGAGCCAAAGTTGAAAGAAAAAGACATTTCCACGGATTGAATTGTTCATAAGCATTCGAGGTAAGTGTTTGTTCTATCCTAGCTTGAGGGAATAGGATTATGTGTTATGTGTTATGTGATCGAGTGCGGTGTATGGGCTGTGGTGACGAGCATCCATACACCGGCGTCTAGTATGACCGTGAGTCGTTGGAAAATGATTATTTTGAGATATATTACAGATGAATTGTTATTGTTCTACCTTGTTGGGACTTGTTGTGAAGATAATTATTGATTGCCCTTGATGGGACGGTTTATGAATTTCTGTTTCTTTCTTTGCCCTTAACTGTGATTGTTATTTGGGTGAGGAAGAGTGATAATGCACGAAGGGTGATGCCGTGCCATGTTTATTTATTTATGCACGAAGGTTAATGCCGTGCCATGCTTATTTATTGATTATGCACGAAGGATCATGCCGTGCCTTGTTATTGAACCATGTACGAAGGATCATGCCGTACTATGGATGGGAGGATGAGAGTAAAAGCACGAAGGGTGATGCCGTGTACTTTATTTGCTTATTTGGTGAGGATGAGAGTTAAAGCACGAAGTGTGATGCCGTGCAATTGCTTGCTATTTCTTGGATTGATATTACTTGTGTTTACATTATACTTTGTTTTTCCTTGGGAATTTATTAACTCTGTTGTTAATTGTTGAATTCTTTGAGATATTCCTTATTGTGTTATTACCTGGTTATTTCTTGTTATTATGTGGTATACATATATATTGAATTGCACAGGTTTATGTGGGTGTCTGGTCCTAGGCTTGTCACTACTTCGCCGGAATAGGCCAGGCACTTACGAGCACATGGGGTCGGTTGTGCTGATATTACACTTCTGTGTGTTTTTGCACAGGTCCAGGTTACGATCAGGAGCAGCAGCAGCGGTAAATCGATTGCGTGGGAGCTAATCATATTTGAGACCGAGGTAGCTTGCAGACGTCCGCAGGCCCGGCGTCTCTTTCTTTATTTATGTTATTAGCTGTAGTCTCTTTGTTCCGAGACAAACAGAATTATGTTATATTTCCTTCGGACTTTTATGTGTAGTATTCCATAGTAGTTCGTGAGTTGGTGACTCCACGTCTTGGGTAGAGGATTTCAGGTATGATTTTCACTTTGTAATTAGTTATTTCTATTTCGATAAAGTATTTCGCATTTATTTAATTAAAATTGTGTTAAAATCAGGATAGTATGAATACAGTGGCTTGCCTAGCTACCATGAGTAGGCGCCATCACGATCCCGATGTTGGGGGAAAATCCGGGTCGTGACAGTTGGTATCGAGCTCTAGGTTACATAGGTCTCACCACTCACGAACAAGCTTAGTAGAGTTTGAGAGGTAGGTACGGAGACGTCCGTACTTGTCCTCCAGAGTCTATTGAGTTAGGAAAGAGTCTCTCATTTGTTCTTTCTTGTCGTGCGACTTGTTCCTCGATTACTCATTGAATTTCTATTCTGTCCTTTCGCGGATGGTGAGGACACGCGCTTCTTCGTCCGTCGACCAGCGCCCGAGCCCCGGGCGGCTCCCGTGAGGGGCGGGGGCCAAGGCCGTATCGGAGGCCGAGGTAGGGGTAGAGCCCAGCCCCAGGGCGGCTACTCCGGAGGTAGAGCCTCATATTGAGATTGACGAGGAGGTTCCGGTTCCGGCAGCTCCAGTGGGCCCAGCTTAGGTCCCGAGAGAGGCTTTATTTACCCGGATCTCCGGGATGCTTTGGTCGGAATAGCGGGATTCATGGACGGCATTGCCGGAGCGGGTTTATTATCGGTTGCCCCAGCCACTTCTCGGGCTGGAGGAGGGCCCGGACTCCTATTTCTCATACTCCGGAGCCGGTAGCTCCTCGGCCTCGAGCACCGGTGATTCGGCCAGTCGTGGCGTACCGGATTCCAGACCATGCGGTGATGGAGCCGGCCGGGACTTCCGATTCGTTATGGAGACTTGATCGGTTCTCCAAGCTATTTACCACTACATTCGGTGGAGCCGCATCAGAGGATCCTCAGACTTTTTATTCAGCTGCCATGAGACTCTCAAGACTATGGGGATCGTGGAGACAAACGGAGTTGACTTCTGTACCTTCAGACTTGCAGGATCCGCCAAGACTTGGTGGAGAGATCATTGCTTGACTCGACCAGCAGGGTCCCCAGCTTTATCATGGGACCGGTTTGCGGAACTATTTATGGAGAAGTTTCTCCCTGCTACTCGGCGGGATTTACTTCGGAGGCAGTTTGAGCGCCTCCATCAGGGCACTATGACAGTTACACAGTATGAGACGAGATTTGTCGATTTGGCTCGTCATGCAGTGGTGATACTTCCCACGGAGCGGGAGAGGGTCCGCAGGTTTATAGATGGGCTTAATCGGCCGATTAGACTCCAGATGGCTATGGGCGTGGGGAGTGACATATCATTTCAGGAGGCAGCCAATGCAGCACGCAGAGTTGAGATGGCTCTTGCTAGGGGAGGCGGTTATTCTTCAGATAAGAGGCCTCGTCATTCAGGCAGGTTTGGTGGTTCTTCCTCCGGTGGCAGAGAATCCTTTGATAGAGGCCAGTCCTCCAGGCCTTTTCATTCCGCCCTTCAGGCTTCACAGGGTGGATCAGGTGATCGTGGTGTTCGGGGGCATTATTCAGACCAGCCTACAATTAATGCTCAGCCTCTTCAGAGTGTTCGCGGAGGCCATTCAGGTCGTCAGGGCCAGCAGCCCTATCAGTCTAAGAGTTGCTACGGTTGTGGTGACCCAGGTCATTTTATCAGGAATTGCCCTCTAGCAGCGGGCAACTCTCAGCAGCGAGGTCCTCGTCCTATGATTCAGGCCCCAGCTGACCCTCAGCCTGCCCAGCCAGCCAGAGGCGGGGGTAGAGATTATAGAGGTGGAGGTCGAGACCGTAGAGGTGGAGACCGTCCAGCGAGAGGTAGAGGTCGGCCAGTTGATGGTCGTCCTAGAGACGCAGCTCAGAGGGGAGGTGCAGATCCCCGATTCTATGCTTTACCAGCCAGGCCAGAGGCAGAGGCATCAGATGCTGTGATTACAGGTACTATTCTTGTGTGTGGCAGAGGTGCTTCGGTATTATTTGACCCTGGATCTACATATTCCTATGTGTCTTCCTACTTCGCACCGTATTTGGTTGTGCCCAGCTATGCTCTGGATATTCCAGTTTATGTGGCTACGCCAGGTGGGTGACTCTATTGTAGTCGATCGGGTGCATCGTTCGTGCGTAGTTATATTTGGGGGTCTTGAGACCCGTGTTGATCTGTTGCTTTTGGATATGGTAGATTTTTATGTCATATTGGGGATGGATTGGTTGTCCCCATACCATGCTATTCTTGATTGCCATGCTAAGACGGTGACCTTAGCCTTGCCAGAATCACCCCGACTAGAGTGGAAAGGTACCTCAAGCCACTCCGTTCGCAATGTTATTTCCTATGTTAAGGCTCGACGTATGGTCGAGAAGGGGTGTCTAGCTTATCTGGCTTATGTTCGTGATTCCAGCGCAGAAGTTCCTTCCATTGAGTCAGTCCCTATTGCACGGGAGTTTCCTGAGGTTTTTCCTTCACACCTGTCGGGCATGCCACCCGACAGGGATATTGATTTCTGTATTGATATGGCACCGGGCACCTAGCCCATCTCTATTCCACCCTATTGTATGGCCCCGCCAGAGTTAAAGGAGTTAAAAGATCAGTTGTAAGACCTTCTAGAAAAGGGCTTTATCATGCCCAGTGTTTCTCCTTAGGGAGCACCCGTATTATTTGTAAAGAAGAAGGATGGCTCGATGCGGATGTGTATTGACTATCGGCAATTAAACAAAGTGACTATCAAAAATAAATATCCACTGCCGAGGATTGATGATTTGTTTGACCAACTCCAGGGAGCGAGGGTATTCTCTAAGATAGACTTGAGGTCAGGCTACCATCAGCTGAAGATCAGGGCGGCCGACATTCCTAAGACAACCTTTCGCTCTAGATATGGGCATTATGAGTTCTTGGTCATGTCCTTCGGGTTGACCAATGCCCCCGCAGCATTCATGGAGTTGATGAATCGGGTATTCAGGCCTTACTTAGATCCGTTCGTGATAGTCTTCATAGATGACATCCCGGTGTACTCCCGCAGCCAGGAAGAGCACGAGCGCAGCACCTCAGAGTGGTTCTTCAGACTCTGAAAGATAACCGACTATATGCCAAATTTTCTAAATGTGAGTTCTGGCTGAGTTCGGTAGCATTTCTGGGTCACATTGTATCGGTGGAAGGTATTCGGGTAGACCCAAAGAAGATTGAGGCAGTCCAGAATTGGCCTCGACCGGCTTCAGTGACTGAGATCCGGAGTTTCTTGGGATTAGCGAGTTACTACCGTCGTTTTGTAGAGGGTTTTCTTCTATTGCGGCCCCGATGACCGAGGTTGACCCGGAAGGGTGTCCAGTTTCGGTGGTCGAGAGGAGTGTGAGGCGAGCTTTCGAAGCTCGAGACGGCCTTGACCACCGCACCGGTGTTGATACTACCTACAAGTACAGGGCCTTATAGAGTTTATTGTGACGCATCTCGTACGGGGCTTGGAGCGGTATTGATGCGAGATGGTAAGGTTATTTCTTATGCTTTCGAGGCAATTAAAGATACATGAGAAGAATTATCCGGTTCATGATCTTGAATTAGCAGAGCGGTGGTTCATGCCTTAAAGATCCGGAGGCATTATCTATATGGTGTGACATGTGAGGTGTACACCGATCACAAAAGCCTACGGTACTTGTTCAAACACAGAAGGAGTTGAATCTACGACAGCGGAGATGGTTAGAATTGCTAAAAGACTATGATGTTACTATATTATATCACCCGGGTAAGGCCAATGTGGTGGCCGATGCATTGAGTAGAAAGTATGCCGGCATGGGTAGTCTTGCATACATTCCGGTCAATCAGAGACCATTAGCTCTAGATGTCCAGGCCTTAGCCAACCGGTTCATGAGATTAGATATTTCTCAACCTAGCAGGGTGTTAGCCCGCACGGTCGCTCGTTCTTCTTTATTAGAGTGTATCCGTGAGAGGCAATTTGATGATCCTCATTTGCGTGAGTTGAGAGATACAGAGTACAGCGGGGAGGTGCCACACGGGTAAATCTAGATGATGATGGGGTATTGAAATTGCAGGGTCGAGTTTGTGTGCCCAATGTCGAAGGAATTCGAGAGTTGATCTTAGCAGAGGCCTACAGTTCGCGGTATTCTATTCACCCAGGCGCCGCGAAGATGTACCAGGACTTACGGCAACACTATTGGTGGCGCCAGAATGAAGAAAGATATCGTTGCGTATGTTGCTCGGTGTCTAAATTGTCAGCAGGTGAAATATGAGCACCAGAGACCTGGTGGTGTATTCCAGAGGACTGAAATTCCCGAGTGGAAATGGGAGCGGATCACTATGGACTTCGTTACTGGACTTCCTTTGACTCGGAGGAAATTTGATGCTATTTGGGTCATTGTTGATAGGCTGACCAAATCAGCACACTTTATTCCAGTATCTGTCTCCCACTCGTCGGAGAGGTTAGCGGAGGTTTACATTAGGGAGATTGTTCGTCTCCATGGGGTGCCAGTATCTATTATCTCTGATCGGGGAACGCAGTTTACCTCGCGGTTCTGGAGAGCGGTCCAGCGGGAGTTAGGCACCCAGGTTCAGTTGAGTACAGCATTTCATCCTCAGACGGATGGCCAGTCCGAGAGGACTATTCAGATTCTAGAGGACATGCTTCGAGCTTGTGTTATTGATTTCGGAGGCTCGTGGGACCGGTTTCTGCCATTAGCAGAGTTCGCCTACAACAACAGCTAAAAGTCTAGCATCCAGATGGCCCAGTATGAGGCATTGTATGGTAGGCGATGTCGATCTCCAATTGGATGGTTTGAACCGGGAGAGGCTCGGTTGTTAGGTACAGACTTAGTTCAGGAGGCCTTGGATAAGGTCAAGACTATTCAGGAGAGATTGCGTTCAGCTCAGTCCAAGCAGAAGACTTATGCGGATCGTAAGGTTCGAAATGTAGATTTCATGGTTGGTGAACGAGTATTGCTCCGAGTGTCGCCTATGAAGGGCGTGATGAGGTTCGGAAAGAAGGGCAAGCTCAGCCCTAGGTATATTGGTCCATTTGAGATTTTAGACAGAGTGGGAGGGGTGGCTTACAGATTAGCTTTGCCGCCTAGCTTATCAGCCGTGCATCCAGTTTTTCACGTATCTATACTTCGGAGATACCACGGCGATCCCACTCATGTTCAATTGGACAATGATCTCTCTTACGAGGAGGAGCCGGTGGCTATTCTAGACCGGCAGGTTCGACAGTTGAGGTCGAAGAGTTATCCTTCTGTGCGCGTTCAGTGGAGAGGTCAGCCTCCTGAGGCATCGACCTGGGAGTCCGAGTCTGATATGCGGAGCCGCTACCCACACTTGTTTCCTGACTCACGTACTTCTTTCTTTTGTCCGTTCGAGGACGAACGGTTGTTTTAGAGGTGGAGATTGTGACGACCCAAAGGGTCATCACTTATTTTATTAATCATTTTGAGCTTCTGAGGCCTTGAAAACCTCATTTTATGTTGCCCCGATTTACGTGCACGATCCGAGCATGTAGCCGGAAAGATTTTGTGATAGAAAATATGAATTCTATGAGAAATTTGGATAAAAATGATATTAATATTGATATGGTTGACTTCGGTCAACATTTTTGGTAAACGGACCCGGACCCGAGATTGGATGGTCCCGAGAGGTCCGTAGGAAAATATGGGACTTGGACATGCGTCCGGAGTCGAATTCTGAGGCCTAGAGCCCAAGTTATGAATTTTTATGTGAAATTGTTTTTGATGTAATTATTAAAGGAAATAAATTAATTGACCTTGGTATCGGGCTCGTATTTTGGTTCCGACGCCCGGTACAAGTCTTAAATATTATATATGTGATTTCCGTAAAGTTTGGTGACATTTGGATGTCGTTTGAGATGTTTTGGACCTTGAGTCCCAAGTTTGAAAGTTTTGAAAATCAAAAGTATGAAAATCATAATTTTGAGGCTTGATTTGATTAAAACGAAGTGATATTGGCGACGTGATCGCACGAACAAGTTCATAATGTGTTTTTGAGGTTATGTACATGTTTGGTTTGGAGCCCGGGGGGCTCGGGTAAAGATTTGATAGGCCGTCGGATGAAATTCTGAATTTTTGAACTGCTGGTTTTTCACCCAGCTGTTGGCTTCGCAATTGCGAAGTATTTCTCGCAATTGCGAAGGGGACGGTGTAAGGCAAGGCTCGCAAATGCGAACCATTATCGCAAATGCGAAGCCCCCTTTGACCCAGCCTTGTTCGCAAATGCGAACAATTGTTCGCATTTGCGAAGGTCCCCAGTGCCTGCCTATGTTCGCAAATGCGAACAATTGTTCGCAAATGCGAACATTCCCCATGCTGCCTTGGTTCGCAAATGCGAACCACTGTTCGCAAATGCGAACCCTGCCTTATTCAGCATGTGTTCGCAAATGCGAACACCAGTTCGCAAATGCGAACACTCCCTTGTCTGCCAGTGTTCGCAAATGCGAACAAATGTTCGCAAATGCGAACTTCCCAGCCATAGCTTATTTTCAAACTCCAGAAATTGGTCGGGGTTCGCAATTGCGAACCCATGTTCGCAAATGCGAACACGGAGATCTAAAAAACACGAATTTCAGTCATTTCTTCACCTTTTACAAAACCAAAACACCCATTTGCGATTCTTCAAGGATTTCTTCTTCACCAAAACGATTGTAAGTCACTTTTTACTTAATTCTTTCAATTCCTAACATCATTAAACATGTTTTTCATAAGAAATCAAAGATTTTCCTGGTAGAATTCTTGTTTTTGTTAGAAAATAGGGTTTTTCATAAATTGGGGAATTGGACCTCGAATTGAGGTCCGATTTTGAAACAAATCATATACATGAACTCGTGGGGGATGGGTAACCGGATTTTGGTCCTAACCCCGAGTTCCGACCATGTGGGCCCGGGGTTGAAATTCACTATTTCGGGCAGAATGTTGTAAAAGATGTATTTGGTCTTAAGAATTAGTTTGTTGAGTAGTATTGATGATATTAAATCAATTATGTATAGATACGATTGGATTGGAGCCAAAGTTGAAAGAAAAAGACATTTCCACGGATTGAATTGTTCATAAGCATTCGAGGTAAGTGTTTGTTCTATCCTAGCTTGAGGGAATAGGATTATGTGTTATGTGTTATGTGATCGAGTGCGGTGTATGGGCCGTGGTGACGAGCATCCATACACTGGCGTCTAGTATGACCGTGAGTCGTTGGAAAATGATTATTTTGAGATATATTACAGATGAATTGTTATTGTTCTCCCTTGTTGGGACTTGTTGTGAAGATAATTATTGATTGCCCTTGATGGGACAGTTTATGAATTTCTGTTTCTTTCTTTGCCCTTAACTGTGATTGTTATTTGGGTGAGGAAGAGTGATAATGCACGAAGGTTGATGCCTTGCCATGTTTACTTATTTATGCACGAAGATTAATGCCGTGCCATGCTTATTTATTGATTATGCACGAAGGATCATGCCGTGCCCTCGTTATTGAACCATGTACGAAGGATCATGCCGTACTATGGATGTGAGGATGAGAGTAAAAGCACGAAGGGTGATGCCGTGTACTTTATTTGCTTATTTGGTGAGGATGAGAGTAAAAGCACGAAGGGTGATGCCGTGCAATTGCTTGCTATTTCTTGGATTGATATTACTTGTGTTTACATTATACTTTGTTTTTCCTTGGGAATTTATTAACTGGTTGTTAATTGTTGAATTCTTTGAGATATTCCTTATTGTGTTATTACATGGTTATTTCTTGTTATTCTGTGGTATACATATATATTGAATTGCACAGGTTTATGTGGGTGTATGGTCCTAGGCTTGTCACTACTTCGCCGGGATAGGCCAGGACACTTACCAGCACATGGGGTCGGTTGTGCTGATATTACACTTCTGTGCGTTTTTGCACAGGTCCAGGTTACGATCAGGAGCAACAGCAGCGGTAAATCGATTGCGTGGGAGCTAATCATATTTGAGACCGAGGTAGCTTGCAGACGTCCGCAGGCCCGGCGTCTCTTTCTTTATTTATGTTATTAGTTGTAGTCTCTTTGTTCCGAGACAAACAGAATTATGTTATATTTCCTTCAGACTTTTATGTGTAGTATTCCATAGTAGTTCGTGAGTTGGTGACTCCACGTCTTGGGTAGAGGATTTCAGTATGATTTTCACTTTGTAATTAGTTATTTCTATTTCGATAAAGTATTTCGCATTTATTTAATTAAAATTGTGTTAAAATCAGGATAGTATACAGTGGCTTGCCTAGCTACCACGAGTAGGCGCCATCACGATCCCGATGTTGGGGGAAAATCCGGGTCGTGACATTCTCCCTTGTCGGGACTTGTTGTGAGGATGATTATTGATTGCCCTTGTTGGGACGGTTTATGAATTGCTGCTTCTTTCTTTGCCCTTAATTGTGATTGTTATTTGGGTGAGGAAGAGTGATAATGCACGAAGGGTGATGCCGTGCCATGTTTATTTATTTATGCACGAAGGTTAATGCCGTCCCATGTTTTATTAATTATGCACGAAGGATCATGCCGTGCCCTGTTATTGAACCATGTACGAAGGATCATGCCGTACTATGCATGTGAGGATGAGAGTAAAAGCACGAAGGGTGATGCCGTGTACTTTATTTGCTTATTTGGTGAGGATGAGAGTAAAAGCACGAAGGGTGATGCCGTGCAACCGCTTGCTATTCCTTGACTTGATATTACTTGTGTTTACATTATACTTTGTTTTTCCTTGTGAATTTATTAACTGTTGTTAATTGTTGAATTCTTTGAGATATTCCTTATTGTGTTATTACCTGGTTATTTCTTGTTATTCCGTGGTATACATATATATTGAATTGCACAGGTTTATGTGGGTGTCTGGTCCTAGGCTTGTCACTACTTCGCCGGGATAGGCCGGGCACTTACCAGCACATGGGGTCGGTTGTGCTGATACTACACTTCTGTGCGTTTTTGCACAGGTCCAGGTTACGATCAGGAGCAGCAGCAGTAGTAAATCGATTGCGTGGGAGTTGATCATATTTTGAGACCGAGGTAGCTTGCAGACGTTCGCAGGCCCGGTGTCTCTCTCTTTATTTATGTTATTAGCTGTAGTCTCTTTGTTCCGAGACAAACAGAATTATGTTATATTTCCTTCGGACTTTTATGTGTAGTATTCCATAGTAGTTCGTGAGTTGGTGACTCCACGTCTTGGGTAGAGGATTTCAGTATGATTTTCACTTTGTAATTAGTTATTTCTATTTCGATAAAGTATTCCGCATTTATTTAATTAAAATTGTGTTCAAAACAGGATAGTATGAATACAGTGGCTTGCCTAGCTACCACGAGTAGGCGCCATCACGATCCCGATGTTGGGAAAAAAAATCCGGGTCGTGACAATCCCGTAGATACACCATTTGATATACCCCGTATCAAATTTAGAAATCATTAAAAAGCCTTAATGCTTTATCCTTGGTACTGAACATTGTCTTATACGAGAATGGACCAAAAGTTTATTTGACAATGTTGAACCGTCATTAATGACTTTGTTTGATGTCCTTGAACCTAGATCTTGGGATCTCCAGTTTTCTAGGTAGAGTTACTGCCACTATGACTTGTTCTCGGCCACAGTCCCATTCCCTTGATGATTTCTCAACTACATCTCTAGTTAGGCCTTTTGTAAGTGGATCCGCCACATTATCACTTGACTTTACATAGTCAATCGTGATAATTCCTCTAGAGAGTAACTGTCTAACGATTTTATGTCTTCGTCGTATATGACAAGATTTACCGTTATACATAACGCTCCCAGCCCTTCCAATTTCCGCTTGACTATCACAGTATATGCATATTGGTGCCAAGGGTTTGGGCCAAAATGGAATATCTTCCAAGAAATTCCGAAGCCATTCAGCTTCTTCACCGGCTTTATCCAAGGCTATGAACTCAACCTCCATTGTAGAGCGGGCAATACAAGTTTGTTTGGACAACTTCAAAGATAGCGATCCTCCACCAATGGTGAATGCATATCTACTTGTGGACGTGGAATCAATTGATCCAGTGTTCCAATTTGCATCACAGTATCCCTCGATGACCGCATGATATTTACTGTAGTGCAAAGCAAAGTCCTGGGTATGTACTAAGTACCCCAAAACTCATTTCATGGCCATCCAATGAGATTGACTTGGATTGCTCGTATATCAACTCAATTTACATATAACACATGCTATATCTGGTCGTTTACAATTCATAATGTACATTAAGCAACCCAACACACGAGCATAATCTAATTGTGATATACTTTGGCCTTTGTTCTTTGCTAATGCAAGATTCACGTCAATTGGAGCCTTTGCAACTTTAAGCCCAAGTGCTTGAATTTTTCAAGTACTTTCTTGATATAATGAGATTGTGACAACGCCAGTGTCATGCCTCAAAATTGAGGGACATGACTGGCGCCTGACCGGGTAGCCCCAGTCAAGCGGACCTGGGCGTCTTTCCTAACCCAGGTGTTACCCCTGTGTTGTTCATTATTTATAAACCAAGGAATTTACCAATTATAATTGAAATCACACTTTTACAAACATAACAACATACTTAGTTTCTTAACAAGTTTACAATTTACAACGCCCGTCATATATTTACATAAGACCACGATCCCACAGTTTAGTGTCTACGAAGCCTCTAAGATACAAAAGTATGTTACAATACTTGCCGGTAACAAGGCTCCGGCTACACCTTACACAACATCAAAATAAGAAATTAAAATAGGAGTGGTATGAGCCACGCAGGGCCTCGAGAGGAGAGGGGCTCACCAAAACTGCCAGTAGAAGATGAAAGATTGCTACTGCCGATGAACTGAAGCACCTGTTGTGGATTCACCTACAATCATGACACGAATGTAGCGCCCCTGGCAAAAGGGATGTCAGTACACTGGAATTGTATTGGTATGTATGGACAAGCTTTGTCCCAAGTAAACTCAAGCCATAAACAAATAAATCATGATAATAAAACAACCAACAGATATACCAAGAAAAAACGAAGCGAGCCAATCACGTTCCCACACTTACTTTGTTTCAAATAGTCCTCATCCCATATAGAAGTAGAGATCAACAAGGAAGGCAACAACCAAACATACACGGAAAGCACAATCAAATCAAACAAAGGGGCAATCAGTGCCCCACAGGTTGCAAACTCTCCTCATATCTCCTTTCACAATTTCACATCAATGATTTCACAATTGTATTCATATCAGTTTCAATGGCAATTTCGATCGCTTTCCACCCTTATTACCTCGGCTACCCTTATCACCGCAACCCACACCTTATTACTTCGTGTTGCGGCGTGCAACTTGATCCCACCATACAGTTTCAAAGCATAACAATCATAAACAACAAACAAAAGCACTACACAAAGATCACAAACAAGGGAAATAAGCAACTTACAAATTGGTTCATGTTCAATACTTTTCAAGCCGGTACCATAACAAGGTTACAATGTCTCCATATGTGAGAGTACCAATCCCATTATGTTCAACAGTTCATCAACAAGTCGAGTTGTTTCATTAGTTTTCCACAAGAAGCCAAGTATGCTATCACTGCTGTTGTCCTCAATTTTTACCAATTATGATTTCCTTTTTCATCTTTTGGTTCACATCCCATACCACACAATACATAGTTCAAACTAATTGAACACCCAACAACTAAATCAATGAATTACACAACAATTCGCATAATTGTCACATACCAAATGAACTCTACACATATGGGCGATTTCACAAGGATCAAAGTTAGCCATTCATACCCGGAGTCGAATTTACTTCCTTCAATCTCCTACTTTAAGTTCACCCAGTTATCCTATGTTGCCAACTCCGCTTTTGCAAACTCTTACTCCTCCCACTCCTTTTTACTAAATTTCAAGTTTAAAGAACATGCATGAGTGTTAAATTTCTATTTTTAAAAGCTAATGCATGGAAATCTTTCTTTCCCATTAAAAACTAAAAATCAAGGAAAAATGGCTAGGGTTTTTACCTTTGGAATTTGGGGAAGAAGACACTTGCCCTAGGATTTTCTGGACCAAGCGATTAGAAAACGATCCTCGAAGATGTTTAGGTTTCTCTTTAAAGAATCTCTCTTTCCTCTCTCTTGTTTTGCTAAGAAAATATGAAAAAATAAAGTTTTGGGGTGTTTTATTTAAGAAGGGATCGGGTTAAAATTTTAGAAAAATCTGAGCCGAGTCGAATCTGCGATCGCAGAATCAATATCGATCCGCATAATGGACCGTAGAATTGCTCCCAAAAATGACATGTTCTGTTACGATATGCGACCAGAATACGGTCCGCATTCGTGTTCTGCGATCGCATATTGCACCGCAAAATTGACCTTCAAAAATCCTTAAAAATTATGCGATGGTTTTGCAGTCCACATTTTCGTTATGCGATCACATATTGGACCGCATTTTCAACACCAATTTTTGAAAATATTCTGTTACACTCTGCGGTAGGAATGCGGTCCGTATAGCAGATCTGTGACCGCATTCTTGACCGCAGAAATGACATTTTCTGGAAAATTTTATTCTTTCAATTTTTAAAGCTTAGATCACCACCAAGGGTTCGAACCGCGGCGATCATGCTCGCAGCAAAGAATTCTACATATTCCTAATACATTATTCGGACCATGACACCACGAGCTACTAGGTTTTAAGCACAAAATTTTTACGGGGCCTTACAGCCAGACCTTGAGAAGTCTTATGGATCTTTAATTCCGAGAATTAAATCAGCAACTCCCAAGTCTTTCATATCAAACTTGCTAGTTAGCATACGCTTAGTAGCATTTATATTGGCAATGTCATTACTCAGTATGAGCTTATCATCCACATGTAAGCAAACAATGACTATGTGATTTGGAATATTTTTAATGTACACACATTTATCACATTCATTTATCTTAAACCCATTTGACAACATTGTTTGGTCAAATTTCGCATGCCATTGTTTGGGTGCTTATTTTAATCCGTAAAGGGACTTAACAAGTCTACAGAGCTTCTTTTCTTTACCTGGAACCACAAACCCTTCTGGTTATTCCATGTAGATTTCTTCCTCCAACTCTCCATTTAAGAAGGCCGTCTTAACATACATTTGATGAATTTCAAGACCATAAACTGCTATTAACGCTACTAATGTTCGTATGGACGTAATTCTTCTAACGAGAGAGTATGTATCAAGATAATCAAGACCTTCTCGTTGTTTATACCCTTTGACCAAAAGTCTTTCCTTATATTTGTCAGTAGTGACATCATGTTTCATTTTCCTCTTAAAGATCCATTTAGAACCCAACGGTTTATTTCCAGAAGGAAGATCAACCAATTCCTGTGTATGTTTGTTCAATATGGATTCTATTTCACTATTGACTGCCTCTTTCCATAACAAGGATTCCGAAGAAGACATCGCTTCTTTAAATATTTGAGGCTCATTTTTCAATAAGAAAGTCACAAAATCTTGTCCAAATGAAATGGACGTTCTTTGACATTTACTATGCCTTGGATCCTCCTGGTTAAGTGTACTTTCTTTTGCTTCTTCATGAGGTCATTTCGATCCTTCGCTAATCGACTCATATTCCTTTTTATACGAATATATATTTTCAAAGAACTCAACATCCTCTAATTCTATAACCGTATTATTATGAATATCGGGATTTTCTTATTTAAGAACCATAAATTGATATGCTTTACTATTAGTCGCATATCCTATGCAAACACAATCAACGGTTTTCGGTCCTACTTTTACCCTTTTGGGATTAGGAACTTGCACTTTTGCCAAACACCCCCACACTTTAAAATAATTCAAGTTGGGCTTCCTTCCTTTCTATTTTTCATATGGAATGGATTGTGTTTTGCTATGGGGCACTCGATTTAATATTCGGTTAGCCATAAGAACGGCTTTCCCCCACAAGTTCCGTGGCAAACTAGAACTTATCAATAATGCGTTCATCATCTCCTTTAATGAACGATTCTTTCTGCAATCCCATTGGATTGGGGCGTGTAAGGGGCCGTTGTTTGATGAATAATTCCATATTCTAAACATATTTGTTCAAAAGGAGATTCATATTCACTACCCTTATCACCTTTTATCATTTTGATTTTCTTGTTAAGTTGTGTTTCAACTTCATTTTTGTATTTCTTGAATGTATTTATTGCTTCATCTTTACTATTAAGTAAGTAAACATAGCAATATCGAGTACTATCGTCAATAAAAGTTATGAAATACTTCTTTCCACCGTGAGATGGTATTGACTTCATGTCACAAATATCTATGTGAATTAAGTCTAAAGGATTTGAATTCCTTTCAACCAACTTATAAGGATGTTTAACATACATAGATTCCACACATACTTGACATTTTGATTTGTCACATTCAAATTTAGGCAATACTTCCAAATTAATCATTTTCCGTAAGGTTTTGTAATTGACATGAACAAAACGTATATGCAATAATTCATTTGACTCGAGTAAGTAAGACGAAGCTGAAATTTTATTATTATTTTCAACCACCATTACATTCAGCTTGAAAAGGCCCTCAGTGAGGTAACATTTTCCTACAAATATTTCATTCTTACTTATTACAACCTCATCGGAAACAAAAACACATTTAAAATCATTCTTAATAAGAAGTCCAGTTGTGACTAAATTCTTCCTAATCTCGGGAACATGAAGGACGTTGTTCAAAGTCACCACTTTGCCGGAAGTCATTTTGAGAAATATCTTCTCACATACTTCAATCTTGGTCTTTAAAGCATTTCCCATAGAAATCGTCTCATCGGGTCCAATAGGAGCATAAATAGCTAACGCTTCTCTAACAGCACAAACATGACGAGTGGCTCCAAAATCAATCCACCACTCTTTAGGATTGCCCACCAAGTTGCATTCGGAAAGTATGTCACATAAGTCATCAACATCATCATGCTTTTCAACCATGTTTGCTTGACCCTTCTTCTTGTCTTTCTTCGGATCATGACACTCCGTAAACTTGTGTTCGGTTTTTCCACAGTTGTAGCAGTTTCCACTAAACCGCTTCTTGCTTGGGTTGTATTTCGGTCCAGAAGCTTTCTTACTCTTTTTGTTCTCTTCAACAATATTTTCTCCCATTATTGTTGAGTTTCCACGGCCTCTCTTTTCAGCAGCTTTATTGTCTTCTTCGATTCTAGACCGAACAATGAGATCTTCAAGGGACATCTCCCTGCGTTTGTGTTTCAAGTAGTTTTTTAAGTCCTTCCATAAAGGAGACAACTTCTCAATCATTGCTGGTACTTGGAATGCTTCATTGATAACAAGACCTTAAATGAAATTTTCATTAGTAAAAATACTAAGATTACTACTTTCAACATCAATATTAATTTGATTTATACCTTCAGCAAGGAGATCGTGAATAATCATTTGCAATTCCTAGACTTGGCTAATAACATACATGCTATCTACCAATTTGTAGTCCAAAAACATTGCAACAACAAAATTTTTCAACCCGACATCTTCAGTTTTGTATTTCTTTTCAAGCGCAGTCCACAGTTCCTTTGACTTTTCTACGCCATTGTAGACGTTATACAAAGCATCTTCTAGCTCACTCAGAATATAATTCTTGCATTAAAAATCTAAATGCTTCCATGCCTCAATCACGAGAAAGCATTCAGTTTCTGGAGTTTCATCGGACAACACAGGAACATCTTCCATAATGAACTTATGGAGACTTAGAGTAGTCAAATAGAAGAACAACTTTTGTTGCCAGCGCTTGAAATTAATACTGGAAATTTTCCGGGTTTCTCCGTTGGTGACAATGCTACCAGAGTCATTCGGCTTGTTGAGGTATTAGCAGTCACCACTGGAACAACTTGGTTCTCATTCTCAATAGTCATTTCCGTAAATGAATGACACAACTGTTAAAATCATATAGATTTTAATAGAGTAAAAAACCACACGGTTTTACTCTTCCGGAAACAGTAAGAACAAATACAAAAATATATTAAATTACTTAAGCTTGTTAGTAGACTGTATTTGTAAAATATTTCTAGAAATATAAATAGAAATGTGCATGAACAAAAATAACAGAAAACCAATTCAAGCCTACTTAATCACAGTGTTTCCTTAAGGAATTTAATCCCTTCCTAGTACCCAATGTTATGGATTATTTCCTCCCAGGATAGAACGAATTACACACTGGTGTAGTTGTAATTCAAACCCCAGTGTTTCAGCGAGCACAAAGTTCGGGAGAAAATCACACTTACTTTTGCTTTGTTTGATGCTAAATGTATGCAGAAAAAGGAGAGAAAACTCAGAAAATTGTAGTAAAATTCTGACCAGAATAGTGCTGTATTTATAGCCAAAAGTTGGGCTGAAATAGGAAGAGGTGAAACTCTTCAGAATGGCTTTTATACAAAATGGCCACATCATAAATTCCATTACATAAATAGCCATTTACTCAACAATAAAAGGGAAAATTGAAGAGGGTAGTTACTTTTCTGTTACCAAACTAGAAAAACGGACTGGATTTAATATTAATATTTAATATTAATTGTAACGACTCGGCCTATCATTACGGGAATTTCCACCCCGTTACCTTGTATTTATATGTTTTCTACTTTTATATCGGTGTTAGAGTCAATCGGGTGAGTTAGGAGTAATTCTGGTTGAAAACGAGGCAAATGGCCTTTTGGAAGGGAGCTTGAATATAGAAAGTCAACTTGGAGTTGACTATTTAGTTAGAGGGCTTGGAATCGGATTATGATGATTTGATTAGTTCCGGGAGGTGATTTGTGACTTAGGAGAGCAACCATAATCGAATTTGGAGGTCTGATGTAGTTTTAGGCTTGAATTGGCTAAGGTGGAATTTTGGCAAAATCTGAACGGTAGGTGAGATTTTGATCCGGGGTTCAGAATGGAATTCCGACAATTTTTGTAGCTTCGTTATGTGATTTTTGATGTGTTTGCAAATTTTCAGATCATTCGGACGTCGTTTGGTCGGGATTTTGATTGAATGTTACTTTCGGAAGTTTTAAAACAACTTAGGCTTGAATCCGTGTGAAAATGGTGATTTTGATGTTTAGGATGGTGTTTTTATGATTTGAAACAAGTCTGTATCGTGTTTTAGAGTATGTTGGATGTTTTCGTTGGGGTCTCGGGGGCCTCGGGATGAGTTCGGACCATCATCCGGGCATTTGGAACTTAGAGGAAACTGCAGAAAATTGCAGAAAACTGTGCAGGACTGTAAGCCTTCGAGTTCGTGAGGCTAAGACCGCATTCGCGTATGCGAAGTTGGACTAAGCTTCGCGTTCGCGTCCTTGGAGGTCGCGTTCGCGTAGGAGGAAAAGGGAAGGCATCGCGTTCGCGATCAGGATGTCGCGTTCGCGAAGGAGAGAGAGGGGGAGCATCGCGTTCGCGTGAGGGTCGACGCGTTCGCGTAGAGTAAAAATTGCCTGGCAGTGAATTGAAATTAGAGAAGTAGTGCAGTCGCGGGTTCATTCACAAAAACACAAATTTTGAGCCCTAGACAGAGAAACTCACGGGAAATTGCTGGGAATTCATCGGGTATTCATCGGTTTCTTGACTCAAAAACACACTTTTATGGTAGAATTAACATCAATTTTCATGAATTTGGGTAGAAACTAAGAAGAATTATGGCATAGGTATTGAAAACGAAAATTTAATTTTTGAAAGGCCATTCGAACTCCGATTTCGATAAATTTTATATGCACGAACTCGTGGCGAGACGAGGATTACGTTGGTACTAATTTTAGATTTTTTTAAGCAACGGGCCCAGGGTCGGGTTTTTACCAACTTAGTGCATTTATGCGTATTTCGTGTAAATTGAATTGGGTTATGTTCCTTTGACCCGTAATTGATATAATTGTTGTGGTTTGATAGATTCTACGCACGAGGCAACGAATTTAAAAGGAAAAGGCATTGCGGACGAGTCTTCGACCGGCTAGAGGTGAGTAGTTTGTGTATAAGGTAGCCTGAGGGTTCGAAACCCCGACTTAGCACATTGTGACGCTAGTAGGGCGTGGCTCGCACGCAGTGGCAGGTGCGGGATTGATTATGACTGGGGATTGAGACTTAGTCCATCCCGAATGAGTATAATATGATATTAGTGGTTGAAAAACTCTATGTTTGATATAATTGTGGGCTGTAAGCCGTGTTTGGGGCCTTGTGTCGACCTGTAGTATCCCTAGGGGATAGTTATATAAGTGATAGCTACACTTGCTTAATCACTAATCTCAGTCCTGGTTTGAAATCACCGTATTGAAATGCTAAGTCACTTGTTTTGGGAAAATTAAATAAAAGTTAAAAGTATTTTCATAATTTATGAACTGGAACCTGAAAATAAATAATTTGAGCTGTTGTGTGACTTATATGTTTGTTTTGGACTGAGGATGGATCGGGCCGCACGCCGCAGCGGTTAATATGAGGATCGGGCTACACGCTGCAGCGGTATTGCGCTTGGGCTGTAGGAGCCCCTCCAGAGTCTGTACACACCTCCAGTGAGCGTCGTCGATGTCAAATGGATCGGGCTACAAGCCGTAGCGGTTATGTGCATTGCATTGCATTCCTTGTCTGTGAATTATCTATGATAGTGGTAATGTATTGTTGTGTTGCTAGTTCGTAGGAGGAATAGGACTGTAGTTTAGCTTCATTATGTGGTATTCTGTGGATTTCTTACTTTCAGCTACTTGTATATATTTATTACTCACTGAGTACTTAGTACTCACCCCTACACCCTGCACCTTTGTGTGCAGATTCAGGTACACAGGAGGGATAGACGAGCACTCTAGCTTTTATCGGTATTTATCCGAGTTGCTGAGGTAGCTGCTGGCGTTCGCAGGACCTGGCTTCTCTTCTTATTCCAGTTTTCCTTTGTATATATATTATTCAGACTTGAGTATTTGGTTTAGATATTGTATCCGATCATGTTAGAGACTCTAGACTCGTGATCCTAGATCTTTGGGTGATTATTCAGTTTAGTTTTATTGTTGATAATGATATCCAGGTAAATGATTTGAGCTTCATGCTCGGGATGAGAGTGTAAATGGTCGGGCTTGCCTAGCGGTTGTGTTGGGCGCCATCACGACCGGGATTGGGGTCGTGACAAGTTGGTATCAGAGCCTAGGTTACTAGGCCTCATGAGTCTTGAGCCGGTTGGTAGAGTCTTGTGGATCGGTACGGGGACGCCTGTACTTATCCTCGGGAGGCTGCAAACCTTTAGGAAACACTTCACATTTCTTGGAATTCTTATCGTGCGTACTTGATTCAGCTTGAGATATAATTCTTGAAATTCCTTCCACACGTCTGTGTACACATCAATTAATTGCCTTGATGGCTTGTGATTCCCTGATCGAGGGGTGAGATATAACCTCTGTGAGTACATGTTGGGCCAATCGGGAGGACTTGAGGCCAGATCTTTGTCTATGACATGAACACCAAGGTGCTGATTTTGTGAACTGGTATTATGAAATTTCATGTGATCGGTATTGTCCCTAACTGTGGAAATGGCAGCTTAATAATGTACGAGTTGTCAGGTGTTAGATCCTCATTGTAATCTTTTGTGTAGCCCCGAACTATGGGCGTGGTGAATATTTATCATATCTCTTAGTTGGAAGCTAAAGTGCCTTACGTGTAGTAGAACGAGTTTAGACCCAGGAAGACTAAAGTGATTATGCTGTGTGTAACCTGGTAGAAGGTGTGTATCCTGGTGGAAGGTGTTGTACTGAAATACTAGATTGAGGCAAAGTAGGTGGATTGATTCTTAGGTGTAATTGAAAGGTATTTGATATGTGTTATGATGCGAGCAGGTGTAACGTATGTTCAGGTATAAATTGTGATAATATGATTCGTATAGTATTGAGATTTAATGTTGTTGAAATACATTGTGATGTCTTGTTGAGTTATGGATGTATTGTTAGAATGGTTTGGTGATTTTCTGGCAGGTGGATAGGCCAAATTACAAAGGAAACTCTGCCGAAATTTTTGAAAAATTGGGACTTAGAAAAGATTTCTGTCACCTAAAAAGAGTAGGCTTAACTATGGTGTGTGTATAAATGCAAGAATTGCAGAAGAGTTAAGGTCTCTGATGATTCGAGTCTTTGTCAAGCTTGTAAATGACTTGAGTCTAATCTCACTATAACATTGTGGCATCATTTGAGTAAGAATGACATAGGTGGCTAAAAGTGCTTTGATGTATGGCTCCGAGCCAAGTTGGGGAGGATGTTATTGACTAACTGATTGCATTGATGTGTGCTATGCTAGTCCTATCTCTAAGTATGTTGGGGAAATTCTAGTAAGGGTTATGGTGCTTCGTAGATGTGAAGAAATCCTAGGATGATTTGAACTACTGCTGGTAAAGAATGTTCGGTGTATAGGAAATAAAGATAGCTAAATGCATCTGTATGTAATCATGTTCTGTGGTGCCAGAGTCCTAACAAGGAACGAGTGGTTCTGTTCAATAAGATAGCTGAATTACAGATGAATAAGGGTGAATGACGCCCGAGAATGATTTTGCGGTGTTTAAGACTTTGCTTGTAACGGTAAGGTGTCTTAAGATTGTGTATGTGGCTAAAGACGGTGGTTTTGTTATAAGGGATCAAGACTTGTGTAATGTTATTTGAATGATGGGATTCTATGTATCTGTATTGAGGAGGAATGATAACGAATTCAAAAAAAATCGCGAGAAGTTCGTCAAAATAAAGTATTGTAAAAGGTGGTACTCTGGGAAACATTTGAGAGAGTATTCAGCGGCCGTGAGCCTTAGACCGTGTGGTCTTGTGTATGAATCTCGTGTGGTAACATGAGTTGAGGTATTGTGATCCTTCAGTAATGGAGAATACTAAGTTAAAGAGGATTCAGAAAGGAAATTGAGTAAATGGAGCAACTTGCTAATAAACTGAAACGGTATGATAAGGATACGATTAATTCCTGGTATGTGTTCGAAGTAATGAGTCTTACAGATACTATGAAACAAAGCTCCTGAGTGCTGGCAGTTGCGTAGCTCAATGTGGGTAGAAGGACTCAGTCCTAACAGTTAAACTTATGCAATGAATTGGAAGAAGGAGTTTGTGATGTGTTCTACCGTGGTTTGAAAGTGATATATTCCTGCCGGTATGTGAGGCATGGAATGTGTAATGACTTTTCTTCTATATGAGATCATGAAGGTCCTTAACTAGTAGAGTGCGTCGATGTTTGTGGCGTAGGAAAGGGATAGAAGTTTCCATGTTATCTCAGTGTGGTATGGTATATACGATGTGTCATGGGAAGTTGATAATGGCATGTTCAAGGCTTTGAGATCAATTCATAATATATGGGAAGTCATTAAAAATTATTGAGCAGCGCGGGCAGCTGCAGCTGATTTAAGAACCGATCTTTCTGGTGATTAAGGGAAAGAAATGGTACTGATAATATCTAGTGGTATGGGGGTATTCTCTTGTTGGATCGACTGTGATGATTGCGTTGTTGATGGCATAGGGAAATTTCTGAATGATTTTCGTGGTATGAATGAATGCTTGATGTGTGTTATGTAATCGTACAGTGGAGTGTGGAATCAGGCATAGTAATTCATGTGTTATATAGGTGATGGAGACTAGAAGTTCACGTAATCCGCCTATGCAGTGGTTGTATATCGTGTGTATCGGCACCGTTTAGCGATCATCGGAAATCGGAAGCCCAAGTGGCTCTCTCTTAACTTGATATAATGAATTTGGGTTATGATACTTGATTGCAGACTTGGTTGTCATAAGTTAGGTTGTCCAGACTAATATTATATGGACTATGATGAAAATGGCACCAAATGCATAGCAAAGTGCATCAGAGTATGCTCCAGCAGGGTAGTTGTACCCAGGACTAGCGGGTTGCTGGTAGGTAATGCTTTGGTAGTTGGGCCTTCGTGGCGGATATCAGTGCAGAGGTTTCTACTATTGATCCAGTTCTGGTATTGGGGAAACTTTGTAGGATGCGTTTCTTGTGGCCGAGCTTGAGGCTATATATATATGTTTACTGTAATGAGCAATTTGACTCGGTGTGCATTTCCTTTTGCGAGATTTATGCATGGATCGGGTGGCACGCCACCACAGGTTATTTGGATCGGGTGGCACGCCGCCACAGGTATGGTATCTGGATGGGGTGGCACGCCGCCATGGGTATGTCATTTTGAGCAGGTTGCACGCCGCAACCGTGTTATATGGAGCATAATTTTTCCTATAGGTTACCTTGCGTACTATATTTCCTAGTCTCTGAGGAAAGTCAGTGTTGGATGTCGCTCGGCGAATGGCGCATTGGTTATGTCCTTACAAGATTTGGTGGCGTATATTAAATTGTTCCACCGTGAGTGAGATTGATTGCTTGAATTCGGGCCTCAATCTGTGCGTGGCTGACTATTTTGAGCATGATAACTTGAGGTGCTTCATGGGTAATGGTGTTTGGATGGAATCATAAGTTGTGGCAAGGCCATATGATGTTACGACATTTCGAGATGAATTCAGGTACTCTATATCTATAATGCGAGAGGGGATCTCAATCCTATGTTACGATGGTACGGAGGAGTTGAATTACTGCTCTTGTGTTTGAGTTAGTTGTCGCAATTTGAGTATGTTCAGACGTTTCTTATTGTAGCATGTGTTGTGCTCGTCGTGGCTTAGGACAGTGTTGAGGTGTCATATCACCAGTGCGGTGTGTCATAATCGGAATGATCGTTAGAGCCGTTAATAAGTGCGGGCATATGTGATTCCAGCTGGTTTGAAAGGTAATATCAAGGCTTGGCTCCGAAATCGATTGTGGTATCAGTTAGAAGGGAAATGAATCCATGAATGGATGACCTGAGAGAAGGATTCGATATATCGCGTGTTCGGTTGCCGTGGGCAATATATGAAGGTGTTGGAGTAAGACTTTAGCTAATGGAAAAAGGTTTTTCAGTTAATATTTGGTTATCGCGGGAAATTGTTGTGATTAGAGGCCATCGTCTCGAGTGATTGGGTTGTTTGGTACACCATAAGATCTCACCCGGAGTGGCGAGCATGGACTATTACAGCTGGTTCGGGTGTATTCTGAGTATAGACGGGGGATTCAGATTTGGTATATGATTTCAGAAAGGGCAATGTGGTCTATGTTTCAGATGGACTGTGGAAGTTCGGCTATATTGTGTTATCGGACTTATGATGGATAGGGTGACGTGGTACCACCCCGCATATATGCTTAGTAGGGTCAGTCAGCTATTGGGTTGCTTCTAGTACAACTCTGGTACGCTCGAGGACGAGCGTTTGTTTAAGTTGGGGAGAATGTAATGACCTGGCCCGTCGTTATGGGAATTACCATCCCGTTACCTTGTATTTATATGTTTCCTACTTTTATATCGGTGTTAGAGTCTATCGGGTGAGTTAGGAGTAATTCTGGTTGAAAACGAGGCAAATAGCCTTTTGGAAGGGAGCTTGAATATGGAAAGTCAACCTGGAGTTGACTATTTAGTTATAGGGCTCGGAATCGGATTTTGATGATTTGATTAGTTCCGGGAGGTGATTTGTGACTTAGGAGAGCAATCAGAATCGAATTTGGAGGTCCGGTGTAGTTTTAGGCTTGAATTGGCTAAGGTGGAATTTTGGCGAAATCCGAATGGTAGGTGAGATTTTGATCCGGGGGTCGAAATGGAATTCCGAATATTTTTGTAGCTTCATTATGTGATTTTGGATGTGTCTGAAATTTTCAGATCATTCAGACGTCGTTTGGTCGGGATTTTGATTGAATGTTCGTTTCGGAAGTTTTGAAGAAACTTAGGCTTGAATCCGTGTGAAAATGGTGATTTTGATGTTTAGGATGGTGTTTTTATGATTTGAAACAAGTCCGTATCGTGTTTTAGAGTATGTAGGTAGTTTTTGTTGGGGTCCTGGAGGCCTCGGAATGGGTTCGGACCATCATCCGGGCATTTGAAACTTAGAGGAAACTGCAAAAAATTGCAGAAAACTGTGCAGGACTGTAAGCCTTCGCGTTCGCGAGGCTAAGGCCGCGTTCACGTAGGCGAAGTTGGACTAAGCTTCGCGTTCGCGTCCCTAGAGGTCGTGTTCGCGTAGGAGGAAAAGGGAAGGCATCGCGTTCGCGATCAGGATGTCGCGTTCGAGGAGGAGAGAGAGGGGGAGCATCGCGTTCGCGTGAGGGTCGACATGTTCGCGTAGAGTAAAAATTGCCTCGTAGTGAATTAAAATTCCAGAAGCAGTACAGCCGCGGGTTCATTCACACAAACACAAATTTTGAGCCCTAGACAGAGAAACTCACGGGAAATCGCTGGGAATTCATCGGAGGGAAGTTTCTTGACTCAAAAACACAATTTTATGGTAGAATTAACATCAAACTTCATGAACTTGGGTAGAAACTGTGACGAATTATGGCCTAGGTATTGAAAACGAAAATTTAATTTTTGAAAGGCCATTCGAACTTCAATTTCGATAAATTTTATATGCACAGACTCGTGGCGAGACGAGGATCAAGTTGGTCTTAATTTCGGAATTTTTCGAGCAGCGGGCCCGGGGGTCGGGTTTTTACCAACTTAGTGCATTTATGCATATTTCGTGTAAATTGAATTGGGTTATATTTCTTTGACCCGTAATTGATATAATTGTTGTGGTTTGACTAGATTCTATGCATGAGGCAACGAATTTAAAAGGAAAAGGCATTGCGGACGAGTCTTCGACCGGCTAGAGGTGAGTAGTTTGTGTATAAGGTAGCCTGGGGGTTCGAAACCCCGGCTTAGCACATTATGATGCTAGTAGGGCGTGGCTCGCACCCCGTGGCAGGTGCGGGATTGATTGTGTCACGACCCAAAAATCCCTCCGAAGGAGTCGTGATGGCACCTAGTCTTCAAACTAAGTAAGCCTAACATAAATTGAAATAACATTGATGCTTATTAACTTCAACTAAATTTCTCTAACGATTTACTATTCCCAAAACTGGTAGTACAAGTCACAAGCCTTTCTAAAAGTAGTTATACAATATAATTACATCACTGTTCCGAAACAAAGGGAACAAATAGAAATAAGTACAATTGAAGGTGACTTTGAGGACTGCGAACGCTTTTACCTTGAGTCTCCACCGCAACGAATAGCTACTATCGATCAAATACCCGGATCTGTACACAAAAATGTACAGAAGTGTAGTATCAGCATAACCGACCCCATGTGCTGGTAAGTGTCTACCCTACCCCGGCGAAGTAGTGACGAGGCTAGGACCAGACACTCACATAAGCCTGTGCAGTTTATAGCGTACAAAATAATAGGAAACAAATAACAATAATGGCATCAATGATCTACCGGAGATATAAATAGCTGGCAACAATGATCTACCAGAGATATAAATAGTTGGCAACAAGAACACCACAAATGTTTCTCATCAAATAATAAATACAAGTGCAATCAATTAATCAAGTCTTTCAAGGATAAATAATTTTGCCTATAAATCATCCAAGTAATAATCTCTAGGATAATATGCTTCCAATAAATATGTTTCGAATATATTTCCTTCAAATAAGTATCTTTCGAATATAATTCTTTTGAGTAAAGGTCACCTTGTGACGCCTCATTTCAAAATCATAATAATATAGGTCGACCCACTTTCATATTTTACGGCATCTCGTGCCCATATTTATATCACAACCGCACGGACAACTCACGTGCAATTAAATAAAATTATAATATTTTCCCTGGCACCTTGTGCCAACATATTTCTATTTCACATTGCACATCAATATTCTCTTGTTGCTCATTTCACAGGGTCCATGACCCAATACAATTAAGAATGTTCGACGAGCCTCACTTACTTAACATAAAGTATAGAACAACTTCCATCCCAATTAGTAAATCAACAAGAAAATATGAAGTTATTTTTAGTAATCATTTGATAAAGAAAATACCCTTTTCAATTAAAGTACAATTATTGAAGCTCGAAGTATTGAACTATATATATATATATATATATATATATATATACACACACACACAACAACATAAAACGTTATCGAATGTTTATAAGGAAAGAATCTGCTCTGAAATAACAGTCAATAACTCACAATATCCGGAGTAATCCGATCAACGGAACAAATCTTACTTTCATGTCTCAATTCATTTTTCATTTCATATCTTATGGTAGGCGTACCACCCGCTCCCAAACGTAACCATAGGCTTTTCATATCTTGTGGTAGGCGTACCACCCGCTCCCAAATGTGTCAACAAGCTTTTCATATCTTGTGGTAGGCGTACCACCCGCTCCCAAATGTATCAATAGGCTTTTCATATCTTGTGGTAGGCGTACCACCCGCTCCCAAATGTATCAATAGGCTACGGGCAACTATGGCCAATGCCAAGATTCAAATCACTTTGTGGTCAGCGTGCCACACGATCCTAATTCTTTAATATATAAGTGGTAGGCGCGCCACACGATCCCAATTCTTTAATATATAAGTGGTCGGCGCGCCACACGATCCCAATTCTTTAATATATAAGTGGTCGGCGCGCCACACGATCCCATTTCTCAATATATATATATATATATATATATATATATATACCGGTATTAAACCAATAATCTTTAATCAACAACATATATATTACCGGTATGGAACTAATAATCTTTAATCAACAATATATATATTATTACCGGTGTGAAACCAATAATATTTAATCAACAACATATATATTACTGGTATGAGACCAATAATATTTAATCAACAACATATATATATTACCGGTATGAAACCAATAATCTTTAAACATGTTCTCATAAGCATCAAATAAGAATACGACAATTTAGCAATTTAGGACTCGCGGTCATGCTCGACCCCCAATGTATAGATACTCGTCACCATGCCTATACACCGGACACAACACATAAGAAGTAGCAATTATACTCAACTCTTATTCCCTCAAACTAGGGTAGACCAAACACTTACCTCGCTTTGCAACCAATTCAAAATTCCAACAAGCCTTTGCCTCGCGAATCCGTCTAAAGCTTCAAATCTAGTCATAATAATTCAATATACTCAATATAAATCGTACGAATTAATTCCATATGAATTTACACATTTTTTAAAATTAAATTCGAAATTTAGCTAAAAATTGACCGTGGGGCCCACGTCTCAGAATCCGACGAAACTCGTAAAATCCGACAACCCATTTCGATACGAGTTCAACCATACAAAAATTAACGAATTCCGATGACAACTCGACCTTCAAATCTAAAATTTTCATTTTTGGAGGATTTTTCAAAATTTTGATTTTTCTTGCATAAATTCGTGGATTCATGATGTAAATGAGTATGGAATCATGCTCTATAAAAGATTTATGATAAAGAAAACTTACCTCAATTGAAATCGTGAAAAACACCTCAAAATCGCCCAAGAACCGAGCTCCAAAAACCCCAAAACGAAAATGAAGAAATGGGCATTTTTGGTCCTTAAGTTTCTGTCCGCCCGTCACTAAAAGTCCATTTTCGTCCCTAAAAGTTCACCAAAAACAGCTTTACTAGTCATATTCAATCCACTATAACTTTCTGTACATAGGTCCGAATGGCCCATAGTTTAACTTTCTGGAAACTACAATTGACGTTCTACAGTTTTCATGTTTTGCATATTTTGTGAATCTATATATATTTTGAAATATAAGCTTTCAAACTACCCTCCTCGCATCAGAAATTTCTGGGAAATTTCAAAACAACTTTATCAGCCCTTATTCAATCGATCATAACTTTCTATACAAATATCCAAATGATAAATGGTTTCATTTTCTGAAAACGAGAATGCAAGGGCTACAACTTTCATGTTTTGTGAATGTTTATATTCCTTATATATTGCTAGATATAAACTTTTACATTATGCTCCTTGCATTAATATTTTTGAACTTTGCTGTCAAAATCCAGCAAGTTAAAATTGGCATAAAAATGGCCTGTAACCATTCCGAAACTCACCCGAGCCCCTCCGGACTCTAACCAAATATGCCAACATAATTCATTACATCATTCAAACTTTTTCCAATCAACAAAACACCTCAAACGACATCAAAACCATCAATTCACATCGAATTCAAGCCTAAGTTTTCCAAAAACTTTTTAAACATACATTTGATCAAAACCCGGACCAAACGATGTCCGAATGACCTGAAATTTTGTACACATATCCCAAATGGCACAATAAAGATACAGCAACTCTCGGAATTTCATTCTGACACCCGGATCAAAATCTCACCTATTAACCGAAATTCGCCAAAATACTAATTTCGTCAATTCAAGCCTAATTCTACACCGGTCATCACAAAAATATTCCGGATACATTCCTAAGTCCCAAATCATCTTCCGGAGCTAACCGAATTATCGGAATTCATATCTGATCCCTCTAACTCATAAGTCAATGCTCGATTGACCTTTCCAACTTATGCCTTCTTAAAAGAGACTAAGTGTCTCATTTCTTATCAAAACCACTCCAAACCACTAGATCACATAAGATACGGATAATGAACCATAAAGAAGTTGAAAATGAAAAAGAAAAATTGAGCGGTAACTCATGAGACAACATGTCGGGTCATTACATTCTCCACCTCTTAATGAAACGTTCGTCCTCGAACATACTAAGATTATCTCGAGGTTTCAAATTTGGTGTTTCTACATTTACACATATACTCGTGGTTGATCCCATATTATCACATTCGAAATATGTCCGACAACAACGTTTTAATTGAGATTATTTCCTTTATCCAAACTTGTATACTTTAGTACCAAATTTCTTACACTCTAGTTATTTCCATAAATGTCCGATCTTCACATCAACACATGATATTAAGCTTGATTGGCTATAGAAACTTGTGCCTTTGCATCCCTCAAATCCGGAGTATTACCTTATCCCCCACTTAGGGTCATTCGTCCTCAAATAATAAGTATAGTCTGCCCTCAAACACATGGTGTAGCTTATCTCATTCTTTGCACAACTCCATGTCCTAATTTTTTTTTTCTAACTCCCAAAATTTTCAGAAATTTCGGCAGAGTTTCCCCTGTACTTGGGACAATCCACCTGTCAGAATAACACCCAAACAACTGATAATAACACATTCATAACTCAACAATGCCCCACAATGTATATGTCAATAATATTATTCTCTGCATTACAAGCGCGGCGTTATAATAAAGATATATGGACATGAAACACATCATATTTATGACCATAACCACATCTCTGGTCTTAATAGTTATTCATTATCGATTACAAATTGCTAGTTAATCTCATGCTAACCAAAAATCTCGTTTCAAACCTCCATTTTCTAACAACGAGGCCTGAAGACCTCAAAATTAATTATTCGAACAAACGAGTCACATTTAACACCACCTGGGCACTTATCTTGCGGGAAATAACTCTATAGTTACAATCCAAATGTGCAAATTATGCACAGAGATATTCATACAAGAATTTTCAAATAAGCCTCATAGGCATACTCCCTATAGGTACTATAGTACCATATTTTTTTAATTTCACAAGAGAGAACTTTAAATTCATAATTTTTTTTACAACAAGGACCTCGTCCTTATATAACATCCACCGTAGCCTATAGTTGGTTTAAATATCTCATATCATATAAAAAAATAAATACGGGGATCTCGTTCTCAACTCCGTACCACAAGTAATATGCAAATCGTGCCAACTGAAATTTTTTTCATTTCCTTACGTTTTCTTCGAAAAAATATTCCGTCAAACAAAAACCACAACATATAATGAACCCTCATACCGATAGGTAATAAAATTCGCAATTTAAATCAATTTTCCCGAAATCACATCGAAACCCACATCACAACTATTTTTAGTGACTAACACAAAATGATAGACATATCTATCTCCATATAATCTCCCGACAGGAGTATTCACCTAAGTAAATTTAAGATTTATGAAGCTCACTCATAAGTAAAACATATTATGAGGACTAGCCTCGATACTCAAAACCGAATCAAGTTAAGGAAAAATATTCATTTATGATAACTCGAGTTCGTTCTTGTAACGTCCTCAACTATACCATAGAGAATATATCAATGGGTCGGGCCTCCACCTCTAAGGCGCCGTCTACCCACTTTTCCTCCACTCTAATTGGTAGTGTAGGTTGAGTAATAACTATATTAGAGTACGTGGCATATGTTCTCTGATGGAACAGATTTCTCCCAAGTCTAGGACATTTTTCTCAGGATGTTCCTAGTATCACCATATTCATAACAGCCCATCGCAATTTGACTGCTCATAGTGAGTTCATACCGAATAAATAAAATAGTCGTTGCAGGAAATTCCATGCCACTAGTACATTAAAAGATGACCGTCCACGCGAGTGTTGTGATTAACTTAAGCACTACGAGTATGCTGAATTTATTTATGCGACCCCGTTGATACTGAAATGTAGGATTATTAAGGATGAGGGAATATCTCAAGTCTCATTATCTTCCCGTTCAAATCTTAGATCTCGATCATATACGTGTTTTGGAGAACCTTTCAATACCACATAAATACATCTCGGGTCAAAATTCGTATAACACATGATCTCGCAATCTTATCGTTGATAGTCGACTTTCCTCACTAGGTGTCAAATCATAAGACACATTTTCGATGATCCACAATACTAATCTTCATTGCTCGTACGACACCGTACATAAGACGCCTCAAG
>JASVEL010008963.1:0-42828 GCA_032618575.1 Nicotiana noctiflora | reverse complement strand
CAGTGTGAATCTCCCTATTCTCAATGTGGGTGTATGTATTCCATTGAGTCTATATCTTTTCAGTGTTCTGCCAGTGAGTCTTATAGCCTTCAAGACTCAAAACATCAACCATATTTTAATCATTTCAGATCTGTCCAGCACCTATTATTCCCCCTTTTTTGCACTTTTCCAGCTCTTAAAACCACTAGACCAATTCAGAAATTGATCTTTCCATGCTCAGATCTTATCCAGCCTATAAAGCCAACCCTTTTTCTATTTAAAAACTAAATCTGCAATCCAAAACTAATGCCTATCCTGCTGTAAAACTAACTCTTCCCATGTGCAACACATTTGAACCCTTGAGTATGATTTTTTCAGATTTCTAAACTAAAGTTAAACAGCTATATCCAATTCAACATTTCCTAATCTGAAATCCAAAACTCAGACCCACAGAGAATCATAACAATCACAGCTACTAAACAAACAACTATGAACCCGGTGAAATCACAGATAGTTAACAAACTATAATTTCGACAGTTATAAACCAACAACGACATTAACAGCCAGTTGAACAACTAATCATGGTCCATTGTTCTAAAAAAATGAACTCACAGAATTAATCGACGACATTCGAATAGTTGATTACAACACGCATAATCGATAAACAATAGTCGACGAACAGTGAATCAAACGAAACTCTCGGCCAATGCCCTAAAACAAACGAAACTAACTATTCGACGACGCTAATCGACTCGAATACGTATTCTACAACATACGCAATTCAATGAACAACAAGATTAGAATCGACCAAATAAAAGGGTCTTTGAGAAGAAAAAAATATAAAAAAACAGGATGGCTAAAAGAAGAAATTGGGAAGAGTTCAATAAATTTAAACTAAACAAACACACAAAACAAATCGAAATAAACAGGAAAATAACATTACCTCAAAAGAAATTGAAAATCAACAACTTTGGAAAGAATTCTCGGTTTTGGACTCAAAATTGGACTTTGGGAATCAAATGGACTTTAATTGAAATGTTTTCAACTGAAAACATCTTAATTAAAGTCTATTCTAATCCCAATTTCTTCGAATCTAACCCGGCGGCCCAAATTTGGATTTTAGGGTTCTTGAAGTCTCGATTTGGGGCTTGATGGTTTCTGGCCGGATTCGACGGGTACAAAGGCTATTTCGGGTGTGAGGGGGGTGAGGTGAATGTATGGTATCAATTTGGGATGATTTGGGATAAATTGGTTTTAAACTCGAATCTTCGATTGAAGATTCGAGAATTTCCGTTTTGATTCGAGATTAACTAGGCACGGGGTTGGAATGAGGGGATATTAGGGGTTCAGGGGTGTAAATTTGGGAGGGATTGGACCACCGGAACCGCCGTGAGGCGATTTCCGGTGGGGCGGAGCAACGGTGGCGGCGGCGGCTGTTCTCTAGGGTTTTCGGAGATGATGTTTAGAAAGAGGAAATGGAGAAATGAGATGGGAAACGGGTTTTGGGGGGCTTTGGCTAGATTGAATTAGTATTTTAATTAGGACCGTTGGATCACAAAGATCCAACGGCTGCGATTAAGTCTGGGGCAAAACGGGGCGGGTAGGAGTTAATTGGGTCGGTTCTGGGCAGGGTTTTGGGTTCTTTGGGCCTGGTCTTGGCCGAAAATGGGTGGCCCAATCCCTTTTTCACCTTATTTCAATTCCTTTTTCCCTTCTCTTTTAATTTTAATTCTCAATTTATTAAAACAAAAAATTCTAATTACACTACAAAAAATCAAATTATACTATTACTAATTATACTAACAATTATCAACATAAACAAATACTAATTAAAGTAGATCACACAAGCTAGACCTTTAAATGCTAAAATGTAAAGCGCGTTATATTTTTTATTTTTTTTTATTTTTTATTTATTTATTATATTCTCAAAAACAAACTTAATTACTCTAAAAAAAATACAACTCAAAAATGTAAACACAACACACACATCAATTTAACAAACAATCTCACAAAAACAAATGCAAACGATAATAATTAAAATTAAAGAAAATTTACAGAAAATCGCACACAAACACAAAATATTATTTTATTTGAATTTTTGGGAGTAATTTTCATGTCGGGCAAAAATCACGTGCTCACAGCTGCCCCTCTTTGCGTGTAAACTCGAAGAGTTTTCGTGCAAAGATATTGAGCAAATACGAGCAATTTTTGCCCGTTTTGAGCACTCCGTGTGAAGCATTTCGAAAAGATCTTGACCGAGCCTTTGCTTTGAGAGGCCTCCTACATATCCTGGGCTAAACAGGAATCAGGTCAATGTAGTTCGGGAAGTTTTGGTAGCTGGGACTACCGTGGACCGACACTTTGTTGTTACTGTTGCTACCGTTGCTGTTGTTGCTGCTTACTGCTTACTGACCTCCTTATTACTTAAAGCTAAACTAGCTATGCTATCAAACTATGAGTTACAAGATTCCTATCTATGATTCTCTCGAAAACTTGATCTTGAATCTTAGCTGATTTGTTGTAGACCTCGATCTGAATCTTGATGCTCAACAAACTGTACGTTCTTGTTTATTTTCTGTAACATTGAGTGAAACGGAGTCGGCGGAGCTTGTTACTTCAATCAGATTCTGAGCAATCCGCGCTTTTGTTTACTCCAACACTTGGACTCGTTTTCTTTTGGTTCTTTTCTTCTTTTCTTCATCCTGGATTGATGTTCCATTCGTAGGTTATCTCGATCCTTGCGTCCCGAGGTCAAACCTATTTAGACAACAAAACAAACAAACGAACGAAATTTTTCTGCCCCAGTTTTGCTAGGAAAATTTCGTGAGTTAGTTGTGACAAGAAAGTGATTAAAAAGACTCTTTGGTATTGGGTAAGAAAATCACAGTTTCACAAATAAACGTTCCACGGCTTTCTGGCCGGGATTTTGCAGAAGAGTTTCATGGCTTTCTGGCCGGAATTCAAACAATGTCTAACAATTTTTTGGCCGCAAGACCCTCGGTTTTTTGGCCGGGTAAAAAGTAAATGGCTCCACAGTTTTCTGAATGGGAGATCCTCGGTTTTTTGACCGGGGATAAAAGTTTCACGTCTTTCTGGCCGGAATTCAAACAATGTCTAACGGTTTTTTGGCCGTCAGACCCTCGGTTTTTTGGCCGGGGTAAAAGTAAATGGCTCCGCAGTTTTCTGACTGGGAGATCCTCGGTTTTCTGACCGGGATAAAAGTTTCACGGCTTTCTGGCCGGAATTCAAACAATATCTAACGGTTTTTTGGCCGTCAGATCCTCGGTTTTTTGGCCGGGGTAAAAGTAAATGGCTCCGCAGTTTTCTGACTGGGGAGATCCTCGGTTTTCCGACCGGGATAAAAGTTTCACGGCTTTCTGGCCGGAATTCAAACACTGCCTAACGGTTTTTGGCCGCCATACCCTCGGTTTTTTTTGGCCGAGGTTAAAGTAAATTGCTCCACAGTTTTCTGAGGGGAGATCCTCGGTTTTCGACCGGGGATAAAAGTTTCACGGCTTTCGGCCGGAATTCAAACAATATCTAACGGTTTTTTGGCCGTCGGATCCTCGGTTTTTGGCCGGGGTAAAAGTAAATGGCTCGCAGTTTTTGATCGGGGAGATCCTCGGTTTTCCGACCGGGGATAAGTTTCACTGCTTTCGGCCGGAATTCAAACAATGCCTAACGGTTTTTTGCCGCCAGGAACCTCGGTTTTTTGGCCGAGGTTAAAGTAAATGGCTCCGCAGCTTTTTGACTGGGAGATCCTCGGTTTTCTGACCGGGGATAAGAGTTTCACGGCTTTCCGGCCGGAATTCAAACAATGCCTAACGGTTTTTTGGCCGCCGGACCCTCGGTTTTTGGCCGGGTAAAAGTAAATGGCTCGCAGCTTTTCTGACCGGGAGATCCTCGGTTCTCGACCGGGGATTTTGAAAGAAAGTTTTTACGGCTTTCTGGCCGTAATTCAAACAAAATGTCTCACGGCTTTCTGGCCGGAGAGACCCTCGGTTTTCTGATCGGGGTCCAAACGGATATTGGACTAACATGATTTGATTCTCTTTTTGGAGTTTTCATTTTCCTTTCTTTTATTTTTCCTTTTGGGCCTTCTTTTAGGTTTTTTATTTTTTTTTTATTTAAACCAATAACCAATGCATAAGATAAAGCTTTTGAAAAGAAACTTCCCTTTTTATGCGTTTTCCTTGTTCGAAAGCCATTTCAATGCTTGCGTACTCCACTTCCTTGGGTTGTACCTTCTTCTTGCACAATCAAATAGACCTGCTTTCAACAAAGAATATTTTATTAGTTGAAAAAGTGGTTGACTTTGTGGCCTTGATTATCTTCATTGCTTGATCTTTGCCCCATTTCCATTGAGAACTTTGCTACCAACTGTCTTTGGGGGTGACTTCTTTTCAAACTGACCGGGTTCATCCTCGGGATTCCACGAGGACTTTCTGTGTGGGTTCTGTCCTTCTGTCTCATTCCGTCTCTTCTAAGACCTTAGCCCTTGATTTCCATTTTCTTCCTAATCTCCGTTTCCTTGGAAACAATCGATCATTACGATCAGTTGGGATTGGATCAATACAACAACTGAGGCTCGGTATCTTTCTTCAACTTTTTTTTTTTTACCAGACGGAGTCATGTGAAACCGGTCCTGCCGCCTTTCTTTGTAATAGTTTCAGAATTAAAATTAAACCGAAAGGGATTCAAAGAATAACTATACAAAAAACAAGAAAATGAGTTTAAAAAGAAACGTCCCTTTCGGGAAAAAGAAGGACTTATCTGGGATGCATGCTGACTCCAAATAAACATGACATGCTTCTTGGACTGGACGCCTGACCCACATAAACTTTCCAACTTCTTATGAACCCATTGATTCGCAATTTCAAACCAGGGATCCTTGCCAAAATTCTCTTAGCGAAGGGATGTCTTCTTTTTGGTCGGCGACGCCTTTTGCGGGTTTCCGCCAATCGATCCCTCTCATTTCTCTTCTTACTGTCGCCTGATAGTGCTCTTTGCGAGTTTTCACTAAACGGACTCTCTCATTTTTAGCTTCTCCAATCGCCATCGCCTTATGGTGCCCGAAGGTTTTCACCGATAAGACTCTCTCATTTTGTTTCTCTCAATTCAGACTGTGTCAGATTTCCGTCAATGACATTCTTCACTTCCTTGCCTTTGCCAATTGATTCGAAGGACTTGAACAAGGTTTTTTGGGTAAAAAGGAAATTGAATGGAATTACAACTCTGGAACCATCTTGACGGATTTAAACTGAACCGTCATATCATCTGCCCCAGTTTAATTTTTGGGGAAATTGGGATTTTTGTTTTGGTGTGACTGAACCTCAGGTAGAGGTTGCCAAAGTATCCTTTCGGAATCAAGTCAGAACGTAGTTCGGGAAGTTTTGTTTTGTTTTGTTTTGTTTGGTTTGAAATTATTTATTTTTATTTTTTTGGTTTGGATTCCAAAGAGGGTAGCCAAAGAAAGGTAACCGGCTCAAAGGGTTTACAAAGGATTCATAGTGTTTGGGGTAGCAAGAAAGAAAGCCTTCGTCATCTCAATTATACAAAAACCAACGCCGCAGGAGGTCCTGCCATAGTACCTTTATGCTGTATCTGTATTGACTGCCGTTTCAAGATCATTTTCGTCAATGTCTCCGAGATACAGTGTTCCTCTCAGTGATATTTTCCGGATGATGTATGGATACTTCCAATTAAGAGCGAATCTTTCCTTTTGTTTATTGGTAATGCGGGGGAATACGCCTTAACGCCGGTTGTTCTATTTCGAGATTCCTGGGCCGCACTTTCTTGTTGCAAGCATGGGTCATTCTTTGTTGGGATAATTATTCGGGTATTCCCTGAATACAACACACCCCTTTTGTATGCGAACTGATTTTTGTTCAGTTATTCCAATTCTTTGTTTCATTTTCTCAAAATAAACCTTTGTGCATTTCAACTCTCGATTCATTATTCTGAAGTCTGACAGCGTTTTGGGATCTAAGCATGAAGTCCGCAAGCATGTCATGTTATTTTAAGCTGCATGATTTGAACTAAAGAGAAGAGAAAAAGAAAACTAAAACAAATCTGAAAGAATAAAATAAAAACAAGCAAAAGAAAAGGAAACGGACGATGAAATATTAATTTCATTTCTTGGAATCGAAAAGATAAACAAGGTTCACATTCGGAAATTTAAAGACAAAAACTAAAAGAAACATCCAATTTACACCCTGAAATAATCTGGATGCAGAAAAATACGGCAGGACAAGTTTACTGGGTTTCCGCCTGATCGGGGATGGCCTAGCCTTTCAGTTTGGGAGTTTAGTGTCTGATCCCATCTCAACGGTGATAGTCCTTTTCCCTGGCTTGACCATGCGGGTATCGCAGAGCTTTGCCTCATGTTTTCCTTCACTCTCTTCAGTCATGGAATCCTCATTATCTTTCTCTTCACGGTCCTTAAGCTTTTGCGGTACGCGTCCAACAAACACTGGCTCATTCAGCTGTGGTGTCTTAATTGCCTCCCATGCCACATAGGCTTGCTTAGGTGCACTGAATTCCCTTTCTGGTTCTAACTCAGTGATTTTACTCTTCTTTTTCCTTTTCTCTTGTTTCGGGGCCGCCCTGGGCTTCCTTTCCACGTCAGCAATAGCAATTATGGCCTTAAGCGCTGGATCGAATTCTTCGTCTTCACAAATCATCCCAACTATCGGCCCGTTATTGTGAGCAGGCAGCGGATTATTGGTCACATTTGGGACATCCTCATCCTTCAACACAATCTTCCCTTGCTCTATTAAATTCTCCACCGCTTGTTTCAAAGTCCAACAGTCATTAGTATGGCGGCCCTCTGCCTCTGAATGATATGCACATCTGACACCAGCTTTGTAGGAAGGCGATGCCGAGTTTTGTCTATTCTGAGGAACCGGCTGCAATAGACCCATTTGGACAAGTTTCGGGAATAGATTAGAGTAAGATTCACCAATTGGGGTAAAGTTTGATTTCTTTGGTTGTTCCCAAGGACGGAAGTTATTCTCGGAGGTCGGGGATTATAGTGGTTCTGGTGGGGAGGCTGATTTCTTGGAAATAGAGCTTGGTTTTTACTGATATGTTGTTGCGGTTGCGCAAAAGGTTGAGCATTCATGACCGCGTATGGTTGAGGGATATAGGACATTTCCTGAGCAGAGTAATAATGCTGGGGGGTTCTTTCTGAAAAGAAAGGTCTAAGAGCGTGGTGTCTTCTATCACCCGAAGTTGCCATGGATGTTTCCTCTTTCATCATACCCTTTGATATTCCTCCAGACCCTCCTTTGATTGCTTGGGAGGTCGCTCGAATGGCTGCCTGACTCAAAATCCTTCCCGTCTTTAAACCATTTTCTACCATTTCCCCATTCTTGATCGCCTCTGCGAAAGGCTTTCCCATTGCTGACAGCATGTTCTGGAAATAGTCTGGTTCCTGAGTCTGGAGGAAAGTAGTGACCATTTCTATTTCGTCCATAGGAGGTTTCACCCTGGATGCTTGCTCTCGCCATTTAATAGCATATTCTCTGAAGCTTTCGGAGGGTTTCTTCTTTAAGTTCGATAAAGAATTCCTGTCTGGCGCAATGTCAATGTTGTACTGGAACTGTTTCACAAAATCTCTAGCCAAATCGTCCCAGATGTGCCATCGAGATATGTCTTGATCCATGTACCATTCTGAGGCTATCCCGATCAAGCTTTCTCCGAAATATGCCATCAGCAATTCTTCCATGCCGCCGGCACCTCGCAATTGATTGCAGTATTTCTTTAGATGAGCAATAGGGTTGCCATGCCCGTCATACTTTTCGAACTTCGGCGTCTTAAAGCCTGATGGCAAATGGACATGTGGGAACATGCACAAATCTGCGTATGAAACACTCTTCTGTCCGCCTAGACCTTGCATGTTTTTCAAGCTCTGTTCCAAGCTGCTCATTCTTTTTGCCATTTCATCACGTTCGGGAGCTTTTGGATTTTGGCTTGGCATGAGCTGAGGATAGACATTGGCGGCAAACTGGGTAGGATCCCGTGGAAGGGGTGGTGCCGGGAATGTAAAGGACGCAGAATCAAAGAAAGGAGTATGTGCGATAGGATGCGTCGTGACTGGAACTGGCAAATCAACCGACGTTCTTGCGGATGTATCTAATGTTGTCACCCGAGGATAGGAAGTGGAGGGTGATTCGAAGAGGGTTGTGGCATTAGAATACCCAAACAGAGTAGGTGGGTAATTGATGGGGGTATTGGAAATCCCACTTGACCTGAGGAATAGTTCGGGGAACCGAGGGATCAGACTTGGGGGCTCTTTCCCGTTATTCCAGTCATCTAACATCTCCAGCATTCGACATCGCAAAATTCTGTTTTCTTCTGCAGCTGCTGACTCAGTGGCCGAAATGGCTGACATGGAACTCTCTTCCAAAACGGGAACGGTTGATAGGGGGATTTCTGAAGACATGTTGGCGCTTTTTTTCGACCTTGTGAAATAAGGATGGGTATTTTCTTTTGATTTAGCAACGGGTTGTTGAACTTTTCCTTTGGACCTCGTGAAGTACGAATGTGAGGCCAGAGTACCACAAAATCAACCACCCTTTTCTAAAACCTGGAGTTTGGCAAACAAACGGTTAGTCCGAAACAACATAACGGATAAGTAATCTCACGTTGGGTGTGATGCACTTATACAGTTGATCGTGTTGCTACTTAGAATCGATTGTAATGCGTTATTTCGGCTTATACTTTCCTTTGCTTTCATCTTCTTCCCTCTTTATCAATTTTCTTTTACACTCTTTTCTTTTCGTTTTTCTTTTTTTTTTTTTTTTTGGTGATGGTCGAATCTTATGTGGATTGCCTACGTATCATGTCCCCGCATGAATCAGACCGGGCGTAGTTCGAAAAATCGGGAATTGAGTAAATCAACTAATTCTTGAAAGAAATGCTTTAAGAGAAAAAAGGAAAATATATTCATATTTTTGCTTTTGTTTTTTTTTTTTTTTTTTTTGCTTTTTGTTTTGCTTTTTGATAGAAAGACTTCTAAAAATAAAAATTTATATGCTTTGGAGTAAAATCCATATTTTAAAATTTTGATTTTTATTGATTTTTCTTTTTATTTCATGAAAAGCAGTAGATAGAACGAAAACATTTTTTTTTAGTTTTTTTTTTTGAACTACTTTTACTCTTTTTTTTTTTTGAATTTTCTAAAGAAAGATTTTAATGAAGGAACTAAACGAGAGTATTTTTTTATTTTTTTTGTTTTATTTTTTTGATTTTTTTTTTTAAAAAAAAAATTGGGGTCGGAACCGATGAGGTTTTCCTACATATCTCACATCCGGTATAAAACCAATAATAATTTCCTTTCACAAAATCACATAGGATTAATAGGAAGTTAATCCATTTAAGACCCACGGTCATGCTCGACCCCCAACGTATAGATACTTGTCACCATGCCTATACGTCGGACTCCACATATAACAATTAACACATAAACTCAATTCCTATTGCCTCAAGCTAGGATAGAACAAACACTTACCTCGAATGTTTACGAACAATTCAATCCGTAGCAATGCCTTTCCCTTTCAAATTTGGCTCCAATCCAATCGTATCTATACACAATTGATTTAATATCATCAATTCTACTTAACAAACTAGTTCATGTGGCTAAATAATTTTTACAACATTCTGCCCGAAATAGTAAAAATCGACCCCGGGCCCACATGACCGAAACTCGAGGTTCGAACCAAAATAAATTCACCCAATTATCCACGAGTTCAAATATACAATTTGTTCTTAAGTTCGACCACAAAACGAGGTCTAGATCGCAAATTCTTTGAAAATCCTAACTATATTCATTTCTCTAATTTTTCTACCCATTTACACATATTTAGGCCTAGGAATTCAAATCATATTGATGAAAAATGAAGAAAAACGAGTCAAGAATCACTTACCCAAGAAGTTTGCTGAAGAATTGCCCAAGAATCGCCCAAAAAGCTGTGGAGAAGGGAGAGTTTGAAAAATGGGAGTTTTATCCCGTTTCTGTTCTGTTTCAGAACTTAAATCACTGGGCAGACATTTTACTCTATGCGATTACAGGGACTGTGATGCGATCGCATAAAAGAAAATAAAGGGGGCAGAAAATTGCTCTATGCGATCGCGGAGCCGTGATGCGATCGCATAGAAGAAAAAATGGGGGACTGGACTTGCTCTATGCGATCGCATAGAAGGATTTCTGGGCCTAAAATTTTTACTATATGCGATCGTGTAGGGGTAATGCGATCGCATAGAAGGATTTGTTGGACGTTACATTCACTCTATGCGATCGCAGGGAAGCAATGCGATCGCATAGAACAAACTGGATGGCTACTAAATTAACTCTATGCGATCGCGAAGGACCTATGCGATCGCATATAACAAATTAATGACTTCCCAATTAACTCTATGTGATCGCAGACATGCCTATGCGATCGCATATAACAAAAACCTGGACACCAGCAACCAGCCAAAATACGAGATTTTTGTAAGTCCAAAACATCCCGTTACCTATCCGAAACTCATCTGAGCCATCGGGGCTCTAAACCAAATGTGCATACTAACTCAAAAATATCATACGAACTTGCTTGCGCGATCAAATCGCCAAAATAACATCAAAATCAATAAATTGAGCCTTAAAACTCAAGAATTCTTTCAAATTTTCTTAACTTCCAAAATTTTCAATTTAAGGCCGAAACACGTCAAACGGCGTCTGTTTTCAACCAAACTTTACAGGAAGCGCTTAACCAACATATATGACCTGTACCGTGCGTCGGAACCAAAATACGAGCCCGGTACCATTACTTTTTAATCAAATTTCAGTTTCATTTTCCTTACACATTTTCATAAAACAATTTAACAGAAAAATTCTTTTACCGGGGTTCTAGACCTCGGATTTCAATTCCGGGCATACGCCCGAGTTCCATATTTTTCTACGGATTTTCTGAGACCATCAAATCACGAGTTCGGGTCCGTTTACCAAAATTGTTGACCAAATTCAACTATATCAATATTAATATCAAAATTCTTCAAATTTTTCACATATTTCATATATTTCAATATAAACATTTTTCAGCTTCGCGTCCGGACTGCACACGCAAATCGAGGCAACTATAAATGAGGTTTTAAAGGCCTCAAAAGCTTGAAATGATTAAGAAAACAAGTGATGACCCTTTGGGTCGTCACATCCCCGCCTAAACATATGTGACTAAATCCTTCACCGGGTGCCAAGCACCTCAGCTATCTCAAAGAAAGACGGACTATGTCCAGCAAATGCCTGATATTAAATTCAAGAAGACCCAGAGGAGAGGTGGGTATCGGTACAATTTATATACAGTTCACAAAATATCAAAGCGGTAGAAGCAACATTTAGCACATTAAGACAAACATATAATAAAATCAGATAATAAACAAGCCAAATACAACAATTATTCAAATCTCGAATTCTTAAACCCTGAACCAGTGGTTCTGGTTTTTTTGTCCCCAGCAGAGTCGCCAAAGCTGTCACACCTCCTTTTGGCGTACCTACCCGGGAGGGTAAAACGTGCGGGGGTTTTTTTCCATTTAAAGTGACAATATTCGAAACGGGATTATTTTATTTATTTCAGAGTCACCACTTGGAATAAATTACGATGCCCCAAGTCATCCATTTATTTAAATCCTGCATCGAGGAAATTTCGACTTTCCAAATGAAGTTTGCGAATCAAAAATTCTAAGTAAGGAGTTGACCCGAGGGAAGATGTTAGGCACCCTCGGATCCCGTGGTTCTAGCTCGGTCGCTTAATCTATTATAAATGGCCAAAATATCTGATCTTTATACATGTTATAACCTATGTGCTTTTAATCAATTTTAAATCGCTTTTATCTTAAAACCGTACCTTGAAATATTTCAAACAAAATGGGCCTAATCTTAATCCTATAGGTCCAACATGTGTTTGGGTCGTTCATTTTTAGTCTATGCCAAGCAAAACGAAAACTATCGACTTTTGACAATACTTTAGGCAGTGTAAATGTTTATTGAAGTTATTTCTCGATTATTTCTCGATTTTTGATTCAAATATAACTTTTAACAAGACATGAGCGTATATCTCCTGATTTTAACACATCTCGACCTCTCTTATCAACTAGATCGAAAATATCCATTCGCATGCGACTTGCTAAAATAGGACGATTGATTAGTGAAGGCTACAGACTAAATAAAGAGACTAACTACTAAGTTTCAAAGCTGATTCTAATGATTCATTATTGGATATGAAGTAATCTACTTGGAACTCACTTTTTTTATCTAAACCTTTAATCAACATAAGCCTTGGACAAAAATTCAAACTTAGTACTAATGTTGACAGAATTTACATGCTAGCAACAAATGTCGACTTAATTTTACAGTCCATGCTTTAAATCAAAACACACAATAGTTTTAATTATACAAATATACCTTATAACTAGCAAATGGGTGCGACAAGCTATCTAAACTATAAACATAGAGTGATGTAGACATGTAAATCCAACGAGCATTCTTTATTCCTCAAACCCTAGTTCAAGATTACACCACTAAGAATTCAGAGGCGTGTACCTGGATTTCGGGGGCACAAAATGGAGGAAAGAAATTTAGCAGCAATTCACGGCAAAAGCAAAAGCAATCAGCAAAAAAAAAAAAAATCACCCAAGGACGTAAAATACCAGCCCAGTAGCAAAAATGAAATCCTCAGAATAGATTAAGTCACCAGAGAACTTAATACGACTAATAACTCCAGAGAAACCAAACAGCAAACAAGCAGAAAAACTCCAGTGAACTTAAAGAACCCTTCGAACAGATTGGACACTCGGGTGTGGAATAGAAACAGGGAAAGCTCAAACTATTTCTGATCTCGAGATCAATGTAAAAATTGTCACACCTCCTTTTTCCGCTACCTGCGAGGGAGCGAAGGAGTTTTTCCAATTAAAGGACAATCGAAACGAGATTTATTTATTTAAATCAGAGTCGCCACTTGGGAGATTTAAGGTGTCCCGGGTCACCGGTTGAATCCCGAATCGAGGAAAAGAATTACTCTGTTTAACAGTCCGCGAATTAGAAATTCGGATAAGGAATTCTGTTAACTCGGGAGAAAGTGTTAGGCATTCCCAAGTTCCGTGGTTCTAGCACGGTCGCTCAACTGTCATATTCGGCTTATTTATCTGATTTACCAAGCTTTAACTTATGTACGAATTTTAACCCTTAATCGCTTTTAATATTATTATTCATTCTCTTAATAGAAGAATTATAACCTCATGAAAATACATCTCAAACAACGTCACAATCAATGTACCCGTGATTATCGACACATTTCGATTTTTGTTAAGATTTGGATTTGGATCACATAAATGCAGACCCGTATTTAAGAAGGTAATTTTATTAAAATATGAGTCTAAAGCAAATACGCGTTTATTATCTTTGCTGGAGGTCATGAAAATTTGCTAAATAGCTCGTCCCGTTTTCTAAGGATCAATACAAGATTAATTAAGAGAGGGCCTCATATTATGATCGAAAATTGTATTCTATATACATGAAATAAATAAAAATCTATGATTATAGCTTCTTAAATGTTCCGTCCACCAGTATACATTTTCCAAAGTTTTCTTTACAAGCTAATATGATCAATATTATTAGCATTCAAAATTTGTGCGTTCATAAAGCAAAAACCAAAACCAATAATGAAAACACTTCCATGCAAATTCAACAAATTAAAGTTTTCACAATCAGTATGTTAGTCATGACTCAGACCAATTATAAAAATGTTTTGGCATTACAACTACATAAAAAACGACATTCAAATTAGCTTCCCGAGACTATAGCAAACATAGCCAAACGAAAATATTTACGTTAAGTGAAGAATTTGAGATCCTGTAAGTGAAGAATATAAAGAGCCAAAAATACAAATAGCTAGACTTCAACACAATTAGTTAGTTACCTTATAAGTGAGGAATAGATGCCAAAACAAGACCCAAATATGACATTGAATTCCAAATACATATCCATTTCAGACGGTTCTAGTATTGATTGAATACAAAACTAATTACTGGACATTCGTCTCATGGCTAACTAGATTCCTTATACACATCACATGAAATAGTAAGCCCATACATTCAATTCCATACTATCAAACTAACAAGCTGGTATTTAAACACTAACAGTCCCTTTTCATCACAACAACTACAATTAGTAGAGTATCTTAATCGTCCAGTTGTCTACTAATATCATAATGTAATAGCATTCAAAATAACAGGACATTAAAGAAAAAAGGAAGGGAATTAGAATAACACAAATCCAATTTTCCTTCTTCGATTAACTAGTACACCTTGAATGATTCAATCCTTCAATAACAACTGGAGCTAGGAAAATACCTGAGGTTTAACCAAAGAAAGGAAAGAAGAGGAAGTTAATAGCAGCTCCAATCAAAAGCAAACACCAGCAACAGCAACACCAGCAACAATACCAAACGAAACACACTTCGAACAGAAATGTGTAACAATTTAAGAACCAGCAATGGTAGCCAATACTAAACCGAAATAGTTGAACTTGGATTCAACTAACAGTAGACCAAACAATCCTTAGATGGTTTCAAGCAAATTCCAAGTGAAAGGGAAGGTAAAAATCAGATGTTTAAAACCTTAGCTTTTTTTTCTCTCTCTCTTTTTTATATTTCCCCTGTCTATTTAACATGGCAGAATGTTTTATTTTATACTACTCACATATTTCAATCAACTCTCTTTCTTCCGGATTATTAGGCCTAATTAGTAACCAATCCCCTCTTTTAAGGAAAAGTAGACCTCCACTACTAATTATCTACCAATTATTCAAAACTCCACTAAAAATATTTCCTCTTTTTTGACTAAAAGACCAACACTTTATTTAATGCCATGTGGCCCTCTTAATCAATAAAGATTCAAATTTTAAATTAACCCACATGATTACCCCCTGAAATTACTATTATTGCAATCCTACCCCCAAACCTTCAAAACTAATCAGCTATAACAAAACCTTAAGCCTAATTGAATTGGAAATGAACACTAAATTGAATGAACAAATAAAACTAAACCAAATAAACCAACAGAAGTATTAATTCATTCATCCAAAATCAAATAAACCCCAAAACAGATTTGAAATACAAAATCAGACTAATTAAGAGATAAAAGCTAATAGGAAATCTAAACAGTACTTAACCAATCGAAATTAAAACTGAATATAAACAGAATCAAATCAATACAATAATAACATCTATCAAACCAAAGCATTAAAATTACTGGAATTCAGAAACGGTTTATAATCAAAACTAAATAAAAAATATAATCGTCACAATTACTGAAGAAAAAAACAAAACAAGAACAAATCATTCTTATCACCATGAAATTCAAACAACATGTTAAGAAAATGGGCAAACGAATGATCATGAATCGATTTTCAACATATTTTGAATCTCTAGCTATTCAGCTCACAAAGAAAGCTGAAATACAGCAACAAAAGAATCGAACATCGATTTGAATCGGACTTCTCTTTAAACAAATGCTAATACATTCGAGCTAATCTACCAAAGTGAAAATCCGACAAAGGCCACCATTCTACATGATGAAACCAACAGCCATAAAACAAATGCAGGACAATAGGTAAATTGCTACATACCTATAGTAGAGAACAACAGAATTTTTGACCCAGATAAAGGCTTGGCAATTGCCTGATTTAAATGTAAATCTTCCACATTCACGCGAAAGCAAAATAGCAAAGTTAGGCGAGAAATTGCAAGCGAAATCGAAACATCGAACCGGAAACCTCGTCAAATTCGGAACAGACTACCTTTAATGGTGACCTCGTCACGATCCAAACTCAGAAATGGTTCCAAAGTTAGATTAATTCCATGGTTTCACAATCAGAAATCAGAGAAAGAAGGCTAAAAGTTGAAATGAAACTCGAAAAGATTTGAATCTGGAATTAGAACAATCAACTTCCATTCGTTGCCTGCCTCCATTTCTTGTTATTTGCTCTGTTAGTTTGTGTGTGTTTTTGTTGAGGAAGACGACCGACATCGATGGAGGGAGGTCGTTTTAGGTGAGGGTGACGGATGTGAAGGTTGTTGATGGTGGTTGACGACGTTGCTGGCTCGTGGATTTCGGTGGTCGTTTGGTGAGTTGGTAGAAGAAGACGAGGAGCAGTGCGTTGGTTTTGGGCGGTCGTGTGGCTGGAGTTCACTGGTCTTTTTCCGGCGAGAATGGTGTTGTACGGCGGCTCTAAATATAGCTATTGTTGGTGGTTTGAGAGGGTGGTTCTTGGGTAACAACCGTGAAGCTGTTCACGTCAATGGGAGCTTGGAGATGGCGATGGTGGGGCGCCTGCTTCGTGGTGGGGGGAGGGGTCATTGGTGTGGCGGCTGGGGTGTCTGAAGGGAGAAGAGGGCTGTTGTTTCTTTTGTCTAATTAGGTTTTTTTTTGTTAGGGTAAAAAATGAGATGAGAAAAAAAGGGGGTGTTTGGGTCATGGGCGGACCGGGTCGGCGAAAACTGGTTAGGGCGTGGGTATGGGTTGGTTTTGGGGTATTTTGTTTGGGCCTTATTATATTAAAATTGGATTTGGCCCAATCTAATTTCCCTCTCCTATTTTCTTTCTCTTTATTTCCTAATTATTAAAATTAAACTCTAAATTATATTACAAAAAATACAATCCTAAATTAATTCTTGACCAAAATATTAATTAACTCTAACTAATAATTATCACAAATAATCAAACACCATATTAAACAAAAAATCACACAATTGACATTAAATACTAAAAATGCAAAAATATACTATTTTTTGTGAATTTCATTCTTCATTTTGTAAAAATAACTTAATTACTCCTAGTGGTAGAATTAAATCCTATGAATGCAAATGCGATATTTTTGGTATTTTCTTATTTTAACAAATAAACATGCACACACAAACTCGAACAGTAAGAGGAAATAACACAAAATCCACAATAATTTCAAACGACACAAAATTATTTTTTTTTTGAATTTTTGGGAGTAATTCTCATATAGGGCAAAAATCACGTGCTCACAGCTAAAGAACAATTGAATCGGCGTTCGAACATATGACAAACCTAAAGATAGAAGAACTAAACAAAAAAGATGACTGGGGGTAACAAAAGACCGAAAGTTTCATTAAACTAAATGGCGAAATGGTTCAAATACAAGCAAGCAAACCAAAATACAAACCTGAAACGAAACTTGACAAGACTAAGCAAACTGCAATGACCAAAATGGAAAGATAAGAGGGTTTCACTACAAGACAAAATTCGGATCACAACCCTGAAAACAACCTGGACAAAAGAAATGACAACAAAAACAAACCACCGAAACTCCTCATGATTACCAAGCACGACTTATTATATACCAACTTCTGCTGATTGGTTTTGCCTTGGAATACAGAACGGGCTTCTTAGTTTTCCCTTCCCTTGTGTATCAATTTGATCATATGGGTCTAAGGGTGAGCTGGCAACGGATTCTGATAGATGTTGGGTGCCTCTGGTGTCTGAACCTCGATCTTATTGGTGTCAATAAGATTTTGCACTGCATGTTTCAACTTCCAACACTTCTCGGTATCATGTCCGAGAGCCCCTGAACAATACTCACAACTTAATGAGCGATCCATATTTTGGGGTAGGGTATTTGGCAATCTTGGCTTAATAGGACTTAACAAGCCTAACTGTTTTAATTTGCGGAACAAAGTAGTATAGGTTTCTCCCAACTCAGTGAATGTTCTTTGTGCCCTTTCATTTCTGAAAGCACGATTCCCGCGAAAACCTGGTCCTGGAAGGTTATTGTAAGCCCTTGGTGGTGGATATGTGTTTCGTGGAGGATGATTTGGGTGGTAGGGTCTGGCTTGGTAATGAGTGGAAGGACCTTTCGATCTAGACCAAGTACCTTCCTCTACCGTTGCAACTTCTTCTCTTCTTTTCTTCCCGAGTGCAACCCTTGTGCCGTTCTGAATAGCCTGAGTTGTTGCTTTTATCGCAGAATAGCTCAAGATCTTATTGGACTTAAGTCCCTCTTCTATCATACCGCCCATTTTGACCACTTCGTTGAAAGATTTGCCAACCGATGTCACCGGGTGACCAAAGTAAGTTGGCTCCAGAGTTTGCAGAAAGTAGTCCACCATTTCCCCCTCTCTCATCGGAGGATCAACTCTTGCTGCCTGTTGTCTCCATCGGAATCCAAATTCCCGGAAGCTCTCCCCGGGTTTCTTCTCAAACTTTAGTAATGTGAGACGGTCTGGGACTATCTCAAGGTTGTATTGGAAGTGTCCGGCGAAAGATTGTGCCAGATCATCCCATATGTACCACCTGCTTGGATCTTGTCTTGTATACCACTCCAATGCCGACCCACTCAAACTCTGGCCAAAGTAAGCTATTAACAACTCGTCTTTGCCTCCTGCTCCCCTCATCTTACTACAAAAACCCCGCAAATGAGCCATAGGATCGCCATGCCCTTTGTCACACCTCCTTTTGGCGCGCCCCCACCCCGAAGATTAGAAGCGTAAAGGGAGTTTTTCCAATTTAAGTGACAATATTCGAAACGGGATTATTCTATTTATTTCATAGTCGCCACTTGGAATAAATTAAGGTGTCCCAAGTCACCGATTTATTTAAATCCCGAATCGAGGAAATTTTCGACTTTCCAAATGAAGTCTGCGAACCAGAAATTCTAAGTAAGGAATTTTGTTGACCCGAGGGAAGGTGTTAGGCACCCCCGGGTCCCGTGGTTCTAGCACGGTCGCTTCAATTATTATAAATGGCTAAAAATATCTGATTTTAAAACATGTTCAATACTATAATATAATTTTAAATCATTTACCGCATTTGGTCATTTTTAAGCTGCCGGGGGGATCAAAGGATCGAAATCGCCTGAAGTCGGCTAGCTCGAGATTTATCTTAAACACTACCCCTTTTTGCGAACGTTCAAAATTAAAAGCAATGAAATTTAACAATGCCACATATTCGAATGTAAATGATATCAATTAAATGGCCCTTGATTCACACTAAATGGGTCAATACAGTCGATTTCTGGTGAATTACAGACATGAAGAATAAAAATGAAACTTGATTTTTTATAGCACAACCAACCTAATCATTTTTGCATTATTAGAATCTAGCTATTATAAACAAGAAGTGTATTATTTACGACTGAAATCACAAACTAAACAACGTTACCATCTGCATAATTCTCATGATCTAATGGAAAACATGGGAGCGTGTCACGACCCCAAATCCGGTCGTGATGGCGCCCAGCACATTGCTAAGCCAGCCTGACCAATCCATAACAACCACGGAGCAAGAAGCTCTCTTTAACCCATTTAGGCATATTAATTCAAGAAATAACAGCGATACATATACTGAAAACGGGGAACCAAGTCCCATAATGCATTAACTCCCATAGACCAAGGGTCAAGAGTCATGAGCCTCTAATGAACATGAGTGTATAAGGGTTTACAAAATACCAAGTGCGGAAAGAAATGTCAATACAAAATCAAAAGACAAGTAGGAAGGAATATCGGGTCCTGCGGACTCTGCCAGCTACCTCGAATATCCACAAACATCGCCTCGCACGGCTACCGGATCACCGCCGAGAGGTACCTGGATCGCACACCAGGTGCGGGGAGTAAAATGAGTACTCGCAACACTCAGTGGTAATAAATAAGGGTAAGACAACGCGAGATAAGAAATCCGCAATAAAGCACTATGTAAAGCTATAATCGACTACCCTGTCATAGAAATAAATCTTCATTGTACCTGTTCCGACAAATACCAATAAATAACATAACAGACTAGCAGATGTAGCTAAATGCAATGCAATGCATGATATGACCGCTACAGCGCGTAGCCACGACTCCAATTTTGGGTACCCGTGCTCACTGTGGGGGTTCAGACTCGGAGGGGCTCCTACAGCCCAAGCACATCTCATAGAGATATTCTCGCGGCGTGCAGTCCGATCCAACATATATCCTGCTGCGGCGTGCAGCCCGATCCACTACTAGTCGGCTAATATGCAGATACAGCCTCGCAGGCTCAAAAATAGTTTTTTGAAAACTCTTTTATCATTTTTCAGTCGGAAAACAGTAATGTCAAGTTCCAGAGATTGGAATTGGCATGATAACAAAAATAGCTGCGGACTAGTAGTAAACTAGCATGTCTATATGATAAGACAATGATAACGATCCTCGCGGGATCCAATAACTGGCTCACGGCCCACATGTATAATCAACCGCCCAAGAAGGGGGTTCCTCGGCTCAAGAGTGGCCATTTTCACAATATATATATATGCAACCATCCGAGAAGGAGGTTCGACGGCTCTAGAATAGCCAATAATACAGTATCAACAGGTTGGACTAATATGTAGTCTCCAGTTCATGATCGACCCCGCACTCTCAAGAGTGTGCGTGTCTCGCCGCTATACAGCGGTCACAAAGTGGTATACCGGGGTTTCGAACCCGCTGGTCATCACCCACATCTATTACTCACCTCAATACGGCGCGACGACTATTCCGCAATGTCCTTGCCACGAGAATAAAGCTCCGCACGTGTAGAATCTGATCAAATACAGTAGAAACACAACAAATTAGGCCAATGGGACGACACCCAATCAATATAACTCAATTTACATCAAAATTCCCAAAGTTGTCAAAACCCGACTTTCGGTACGCTTATCGAAAAATCACGAAAGGCACATATTCGGAACCCTCATCTCAATACGAGTCTAAGCATATCAATTTTACCAAATTCGGACTCCATTTGCCCATTCAAAACCTTGATTTTCTAAAGTCCAAGCCTAGGGCTAAATCCTCCATAAATTACCCCAAATTCCTCCATTTTCATGATATAATTGCATAATATTACCAATACTAATCATAGTTTAAGTCCATAGATGATTACCTCATGATTTCCCTTGAATTTCTCTTCAAAATCGCCCAAATCGCCTCTAAAGCCGAGACCCAATATGTGTTAAATGTTCTGAAATTTTTCTAACTTCTGATACACTTACTTACAGCGATTTTCGCTTCCGCGGAACATTTTCCGCTTCTACGCTCCCGTATCCGCGACCAAAGGGTCGCTTCAGCGGTTCCAGGCCTGGCCGGCCATTTCCGCTTCTGCGAGGAAAAGCCGCTTAAGCGGGCCCGCTTCTGGGAAGAAACTTCCGCTTCTGCGGAAACATCCGCCTCTGCGCATCATTGACCGCTTCTGCGGTCTCGCCCAAGCGGTCAAATGTCCGCTTCTGCGGACCATGCCCATTTTCTTCCCCTTCGCTTCTGCGATCACTGGCTCGCACCAGCGATGCCGCTTCAGTGGAATGACTTTCGCTTCTGCGTAACCAGCCGCTCCTGCGCACCTCGTCCGCTCCTGCGGACTCGCTCCTGCGTCCAAAATTCCGCAGGAGCGGAAACAACAGAAGCAGGATCCCAACCTGCAATTTTTCCAAAATTTTATCTCGTTTAACCATCCGAAAACACCCCGAGGCCCCCGGGACCTCATCCAAACATACCAACACATCTTAATACCTTATTCAAACTTGCTCAAATCCTCAAAACACGTCTAACAACATCAAAACCCATAATTCGCATCGAATTCAAGCCTAAATTCCTTAAAACATTCCAAATTACACATTCAATCAAAAACCCGACCAAACGACGTCCGAATGACCCGAAATTTTGCAGGCACATCCAAAATCACCTAACGGAGCTACTGCAACTGTCGGAATTCCATTCCGACTCCCGGATAAAAATCTCACCTACCGTTCGGATTTCGCCAAAGTTCAACCTTAGCCAATTCAAGCCTATTTCTACACCGGGCCTCCAAATTAAATTCCGATCGCTCCCCTAAGTCACAAATCACCTCCCGGAACTAACCGAATCATCAGAATCCGATTCCGAGCCCTCTAACCAAATAGTCAACTCCGGGTTGACTTTCCTTATTCAAATTTCTTTCCCAAAGGCTATATGCCTCATTTTCAATCCAATTCACTCCTAACTCACCCGATAGGCTTTAACACTGATATAAAATCATAAAACATGTATTTACAACATAACGGGGTGGTAATTCTCGTGACGACGGGCCGGGTCGTCACATTCTCCCCCTCTTAAGCAAACGCTCGTCCTCGAGCGGGTCAAGAAACATACCCGAAGTCTCAAACAAGTGAGGATATCTGCTCCGCATCTCCCGCTCGATCTCCCAAGTGGCCTCCTCCACGGGTCGACCTCTCCACTGAACCTTAACTGATGCAATCTCCTTAGACCTCAATTTTCTCACCTGACGTCCCAAAATGGCAATAGGCTCCACATCATAGGATAGATCACCATCAAGCTGAATGGTGCTGAAATCTAATACATGAGACGGATCCCCAATGTACTTCCGGAGCATAGACACATGGAATACTGGATGAACGCTGGATAAGCTGGGCGGCAAGGCCAACTCATATGCCACCTCTTCAACTCTCCTAAGTATCTCAAAAGGACCAATGTACCTGGGACTCAACTTTCCTTTCTTCCCAAACCTCATGACACCCTTCATCGGTGAAATCTTCAACAATACTCTGTCACCCACCATGAAAGACAACTCTCGAACTCTACGGTCCGCATAACTCTTCTGACGAGACTGTGCTGTACGAAGTCTCTCCTGGATCAACTTTGCTCTATCTAGAGCATCCTGGACTAACTCAGTCCCTATCAATCTAACCTCACCAGGCTCAAACCATCCCACGGGGGATCTACACCGCCCGCCATACAATGCCTCATACGGGGCCATCTGAATACTCGACTGATAACTGTTGTTGTAGGCAAACTCAGCAAGTGGTAGGAACTCATCCCACGAACCACCAAAATCAATCACACAAGCTCGCAACATATCCTCCAAGATCCGAATAGTGCGCTCAGACTGTCCGTCTGTCTGGGGGTGAAATGCTGTACTCAACTCAACCCGCGTACCCATCTCTCGCTGAAATGCTCTCCAAAACCGAGAAGTGAACTGAGTACCCCTGTCGGATATGATAGACACTGGGACCCCATGCAACCGAACAATCTCTCGAATAAAGATCACTGCCAACCGCTCCGATGAGTAGGTAGTACTAACTGGAATGAAGTGAGCCGACTTGGTCAGTCTATCCACAATCACCCATACAGAATCAAACTTCCTCGCCGTCCGAGGGAGTCCAGTAACAAAGTCCATAGTGATCCTCTCCCATTTCCACTCAGGGAATAACAATGCGCTGAAATACACCACCGGGCCTCTGATGCTCGTACTTAACCTGCTGACAGTTGAGGCACCGTGCTACATGTCTGACAATGTCCATTTTCATCTTCCTCCACCAATAGTGCTGTTTCAAATCTTGATACATCTTAGCGGCTCCCGGATGGATAGAATACCGCGAGCTATGGGCCTCCTCCAGAATCAACTCACGAAGGCCATCAACATTGGGCACACATATCCGACCCTGCATCCTCAATACGCCGTCACTATCAATGGTGACATCTCTAGCATCATCATGTTGAACTCTGTCCCTAAGGACAGCCAAATGTGGATCATCATACTGGCGCTCATGAATACGATCATATAGAGATGACCGAGATACAACACAAGCCAATACCCTGCTGGGCTCCGAAATATCTAACCTCACTAGCCGATTGGCTAGCACCTGCACATCATAAGCAAATGGCCTCTCCTCAGCTGGAATATTTGCCAAGCTCCCCATACTGACCGCCTTCCGGCTCAAAGCATCGGCCACCACATTGGCCTTACCCGGATGATATAATATAGTAATGTCATAGTCCTTCAGCAACTCTAGCCATCTCCGCTGTCTCAAAATTCCTTTTTCCCTTCTCTTTTAATTTTAATTCTCAATTTATTAAAACAAAAAATTCTAATTACACTACAAAAAATCAAATTATACTATTACTAATTATACTAACAATTATCAACATAAACAAATACTAATTAAAGTAGATCACACAAGCTAGACCTTTAAATGCTAAAATGTAAAGCGCGTTATATTTTTTATTTTTTTTTATTTTTTATTTATTTATTATATTCTCAAAAACAAACTTAATTACTCTAAAATAAATACAACTCAAAAATGTAAACACAACACACACATCAATTTAACAAACAATCTCACAAAAACAAATGCAAACGATAATAATTAAAATTAAAGAAAATTTATAGAAAATCGCACACAAACACAAAATATTATTTTATTTGAATTTTTGGGAGTAATTTTCATGCCGGGCAAAAATCACGTGCTCACACCCTTCATACAAATCGAACTTGGGCATCTTGAATCCCGCTGGTAATTGGACATCAGGGGAAGGGCATAGATCCTTGTAGGCTACGCTGGCCTGGTTGCCTAACCCATGCATGTTCCTGAAGGATTTCTCCAGGCTTTTAAACTTCCGCATCATTTCGTCTTGCTCTTGGCTCTTAGCCGGCCTTTCAATTTCCGCCTGGTCCTCAAAGTTGGGATTATAGGTATGTGGCTCGGGTGCTTTGAATGTGAGTTCGGGGGGGGGGTAATATTGTGTATCATGAGCCTGAAACAACGGCTCATTAGACGACCTGTGCAATGGGGCTGATGGAGGCGCCATAAAGACGTGAGCATTTGGTGGAGGAGGGTTTTGATTGGGTGGTGGAACTTGGGGTTCATAGGGGTATCTTCCCTGGTAGTAGTGGTGACTTGGGAAGCTTGTGGACTAACCAGTGGGAGGATGTTACGGAGTCTGAACTGGTGGGAGAGTAGGGACATTGGGAAGCAACGGTAACGGTTGTCCTCTAGCCCAGGCTATGTGCATTTCTGCTATCTGTCGCCTTAACATGTCTACTTCCTCCTTCATTATTTGCATTTCCGTTTTCTCCTCTTCGATGCTTTTGTCCTGAACCAGACATGCTTTTCGGAATGGGCCCTTTGGATCTTGTGTGGTAATGGTAATCTGCCAGAATGTCCTGACAAACTAACTGTTTGAAATCTTCTGGAAAAATAACAAACTTGGTTAGCGTTAGAGTTTAACACATATTGTACTTGCACGTTAGTATGCAATGTTCCTAAGCAGTTCAACCATTTCTACACGTCTTTGCTCTTTTATTTATTTATTATTATTATTTATTTATTGCACTTTAGTTGTGGTCGAATATTATGGAGATTGCCTACGTATCATGACCCCGCATGAATCAGACCGTGCGTAGTTCGCGTCAATGAAAGGACAATAATAATAAAACTTTTTTTTTACAGGAATTTTTAATTTTCACAATAAAACAAGCTTGATTACAAAGTTTTAAAAACTAGCCATACTAACAGATTTTGATGAAAAGAAATACTTACAGACTTGAAAATCAAACACCATATGATCTAATCAAAAGAAATATAAATTAAGAAAAAAAAACTAGCAGATTCCTTCCCTGTTTGCCAATTTCAACCAAATGGCTATTTCTGCAAATGTGGCCCATTCTCAACTCCATATGAATTTTGAGGCCGGGAAGGATTTCTTTACAAACTTGTCCATTCTTTTACGAAGACAACCTTTCGACAACTGAAAGATGCTATAAGGCTATCTCGGCAAGAACGATTTAAAACACCGCCGAAACTAGCTTGACTTATTTTGACCAAAAATTCAAGCATTTACTTGCCACTAACTCTTTTTCTTGTTTTTTTTTTCAAATTAAAATAAAAGACATGGTTTTACAAACAAGACCTTTCAGCACCTTGGGGATGAAGATTTTAAGGTTGTGTTTAGCTAATTGACCAAAAATCCTAAAAATGACCAAAAGTGCCCGTTTATGCAAAATCAGCCTTTCGGCGTCCCTCTCGGGAACATTCGACTATTTTTGGCAAAAGTGGCATCACGTGACTTATTTATGACAAAAATTAAAATTTTGATATTTTTTCTTTTTATTTTTCGAATTAAAACAAAAGACCCGATATTGCAAACACGACCTTTCAGCGCCTCGGGGACGAAGATTATATGGCTGTGAGGGTCAATCGACCAAAAAATTTACAAAATGACCCAAAAGTGGCCGTTTATGCAAAGTTGACCTTCCGGCGTCCCTTTCGGGAACAATCGGCTATTTTTGACAAAAGCGGCATCACCCGACTTTTTTATGACTATTTTTCTTATTTTTCAAAAATAGAAAACCCGATATTGAAAACACGGCCTTTCAGCGCCTCGGGGACGAAGATTTTAAGGTTGTGTGGGTCAAGTGACCAAAATCTACAAAATGACCCAAAGTGGCCATTTATGCAAAGTTAGCCTTCCGGCGTCCCTTTCGGATACATTCGGCTATTTTTTTGAAAACACCATCACTCAACTTATTTACGATGAAAATTAATTTTGACATTTTTTGCTATTTTTTCAAAAAAGGGGAGGTTGGACCCGATAAGGGTTGCCTATCTCACATCCGGTGAGAATCAAACTAGCATAGTTCGGTTAAATAAAACAAAATACACCGTAAACGAAACAAACCATTTTTTTATTGTATTGAAAAACAACTTAACTATATTTTTTTTATTTTTAATTTTGAAGTATTTTTTTAATTTATTTTTTATTACAAAAACGTTTTTCGTTTTCTTTTCTTTTTAGGTAAAAAAACACTTTGAAACTAACAAAAATTTTCTTTATCTTTTTTTTTTTCATTTTCCTCAATATTTAAAGCTTGTCAACATGCAAGTCTGAAACAAATAAATGCGTAGGACAAACAAGATGCAGCAAGATGGTCTTTTCTTTTCAGGTTGCCTATCCTAGACGGACCCAACCCCTATTGAGTCTCCTAAGTCAAATGCAACATGATGCAAATAAGTGTTCCTACTGGGGATCAGGCATGAGGTCAAGTTATACTAGGTTTTACTGCCTTGGTGTTAGGAGCATCTAGACTGGCCATAAAACGAGTGAACAACTCGAGTTGGGAAGGGGTAGCGTACTGGGAGCAATGTTATTCCGGCTTTAGCTACTGGACGCTTCCCGTTCTTAAACATGGGTGATTGATAATCCTTCACCGGGAGCCCAGGCCCACCGGCTTTATCTCAACAAAGAATGGGGTACGTATCCGCGATTCCCGAAGTTGTATTCAGAAGACTCAGAGGGAGTGCGCAAAAGACAATTTATGATACAGTCAAAAAATATCAAAGCGGTAGTAAGCACCAGTTTGCACACTAAATCCAAAAAAAAAGTAATAAATATAAGATAATAAAGGAATCCAAATAGAACAATTATTTCAAGCTCAAATTTCTAACCCTGAACTAGTGGTTCTGGGTCATCGTCCCTAGCAGAGTCGCCAGAGCTGTCACACCTCCTTTTTTCGCTACCCGCGAGGGTGCTAAGGAGTTTTTCCAATTAAAGGACAATCAAAACGGGATTTATTTATTTAAATCAGAGTCGCCACTTGGGAGATTTAAGGTGTCCCAAGTCACCGGTTGAATCCTGAATCGAAGAAAAGAATGACTCTGTTTAACAGTCCGCGAACCAGAAATTCGGATAAGGAATTCTGTTAACTCGGGAGAAGGTGTTAGGCATTCCCAAGTTCCGTGGTTCTAGCACGGTTGCTCAACTATCATATTCGACTTATTTATTTTATTTATCAAGCTTTAACTTAATTACAAATTTTAACCCTTAAATCACTTTTAATATTATTATTCATTCTCTTAATAGAAGAATTATAACATCATGAAAATACATCTCAAACCACGTCACAATCAATGTACCCGTGATTATCGACACATTTCGATTTTTGTTAAGATTTGGATTTGGATCACATAAATGCAGACCCGTATTTAAGAAGGTAATTTTATTAAAATATGCGTCTAAAGCAAATACGCATTTATTATCTTTGCTGGAGGCCATGAAAATTTGCTAAATAGCTCGTCCCGTTTTCTAAGGATCAATACAAGATTAATTAAGCGAGGGCCTCAGATTATGATCGAAAATTGTATTCTATATACATGAAATAAATAAAAATCTATGATTATAGCTTCTTAAATGTTCCGTCCAACAGTATACATTTTCCAAAGTTTTCTTTACAAGCTAATATGATTAATATTATTATCATTCAAAATTTGTGCCTTCATAAAGCAAAAACCAAAACCAATAATGAAAATACTTCCATGCAAATTCAACAAATTAAAGTTTTCACAATCAGTATGTTAGTCATGACTCAGACCAATTACAAAAATGTTTTGGCATTACAACTACATAAAAAACGACATTCAAATTAGCTTCCCGAGACTATAGCAAACTTAGCCAAACGAAAATATTTACGTTAAGTGAAGAATTTGAGACTTGTAAGTGAAGAATATAAAGAGCCAAAAATACAAATAGCTAGACTTCAACACAATGAGTTAGTTACCTTATAAGTGAGGAACAGATGTCAAAACAAGACCCAAACATGACATTGAATTCCAAATACATATCCATTTCAAACGGTTCTAGTATTGATTGAATACAAAACTAATTACTGGACATTCGTCTCATAGCTAACTAGATTCCTTATACACATCACATAAAATAGTAAGCCCATACATTCAATTCCATACTATCAAACTAACAAGATGATATTTAAACACTAACAATCCCTTTTCACCACAACAACTACAATTAGTAGAGTGTCTTAATCGTCCAGTTGTCTACTAATATCATAATGTAATAGCATTCAAAATAACAAGACATTAAAGAAAAAAGGAAGGGAATTAGAATAACACAAATCCAATTTTTCTTCTTCGATTAACTAGTACACCTTGAATGATTCAATCCTTCAATAACAACTGGAGCTAGGAAAATACCTGAGGTTTAACCAAAGAAAGGAAACAAGAGGAAGTTAATAGCAGCTCCAATCAAAAGCAAACAATAGCAACAGCAACACCAGCAACAATACCAAACGAAACACACTTCGAACAGAAATGTGTAACAATTTAAGTACCAGCAATGGTAGCCAATACTTAAACCGAAATAGTTGAACTTGGATTCAACTAACAGTAGACCAAACAATCCTTAGATGGTTTCAAGTAAATTCCAAGTGAAAGGGAAGGTAAAAATCAGATGTTTAAAACCTTAGCTTTTTTTTTCTCTCTCTTTTTTATATTTCCCCTGTCTATTTTACATGGCAGAATGTTTTATTTTATACTACTCCCATATTTCAATCAGCTCTCTTTCTTCCGGATTATTAGGCCTAATTAGTAACCAATCCCTCTTTTAAGGAAAAGTAGACCTCCACTACTAATTGTCTACCAATTATTCAACACTCCACTAAAAATGTTTCATCTTTTTGACTAAAAGACCAACACTTTATTTAATGCCCTGTGGCCCCCTTAATCAATAAAGATTCAAATTTTAAATTAACCCACATGATTACCCCTGAAATTACTATTATTGCAATCCTACCCCCAAACCTTCCAAACTAATCAGCTATAACCAAATCTTAAGCCTAATTGAATTGGAAATGAACACTAAATTGAATGAACAAATAAAACTAAACCAAATAAACCAACAGAAGAATTAATTCATTCATCCAAAATCAAATAAACCCCAAAACAGATTTGAAATACAAAATCAGACTAATTAAGAGATAAAAGCTAATAGAAATCTAAACAGTACTTAACCAATCGAAATTAAAACTGAATATAAACAGAATCAAATCAATACAAGAATAACATCTATCAAACCAAAGCATTAAAATTACTGGAATTCAGAAACGGTTTATAATCAAAACTAAATAAAAAATGTAATCGTCACAATTACTGAAGAAAAAAATAAAACAAGAACAAATCATGCTTATCACCATGAAATTCAAACAACATGTTAAAAAAAATGGGCAAACAAATGATCATGAATCGATTTTCAACATATTTGAATCTCTGGCTATTCAGCTCACAAAGCAAGCTGAAATACAGCACCAAAAGAATCGAACATTGATTTGAATCGGACTTCTCTTCAAACAAATGCTAATACATACGAGCTAATCTACCAAAGTGAAAATCCGACAAAGGCCACCATTCTACATGATGAAACCAAGAGCCATAAAAAAGAATACAGGACAATAGGTAAATTTCTACATACCTATAGTAGAGAATAACAGAATTTTTGACCCAGATAAAGGCTTCGCAATTGCCTGATTTAAATGTAAATCTTCCACATTCACGCGAAAACAAAATAGCAAAGCCAGGCGAGAAATTGCAAGCGAAATCGAAACATCGAACCGAAAAACTCATCGAATTCGGAACAGACTACCTTCAATGGTGACCTCGTCACGATCCAAACTCAGAAATGGCTCCAAAGTTAGATTAATTCCATGGTTTCAGAATCAGAAATCAGAGGAAGAAGGCTAAAAGTTTAAATGAAACTCGAAAAGATTCGAATCTGGAATTAGAACAATCAACTTCCATTCGTTGCCTGCCTCTATTTCTTGTTATTTGCTCTGTTAGTTTGTGTGTGTGTTTGGTTGAGGAAGACGAACGTAATCGATGGAGGGAGGTCGTTTGGGGTGAGGGTGACGGACATGAAGGTTGTTGATGGTGGTTGACAATGTTGCTGGCTCGTGGATTTTGGTGGTCGTTTGGTGAGTTAGTAGAAGAAGACGAAGAGCAGTGGCGTTAGTTTTGGGCGGTCGTGTGGCTGGAGGTCACTAGTCTTTTTCCGGCGAGAATGGTGCTGGACGGCGGCTCTAAAGATAGCTATTGCTGGTGGTTTGAGAGGGTGGTTCTTGGGTAACAACCGTGAAGTTGTTCACGTCAATGGGAGCTTGGAGATGGCGATGGTAGGGCGCCTGGTTCGTGGTGGGGGGAGGGGTTATTGGTGTGGCGGCTGGGGTGTCTGAAGAGAGAAGGGGGCTGTTGTTTCTTTTGTCTAATTAGGTTTTTTTTTTGTTAGGGTAAAAAATGAGATGAAAAAAAGGGGGGTTTGGGTCATGGGCGGACCGGGTCGGGGAAAACGGGTTGGGGCGTGGGTATGGGTTGGTTTTGGGGTATTTTGTTTGGACCTTGTTATATTTAAATTGGATTTGGCCCAATCTAATTTCCCTCTCCTATTTTCTTTCTCTTTATTTCCTAATTATTAAAACTAAACTCTAAATTATATTACAAAAAATACAATCCTAAATTAATTCTTGATCAAAATATTAATTAACTCTAAGTAATAATTATCACAAATAATTAAACACCATATTAAACGAAAAATCAAACAATTGACATTAAATACAAAAATGCAAAAATATTCTATTTTTTGTGAATTTCATTCTTCATTTTGTAAAAATAACTTAACTACTCCTAGTGGTAGAATTAAATCCTATGAATGCAAATGCAATATTTTTGGTATTTTCTTATTTTAACAAATAAACATGCACACACAAACGCGAACAGTAAGAGGAAATAAAACAAAATCCACAATAATTGCAAACGACACAAAATTATTTTATTTTGAATTTTTGGGAGTAATTCTCATATAGAGCAAAAATCACGTGCTCACAAAAATGTTACAGGGACTCGAGTTGCCTAAGACTGAATTGAATTTTTAAGAACTAATCCTTTCAAAGCTCTCTTCACTTTTTGAATGCTCGGACTCTTAAACTCTCTTAGACAGATTTTTAAAGACCAAACAAGCTCTCCAATAAAATGAATAATCTCTGCTTCTCTCTATTCCAGAATGTATATGGCGCCCAGCGCATTGCTAAGCCAGCCTAACCAATCAATATCAACAACGGAGCTAGAAGCTCTCTTTAACCCATTTACGCATTTCAAAATATGAAACAATAGTAATACGTATACCAACAACGGGGAAACCAAGTCCCAAAATATACTAACTCCCATAGACCGAAGGGTCAAGAGTCATGAGCCTCTACTGAACATGAATGTATAAAGGTTTACAAAATACCAAGTGCGGAAAGAAATGTCAATACAGAATTAAAAGACAGTAGAAAGGAATATCGGGTCCTGCGGACTCTGCAGCTACCTCGGATATCCACAAACGTCGCCTCGCACAGCTACTGGATCACTGCTGAGAGGTACCTGGATCTGCACACAAGGTGCAGGGAGTAAAATGAGTACTGCCAGACTCAGTGGTAATAAATAAGGGTAAGACAACGCAGATAAGAAATCCGCAATAAAACACTATGTAAAGCTATAATCAGCTACCCTGTCATAGATTCAATCTTCACTGTACATGTACCAACAAATACCAATAAATAGCATAACAGCTAGCGGATGTAGCTAAATGCAATGCAATGCATGATATGACCGCTACGGCGTGTAGCCCGACTCCAATTTTGGGTACCCGTGCTCACTGTGGGGGTTCAGACTCCGGAGGGGCTCCTACAGCCCAAGCACATCTCATAGAGATATTCCTGCGGCGTGCAGTCCGATCCAACATATATCTCGCTGCGGCGTGCAGCCCGATCCACTACTAGTCAGCTAATATGCAGATACAGCCTCGCAGGCTCAAAAGTAGTTTTTGAAAACTCTTTTATCATTTTTCAGTTAGAAAACAGTAATATCAAGTTCCAGAGATTGGAATTTGCATAATAACAAAAATAGCTGCGGACTAGTAGTAAACTAGCATGTCTATGTGATAAGACAATGATAACGATCCTCGCGGGATCCAATAACTGGCTCACGGCCCACATGTATAATCAACCGCCCGAGAAAGGGGTTCCTCGGCTCAAGAGTGGCCATTATCACAATATATATATACATATATGCAACCATCCGAGAAGGAGGTTCGACGGCTCTAGAATAGCCAATAATACAATATCAACAGGTTGGACTAATATGTAGTCTCCAGCTCATGATCGACCCCGCACTCTCAAGAGTGTGCGTGTCTCGCCGCTATACAGCGTCACAAAGTGGTATACCGGGGTTTCGAACCCGCTGGTCATCACCCACATCTATTACTCACCTCAATACGGCGCGACGACTACTCCGCAATGTCCTTTCCTTTGAATTTAGCTCCCTCGTGCGTGGAATCTAGTCAAACCACAATAATTACATCAAATACGGGTCAAATAATCATAACCCACTTCAATTTACATGAAATTAGCATAATTACACTAAGTTGGTAAAACCCGACCCCGGGCCCCACTGCTCGGAAAATTCCGAAATTAGCACCAACGCGATCCTTATCTCGCCACGAGTCCGTGCATATAAAATTTATCGAAATCGGAGTTCAAATGGCCTCCCAAATCCAAAAATCCCGTTTTCAAAACTTCGGCCACATTTCTTCAAGATTTCAACCCAATTTCATGAAGATTGATGTTAATACTACCATAAATTGATGTTTTTGAGTCAAGAATCTTACCTCCGACGATACCCGATGACTTCTCGGTGATTTCCTCGAGTTTTCTTCTCTCTAGGGCTTGAAATTGAGTTTTGGGGGTGTAACCCGTAACTCTCTGTTTCTGGACTTAAGTTCACTGCCAGAACAAGTTCTTCTACGCGATCGCGATCTTCCTCACGCGATCGCGATGCTCAAATTCACGGCCTCACGCGATCGCGACTTCCTTCACGCGATCGCGAAGCACAGTCACCCTGCCTCACGCGATCGCATCCTTCACTCCTGCGATCGCGTAGCATATTTCTCCTGGACCCATTTCTTCTTCTACGCGATCGCGTATATTGGCCTGCGATCGCGATCAACACCCGATCAATTCTACGCGATCGCGACTCTTACCCTGCGATCGCGATGCCTTATCTCCCCGCTCTACGCGATCGCATCCCCATCCCCGCGATCGCGGAGAGCAATTGTCTGCTGAGGTTATGACAGCAACCAGATTTTTCTCTTTTCTTTCAAAAATGGTCCGTTTGGACCCCCGAATTCATCCCGAGACTCCCGGGACCCCAACGAAAACCACCAACATACTCCAAAACATGATACGAACTTATTCCAACCATAAAAACACCATACTAAACATCAAAATCACCAATTACACACGGATTCAAGCCTAAATTTCTTAAAACTTTCCGATTTACACATTCGATCAAAAACCCGACCAAACGATGTCCGAATGACCTGAAATTTTGCAGGCACATCCAAAATCACCTAACGGAGCTATAGAAATTGTCGGAATTCCATTCCGACCCCCGGATCAAAATATCACCTACCATCCGGTTATCGCCAAAATTCAACATTCGCCAATTCAAGCTTAAAACTACACCGGACCTCCGAATTCAATTCCGATTGTTCTCCTAAGTCACAAATTACCTCCCGGAACTATCCGAATCATCAGAATCCGATTCCGAGCATTCTAACTCAATAGTCAACTCTTGGTTGACTTTTCATATTCAAGCTTTCTTCAAACATGCTATTTGTTTCATTTTCAATCCAAATCACTCCTAACTCACCCGATATACTCTAATACTGTTTTAAAAGCATAATATATGTAAATGCAAGGTAACGGGGTGGTAATTCCCGTAACGACGGGCCGGGTCGTTACATTCTCCCCAACTTAAACAAACTCTCGTCCGCGAGCGGGTTAAGAAACATACCTGGAGTATCAAACAAGTGTGGATATCTGCTCTGCATCTCCTGTTCGGTCTCCCAAGTTACTTCCTCCACGGTACGACCTCTCCAGTGCACTTTCACTGAAGCTATGTCTTTGGATCTCAGCTTACGAACCCGTCGACCCAAAATGGCTACCGGTTCCACATCATAGGTCAACTCCTCATCCAACTGTATTGTGCTGAAGTCTAACACATGCGACATATCTCCGACATACTTCCGGAGCATAGATACATGGAACACCGGGTGAACTCCCGACAAACCGGGTGGCAAAGCAAGCATATAAGCCACCTCCCCAACTTTCCTAAGCACCTCAAAAGGTCCAATAAACCTTGGGCTCAACTTCCCTTTCTTTCCAAACCTCATAACACCCTTCATAGGCGAAACTTTCAGCAACACCTTCTCACCTACCGAATAAGACACATCTCGGACCTTCCGGTCTGCATAACTCTTCTGACGCGACTGAGCTGTGCGAAGTCTCTCCCGAATCACCTTCACCTTATCTAAGGCATCTTGGACTAACTCTGTCCCTAACAACCTAGCCTCGCCGGGCTCGAACCAACCAACTGGAGACCTACACCGCCTCCCATATAAAGCTTCATACGGCGCCATCTGAATGCTGGATTGATAGCTATTATTATAAGCAAACTCCGCCAAAGGCAAATAATCAGCCCATGAACCACCAAAATCAATGACACAAGCACGCAACATGTCCTCCAATATCCGAATAGTACGCTCAGACTGCCCATCCGTCTGTGGATGAAATGCTGTGCTCAACTCTACCTGTGAACCCAACTCTCGCTGAAATGTCCTCCAGAACTGAGATGTGAACTGGGTACCTCTGTCCGATATAATGGAAATAGGAACTCCATGCAATCTCACTATCTCACGGATGAATATCTCTGCCAACCGCTCTGAGGTATAGGTAGTACACACTGGGATGAAATGAGCTGACTTAGTCAGTCTATCCACAATCACCCAAACTGAATCAAACTTCCTCGCCGTCCGAGGGAGTCCACTAACAAAGTCCATAGTTATTCTTTCCCACTTCCACTCCGGAATATCAATACGTCGGAATACACCACCAGGTCTCCGATGCTCATACTTGACCTGCTGACAGTTTAGACACCGAGCCACATGGCTCACAATATCTTTCTTCATCTTTCTCCACCAGTAGTGCTGCTTCAAATCCTGGTACATCTTCGCGGCTCCTGGATGAATAGAATACCGCGAGCTACGGGCTTCCTCCAATATCAATTCACGAAGGCCGTCAACATTGGGCACGCATATCCGGCCCTGCATCCGCAACACACCATCACTATCATCATCATGCTGAACTCTGTCCTTAAGGACAAGCAAGTGTGGATCATCATACTGGCGCTCTCGAATACGATCATATAAAGAAGAACGAGCTACTACATAAGCCATCACCCGACCGGGCTCAGAAATATCCAGCCTTACCATCTGGTTAGCTAACGCCTGAACATCAACTGCTAGGGGTCTCTCCCCAACTGGAATATACGCCAAACCGCCCATACTAATAGCCTTCCGGCTCAATGCATCAGCCACTACATTGGCTTTCCCGGGATGGTACAAGATAGTAATATCATAGTCTTTAAGCAACTCAAGCCATCTCCGCTGCCTCAAATTTAGATCTTTCTGCTTAAACAAATGTTGAAGGCTGCGGTGGTCTGTATATACATCACAAGATACACCATATAGATAATGCCTCCAAATCTTCAAGGCATGAACAATAGCAGCTAACTCCAAATCGTGAACAGGGTAGTTTTTCTCGTGGGGCTTTAGCTGACGAGAAGCATATGCAATGACCCTACCCTCCTGCATCAACACACAACCAATGCCCACCCCTGAGGCATCACAATATACAGTATAAGAATTTGACGTTGTCGGTAGAATCAAGACTGGTGCTGTGGTCAGTGCTGTCTTGAGCTTCCGAAAGCTCTCCTCGCACTCCTCGGACCATAAGAAAGGAACACCCTTCCGAGTCAATCTAGTCAAGGGTGAAGCAATAGAAGAGAACCCCTGAACAAATCGGCGATAATACCCTGCCAATCCCAGAAAGCTACGGATCTCAGTAACTGAGGTCGGTCTGGGCCAACTCTGCACTGCCTCGACCTTCCTCGGATCTACCCGAATACCATCACAGGACACCACGTGCCCTAAGAATGCCACGGACTCAAGCCAGAACTCACATTTGGAGAACTTGGCATACAGCTTCTCCTCTCTCAACCTCTGCAATACTATACTCAAGTGCCGAGCATGCTCCTCCCGGCTACGAGAGTAGACAAGTATGTCATCAATGAATACGATCACAAATGAATCAAGATACGGCCTGAATACACTGTTCATCAGATGCATAAATGCTGCTGGGGCGTTGGTCAGCCCCAAAAGACATCACCAGGAACTCATAGTGACCATATCTGGTCCGGAATGCAGTCTTCATAATGTCAGACTCTCTAATCTTCAGCTGATGGTAGCCCGAACGAAGATCAATCTTCGAGAACACCCTAGCTCCCTGGAGCTGATCAAACAAATCATCAATACGAGGCAGAGGATACTTATTCTTCACTGTTGCTTTGTTTAGCTGCCTATAGTCAATACACATCCTCATAGATCCGTCCTTCTTCTTAACAAACAGGATTGGTGCACCCCACGGCGACACACTCGGCCGAATGAACCCCTTATCTAGGAGTTCCTAGAGCTGCTCCTTCAATTCCTTCAACTCAACTGGTGCCATCCGATACGGAGGAATAGAAATAGGTCGAGTGTTTGGCACCAAATCGATACCAAAATCAATATCCCTGTCCGGCGGCATGCCCGACAGGTCTGAGGGGAATACATCTGGGAAATCCCTCACAATAGGTACAGAATCAATGCTAGGAGATTCAGCTCCCACGTCTCTCACAAAAGCTAAGTACGATAAACACCCTTTTTCAACCATCTTCTGAAGCTTTTAAGAACGAAATAACACGGCTAGGGACGAAATCGGTCGAACCCCGCCACTCAATCTGAGAAATACCAGGAATGGCCAACGTAACTGTCTTAGCATGACAGTCCAATACAACATGGTACGGAGACAACCAGTCCATACCCAATATAACATCAAAATCCACCATACCCAACAATAACAAATCCGCCTGGGTCTCCAGACCCCCAATAGATATAACACAGATCTATAGACATGATCCACAACAATCGTATCACCCACGGGGGTGGATACATGAACAGTAAATCAAGAATACCACGAGTCGCACCCAAGTGATGTGCAAAATAAGAGGACACGTAAGAATATGTGGACCCCGGATCAAATAGAACAGAGGCATCTCTCGGACAGACAGAAAATGATACCTGTAATCACGACATCGGAGGCAACCGCATCACGCCCGTCGTGAAGTGCATAGAACCGTGCCTCGGCCTCCACCGTATCTCTCCTCGCCCCTCTGGGACGACCACGAGAAGACCGACCTCCACCTCTACTAGACCGAGATGGTGCCGAAGAGGAGGGCTGATCCCTCTGCTGAGTCCCGCCCCTACGTAGACGAGGGCAATGTCTCCTCATGTGGCCAACTCACCACACTCATAACATGCACCTGGTGCCGGAGAAGTAGGTGCTGCACTCCTGGGCTGGGAGGGCACCAAGCGATGACCGACCCTGCTGAAATCCCCGTCGACCACGACCATAAGAACCTCCGCTCCGCTCTCGGGCGGCCCGAACGAGAAGGTTCAGATGAGCGACCTCGCTCTCGCCGGGAATGCCCTCGGATGGAGCACCACCGAAACTACCGAACCACGAGGCCTCTTGGCCTCCCGCTCCTCTCTCTCTCTCGGCGACGATCCGCCTCAACGGAGCGTGCCATATCAACAACCTGCTCAAATGATGATGACAGAACTCGCTCGCCGGTCATAAGAATACGGATAGAGTAGTTGAGGCCATCAATGAACCTCCCGATCCTCTCCCTATCATTAGGGATCATCCATGTGGCATGCCTAGCCAACCGTGTGAATCCGAGCTCATACTGGGTCACAGACATGTCGCCCTGAACCAACCACTCGAACTAGCAACGTAGCTCCTCGCGACGAGACTGAGGTACATATTTCTCTAGAAAGAGAGTAGAGAACTGCTGCCATGTGAGAGGTGCTGCTCTTGCGTGCCTACGCCTCTCAAACTCCTCCCACCAATCAAATGCGGGACCAGGTGAACTGAAATGTAGTAAATGAAACTCCGCCGGACTCAAGAATACCAGCCGTACGCAACATCTTCTGACACTTATCCAAGAAACCCTGGGCATCCTCGCCCTCAACGCCACTGAAATGGGGTGGCTGAAGTCTACCAAATCTCTCAAGACGACGCCGCTCGTCCTCGGGCATAACCTGAACCATATGCTCTGGAGCTGGAGCTGGTGCAGCTGGAGGAATAACCGGTGCAACCACCTGAGCGGGGACAGCCTCTGGCATCTGAAGTCCCTGAACAACCGGATCAGGTGTGCGAGCTGCAGGGGTCTGCTGACCACCCCCTGACTGAGATGTCGCTACAGTAGCGGTAGTTGAAACTACCTGAGCCAAACCGGAACACACTGATAATATCTGAGCAAGAGTCTCCTGAAGACCAGGAATAGCAATAGATATAGTTTGGCCCTGAACTGGGGTTGTTGGAGCATCAACCACTGGGGGCTGCTCCTGAACTGGTACAACAAGCGGGTCAGCTGGCACTGCCTCAGCCGCCCTACCTCTAACTCTAGCACGACCGCGCCCACCGCCTCTAACAGGTGGCAATGGAGGTCGTCCACCTCGTCCTGATGCTCGCGTTCTCGCCATCTGCGAGAGAATAGAATATAGAAGTTCAGTTCTCAGAACAACAAGATCGCACGACACAGTTCAAGAAAAGTGAAGTTTTCCTAAAGGTTCGCAGCCTCCCGAGGATAAGTACAGGCGTCCCCGTACCGATCCACAAGACTCTACTAACCGGCTCAAGACTCACGAGGCCTAGTAAACCTAGGCTCTGATACCAACTTGTCACGACCCCAAATCCGGTCGTGATGGCGCCCAGCGCATTGCTAAGCCAACCTAACCAATCAATATCAACAACGGAGCTAGAAGCTCTCTTTAACCCATTTACGCATTTCAAAATATGAAACAATAGTAATACGTATACCAACAACGGGGAAACCAAGTTCCAAAATATACTAACTCCCATAGACCGAAGGGTCAAGAGTCATGAGCCTCTACTGAACATGAATGTATAAAGGTTTACAAAATACCAAGTGCGGAAAGAAATGTCAATACAGAATTAAAAGACAGTAGAAAGGAATATCGGGTCCTGCGGACTCTGCAGCTACCTCGGATATCCACAAACGTCGCCTCGCACAGCTACTGGATCACTGCTGAGAGGTACCTGGATCTGCACACAAGGTGCAGTGAGTAAAATGAGTACTGCCAGACTCAGTGGTAATAAACAAGGGTAAGACAGCGCAGATAAGAAATCCGCAATAAAACACTATGTAAAGCTATAATCGGCTACCCTGTCATAGAATCAATCTTCATTGTACCTGTTCCAACAATTACCAATAAATAGCATAACAGCTAGCAGATGTAGCTAAATGCAATGCAATGCATGATATGACCGCTACGGCGTGTAGCCCGACTCCAATTTTGGGTACCCGTGCTCACCGTGGGGGTTCAGACTCCGGAGGGGCTCCTACAGCCCAAGCACATCTCATAGAGATATCACTGCGGCGTGCAGTCCGATCCAACATATATCTCGCTGCGGCGTGCAGCCCGATCCACTACTAGTCAGCTAATATGCAGATACAGCCTCGCATGCTCAAAAGTAGTTTTTGAAAACTCTTTTATCATTTTTCAGTTGGAAAACAGTAATATCAAGTTCCAGAGATTGGAATTAGCATAATAACAAAAATAGCTGCGGACTAGTAGTAAACTAGCATGTCTATGTGATAAGACAATGATAACGATCCTCGCGGGATCCAATAACTGGCTCACGGCCCACATGTATACTCAACCGCCCAAGAAGGGGTTCCTCGGCTCAAGAGTGGCCATTATCACAATATATATATACATATATGCAACCATCCGAGAAGGAGGTTCGACGGCTCTAGAATAGCCAATAATACAGTATCAACAGGTTGGACTAATATGTAGTCTCCAGCTCATGATCGACCCCGCACTCTCAAGAGTGTGCGTGTCTCGCCGCTATACAGCATCACAAAGTGGTATACCGGGGTTTCGAACCCGCTGGTCATCACCCACATCTATTACTCACCTCAATACGGCGCGACGACTACTCCGCAATGTCCTTTCCTTTGAATTTAGCTCCCTCGTGCGTGGAATCTAGTCAAACCACAATAATTACATCAAATACGGGTCAAATAATCATAACCCACTTCAATTTACATGAAATTAGCATAATTACACTAAGTTGGTAAAACCCGACCCCGGGCCCCACTGCTCGGAAAATTCCGAAATTAGCACCAACGCGATCCTTATCTCGCCACGAGTCCGTGCATATAAAATTTATCGAAATCGGAGTTCAAATGGCCTCCCAAATCCAAAAATCCCGTTTTCAAAACTTCGGCCACATTTCTTCAAGATTTCAACCCAATTTCATGAAGATTGATGTTAATACTACCATAAATTGATGTTTTTGAGTCAAGAATCTTACCTCCGACGATACCCGATGACTTCTCGGTGATTTCCTCGAGTTTTCTTCTCTCTAGGGCTTGAAATTGAGTTTTGGGGGTGTAAACCCGTAACTCTCTGTTTCTGGACTTAAGTTCACTGCCAGAACAGGTTCTTCTACGCGATCGCGATCTTCCTCACGCGATCGCGATGCTCAAATTCACGGCCTCACGCGATCGCGACTTCCTTCACGCGATCGCGAAGCACAGTCACCCTGCCTCACGCGATCGCATCCTTCACTCCTGCGATCGCGTAGCATATTTCTCCTGGACCCATTTCTTCTTCTACGCGATCGCGTATATTGGCCTGCGATCGCGATCAACACCCGATCAATTCTACGCGATCGCGACTCTTACCCTGCGATCGCGATGCCTTATCTCCCCGCTCTACGCGATCGCATCCCCATCCCCGCGATCGCGGAGAGCAATTGTCTGCTGAGGTTATGACAGCAACCAGATTTTTCTCTTTTCTTTCAACAATGGTCCGTTTGGACCCCCGTATTCATCCCGAGGCTCCCGGGACCCCAACGAAAACCACCAACATACTCCAAAACATGATACGAACTTATTCCAACCATAAAAACACCATACTAAACATCAAAATCACCAATTACACACGGATTCAAGCCTAAATTTCTTAAAACTTTCCGATTTACACATTCGATCAAAAACCCGACCAAACGATGTCCGAATGACCTGAAATTTTGCAGACATATCCAAAATCACATAACGAAGCTTCAGAAATTGTCGGAATTCCATTCCGACCCCCGGATCAAAATATCACCTACCATCCGGTTTTCGCCAAAATTCAACATTCGCCAATTCAAGCTTAAAACTACACCGACCTCCGAATTCAATTCCGATTGTTCTCCTAAGTCATAAATGATCCCCCAGGAACTAACCGAATCATCAGAATCCGATTCCGAGCATTCTAACTCAATAGTCAACTCTTGGTTGACTTTTCATATTCAAGCTTTCTTCAAACATGCTATTTGTTTCATTTTCAATCCAAATCACTCCTAACTCACCCGATATACTCTAATACCGTTTTAAAAGCATAATATATGTAAATGCAAGGTAACGGGGTGGAAATTCCTGTAACGACGGGCCGGGTCGTTACATTCTCCCCAACTTAAACAAACGCTCGTTCGCGAGCGGGTTGAGAAACATACCTGGAGTCTCAAATAAGTGTGGATATCTGCTCTGCATCTCCTGTTCGGTCTCCCAAGTTACTTCCTCCACGGTACGACCTCTCCAGTGCACTTTCACTGAAGCTATGTCTTTGGATCTCAGCTTACGAACCCGTCGACCCAAAATGGCTACCGGTTCCACATCATAGGTCAACTCCTCATCCAACTGTATTGTGCTGAAGTCTAACACATGCGACATATCTCCAACGTACTTCCGAAGCATAGATACATGGAACACCGGGTGAACTCCCGACAAACTGGGTGGCAAAGCAAGCATATAAGCCACCTCCCCAACTTTCCTAAGCACCTCAAAAGGTCCAATAAACCTCGGGCTCAACTTCCCTTTCTTTCCAAACCTCATAACACCCTTCATAGGCGAAACTTTCAGCAACACCTTCTCACCTACTGAATAAGACACATCTCGGA